>PVKB01000743.1:0-392762 GCA_004027205.1 Ctenodactylus gundi | reverse complement strand
GCCATGCACATTAGATTTAGAGGCACACACAAGTCCATCCTGTTATTAAGCAGTCCAGGCCGCTCTGACGAATACTTACTGTTTCTCCAGATCTATGACCATTCTATCAACCTCCTCTGAGGAAGGCACGTGTGTCCCATGAAGAAGACTGTTGGATGTTGGAAAAAATTCTTCTCCACTAAAGAGACAGCAAAATGAACTTAAAGTAATGCTACAAGTGTAAATTACTGCTCATGATCAAATATATACAAAAATATATACACATATTTACTGTGGGATCCTACCTAATTGAACAGAATGAACAAACAGAATTACAGCATGTAAGAAATGACTGACTCCAACACATTCATTCTTCAGACAAAGAAGCTACTGGGCAGAGTTCAAAGGGCTTGCCAAAAATCACAAAGTCGGGATTAGAGGTGCTAAGCCTTTCCTCTAGAGCAGAGGTCTGCAAACTACAGCCTACTACCTGCATTTGGAAAATGACTTTATTGCCACACGCGTATACTAACATCCCCTCTGTGGCCACTTTCATGTTGCACAGCTCAGGTAAGCAGTCTGTGATCAACATCACATGGCCCCACAAAGCCCAAAATATTTTCTATCTGGTCCTTTGAAAAAAAAAAAAAGGCTGGGGGGTGGGGGGAGTGCTGGAGGAATGACACAGCTGTTAGGGCACTTGCCTAACAAATACAAGACCCTGAGTTCTATTCCTCAACATCACATACGCCAGGCGTGGTGGTGCACACCTGTAATCCCAGCACTCAGGAGGCTGAGGCCAGAGGATTGCCCCTTGAGTCCAAGGCCAGCATGGACTACATAATGAGTTCAGGACCTGCCTGAGCTAGAGTAAGACCCTGTCTCAAAAAAAAAAAAAAAAAAAGAGCTACCCTATCCCAGTGCTGAAGAATGCTGCCTTCTAAACAGTATTCAACCATGATAAACTGGATGTTAATCATCCAACCCTGGGAGAAAACAAAATTACCCAGCTCAAACAAAAACCAGGTGGTTAGCTTAATTGCCACAGAGTGAGTAAAAAACAGAGCTAACAAAACAGACACCATTCTCAGGCAGCTGTAACCCACATCTCATCAGTAAAGTGTACTTAGGTACGTGTATACGGAGGGATATAGATACATCGCACAAGCACACACACAAATACGCCTACAGCCCCTCATGGCTGAGAAGGCCCTGCATAGAGCCTAGGGACCCACTGTTTTTCTCTCAGCCTCTCATACGCTTCCATGTCAGGTTTGATCTGCTTGGTCAGCCGATGATACTGTCGTAACTGGGCAGCAGCATAATCTGAAAATGAAAAGAGTCACCCATGACAAACATTCTCACGTGGGCACTGCCATTTGGAAGAACAACAAACCGTGCAGTAATGCACAAGATGTTAAACACAGTCTCTAACCTGAATATCCTGATAAAAAGATTTTGATTTACTTTACCACAAATAAAAGCCAGCTGACTGAAGTGCAGCCGTTTAAAGTCCCGCCTCTGACACCCATCTGCATTTTCCTAGGCCTCTGAGAAAATATTCCATGAAGGAGGCACAGGGGTGTATCCTTGCACTGAGTCAGGAATATTCATCTACCAGGCCTGTTCTGTCCGGTTTACCTGAGAACCCCAGGTCGGGGTTCTTTCTCTTCTTCTTCCTCTCCCACCTCTCGGCATCTTCTGCGCTGATCTCCAGCAGCTTAACTTTCTCATAGTCTTCCCCTCTGGCTGCACATTCCTACAATGGAAAACAAGGGTGGGCCCTCGCGGTGATACCGAGCAGTTACGTGATCTAGTTCAAATCATGAAAGGTCAATAAGGACACCAAGTAATACTTTTTAAGAAATGACTGGTATAGGAAGAAAATCTGAGGATCTCCTATGGTATGGAAGAAGGAAGCACATGATGGATGTCTGAGCGGGTAACGGACTAAATGTTTTCCATGCACTAACTTATTTAATACATAAATAACTCAATTATCACAGTCCCCATTTTACAGATAAGAAAACAGAGGCACAAAGGGTGGCAGCAGATTAAAAGCTGAACCAGGACTCCAATCCCAGCAGTTCGGCTACACAGCCACCGTGCTCTCCTGTCTGGATACAGAAGTCGTCCCTTAGGACAGTAACGGCACAGTCCGTACCTTTTTCCTTTCCTCTTCCTGTAGTTCCCATTCCAAACGAGCCTTCTTGGCTTCCCAGTTTGCAGGCAACTTAAGTCTTTTATCCTCTTCCACAACTTCCTGGTGATTTAATTTACGAGCTTCATTCTAAAATCATGAAACAAAATATTTGTAAGGGGCTGGAGGAATGGCTCAGTGGAAAGCACTTGCCTAGCAAGCACTAAGGACCCGAGTTTAATTCCCAGCACCACATAAGCCAAGTGTAGTGGCACACACCTGTAATCCCAGCACTCACACTCAGGCGTCTAAGACAGGAGGACTAGCATGAGTCCAAGGCCAGCCTGACCTCCACATGGTACTCAGGACCTGCCTGGGCTACAAAGCAAAACCCTATCTCAAGAAAAAAAATTGTCAGATGAAATATGAAAAGAAATCCAAACAGATTTTGCCTTTTTCAAGGAGGATCTGGTAGGTCACATTAACAAGAGGACACCATTTTAACTTAAGCAGTCAAGCAGCACAGTAGTTAAAACGCTTGCCAGCAAGTGCTAAGTACCTGAGTTCGATTCCCCAGCACCACATAAGATGGGTGTGGCGGTGCATGCCTGTAATCCCAGCACTTGGGAGGCTAAGGCAGGAGGACTGCCATGAGTCCAAAGCTAGACTGGGCGCCATAGTGAATTCAGGACCATCCTGGGCTACAAAGGGAAACCCTGTCTCCAAAAAACAAAAGAGAAAGTCATCAAATGATGTTAAGCAAAGGAACCACTTAATATGGCCCGCAATAATATATAATCAAGAAAAAAATGCACTGGCTGCGCTGTTCCTGCCATTCCAGAGCCCTAGGGATTAATAACAGCTTTGTATCTGTATGGTCCCTTGGGTTGGATGAGAACAAGGCTTTGCAAAGTAGGGAAACTATATAACTACCATGGCATAGAAAGTGTACTTACAAATCTTTCTCCCTCTTTTTTTTTTTTTTTCCTAAATACGAGGAATTAAACTCAGGACCTTCACACTCAGCTACATCTCCAGACCCCTCTTGGTTTTTTATTTTATTTTACTTTATTTTTGACACAGGTTCTCACTAAGTTGTCCAGGCTGGGCTCAAACTTGCAATTTTCTTGCCTCAATCTCCCATAGTGCTAAGATTATAAGAACATGCCACCACGCCCAGCACAAATCTCTTTTTAAAGACTATACTTTCAGGAATCATTTCTATAGTTTGTTACAGATTTCTTTTAAATACTGATTAAGTAAAAAAAAAATGTTTCACTTTGGGATTTGAGGGCTTTAATATCTATTTTAGTAGCTCTAGTTCCTTCCTGGTCTTTCCTCTTTTTTAAGAAATATTTTAAGTTCACACTATGACAAATAGGAAATTTCCATGTGAAAAACTAATAAAGATACTATTTTCAAACAAACTTAAACACATAAAGGAAATTGAGTATATTCATTATCTTTTACGGGGGGTGGGCGTGGGGGGGGGGTGTCTCACTCTGTAGTCCAGGCTGGTCTTAAACTCACAGCAATTTTCCTGCCTCATCCTCCCAAGTACTAGGATGACAGGTGTATGCCACTACACTCAGCTAATTTTTATGTGGTAGGGGGAATCAAACCCAGGGCCTTCTGCATACTAGGCAAGTGCTTTAACCACTGAGCTGCTCCCCCACTCCAAGTAAATTACCTCAAGGAAAACTTAAATATTTCTTATGTCACGGTGACAGCGCTGGAAGCCAGCTTCCTAATCTCCAGGCACATGTTCCTTATATAATCCCCTAAGTAAATACAAACCATGAAGCACATTTCAATGACGGTGTTAAATGGGCTAGTTGTTAAATGTGGGCTTGGGTCAGGTGGCCAAGGATAAAACGCAAGGCTCTAAACTGGACACTGTCATAAACGAGGGCATTCTATGATTAGGTAACTTAAATTTTTTACATAAAAGGAAATACTAATTATATAACTGGTAAATCACTAGTAGAAGGGCTGCTCTGGGATTTGAGGAATCCTGTTGGTTTTGTCTCACTTAAAACACTTGGAGTGATGTTGGGATGTGTGGAACCATGTCCTACTATCAGTCTTCATCCCAAGAGACCAGTTATTTGCTGGACTTCTGCCCCGAACCAAATTCTCTTCCTCTGTGCTTGTTCCCTCTACTTGTATTATCTCCTCCTCCAACTCCTTTATTTGATATTATTCACATTATGACAAATGAAAGGAACTTTCCATGTAGAAATACTAATATAATTCACATGTTATCTCCTATATGAGGCACTTCTTACAATCCTCAAAACTGTATTAATCTCCCGTTTTCTCCAATTCCAGAGTACTTTGCTCCTACTTTTTCTAATACTGCATTTACCACACTATAATTTCTGGCTATGAGGTTGTGTCCTCTAGTTCAGAAGAGGTCTTAATCTTACATATCTGACTGCTCTTGAATTGAGTGGACCATCACCCTGCAGACTTTCAAAGGTCTGCTAATTATCTTTTAAATGAAGATGCCCTCTGTAATCCCAGAACTCTGGGAGGATGAGGCAGGAGGATCACAAATTCAAGCTCTGCCCTGCCTCAAAATCTAAAACAAAACTGGCTGGGAATGTAGCTCAGTAGGAAGGACTTGATCCTGAATATCACAAATGGCTTTCTTCTTGATACTACACAAGTTTCTTCCCATTTCTGGCTCTATATGTTTCAGTAGCTAAAATGAAGCTTACTGAAATCTTTGAGCAGGAGGGCTGTTTGTAACGGATTTCCAAAACTAGCCCAGATAAATAACGAGACGTTATCTTCAAAAGTTCTCGGAGTAATAAAAGGGTTGAAACCCATGGGGACAGTGCTTTCATCCAAGGGGAGTTCTGTGGTCTGTCGGACTCCTCGGTGCGCCTTCCTTGTCCCTGTACAAAGGCATAACGGCCTGGCCAAGTAACAGGTGCGAGCTGGCCCCTGGGGAAGGCTCACCCGCTTCAAGTGCAGTTCCCGAAATTTGCGGAGTCTCTGTTCGCGCTTCTGAGCGGCCAGTTCCTCCGCCACCGTGCCGGATCCCTCCTCTGCGCTGCCCACCATCACCTACAAGCAAGAGAGCCAACTTCGGGCGGAGCTCGATTTTTCTGGGGGCCGCCAAAAGGTCAGGCCGGAGCCTTCCACCGCCGACCCCGCCCCCCGCTCTCTGTGCCTTCTCGGCTGTCTCCTCCGTCTCTCACCCCTGCCACCTCCCGGAATCCTCACTGACAAAAACCAAGTAAGTGCTGGGTAAGGCCCAGGATCACTCACCTCGACTTCAGTCGCAGCCGCCATTACAACCTTCCTCTTCCTACTTCCGGCAATAACAAGGAGCAGTTCCTTAGCCCTAGGCTGTCCCGCCTGGTACGAAAATAAGAGGCTATAAGCCCCGCCCCTTCCGGGCAGCCAGGAATGTAGGACCAATCCCTGCTGCCTGTAGCTGTGAAATGTTTTCGATTGGGTAAGGTTCTGCGCAGCCGCGGAAGATTGACAAAGGCAAAGGCCCGGAGGAGTCAAGGGGTAAGAAAGGGGTAGGGAATTGATCGGAGAAGGCCGAAAGGAACCGGCTAGGAAGTCTTCCCGCCAACAGCAGAGAAAACCAGATCCATATATCTGATTCATCCGGCTAAGAAGCAGAAGCTGAAACTGAAGAACGTCTGGTCAGAGGACCAGCCTCGCCGCCGCCAGACCCACGCCAAGTAAGGATTCTAGATCTCCAGTCTGATGGCCCCCAGGATCTTCCGGCAGCCCAGTTGGCCTGACCCCAGCAGCTCTAATCCTGGGATCTCTTTCCCTGAGCACCCAGCCTTCTCCTCTGTGAGAATAATCGTATTTGGTAGATTTTTCTTAGCAAGTTTGAAAATTCAATTCCTTTCCGTGTTGGAGCTGGCAGTTCTGAGATGGGAGTTTTGCTCCTTGTTGGGTATGATTCAGTGTTGACCTCTTCTACCTTTTTTTTAAAATCAGGAATGTCTGTTGATATAAGACACTCAGTCTGGAAAAAAAAAGACAGGTCTTCTTGTTTCACGTAGTCTGTTAGTACCACTTTTAATTCCCTCTAGCCTGTTATTTTTGCCTGTTACTGGCCGCAGTAACAGACAGTCGTGTTCATTCCTATGTGCCCAAAGAAGAAACAGTGCCATAATACATTGAAGTTACTAAAATAAATTAATATATTTAATAAATTAATTAGTTTAGCATAAACAACTTAGACGAATAGACAAGAAGCTAATAGAAGTGATAATCTGTGGGGTGAGGGGATACTTTCAAACTCATAGAATTCCCCACACTAAGGAAGAATTTTAAATCCATCCTGGGGAAACGACCTCATATCTACTGTGTAGCTGACAGTGCCAGGGTGATGCTGGAAGGGAAGAAATAGGAAAGAAAAGGGAAATTAACAAGCCCTAGGGGCGCTATTGGCTGGTTCACAGATATTCAGAGGTGGCACTGAAAATATTTTCTCCATTCTGTTGCATTTTTCATATTGGTGCTAGGCATGAAACTAAGAGACTTTAGCCAGCGAGCTACCTCCCCTGACCTGCCCCAAACTTCACAACACCCAGCAGTACTGTCACTTAAAGCTCAATGAACATTTCTTTGTAATATGCTTTCTTAAAGACTCTGCTTTCAGGGCTGGAAGAATGGCTCAGCAGATAAAGCACCTGCTAAGCGCTAAGTACCTGAGTTCCATTCCCCAGTACCATATAAGCTGGGAATGGTAGTGCACACCTGTGATACCAGCACTCAGTAGGCTGAGACAGGAGGATTGCCATGAGTCCAAAACCACCGAGGGCTCCATAATGAATTCAGGACCAAACTAGCCTAGAGCCTGTCTCAAAAGGAAAAAAAAAAAAAAAAAAAAAAAAAATACTGCTTTTAGCCTTTGCTAGCTAATACCAAAAAAGAAGGGAAATTTCAGCTGGGCCTGTGGTGCAGGCCTGTAATTCCAGCCACCTGCAACCTGGGAGGTTGAGGTAGGAGGACAGTAAATTGAAGCCCAGCCTGGGCAACAAATAGAAATTTAGAGAGATCCTGTCTCAAATTTAAAAATTAGAAGTGGGTTGGTAAATTGGGCATGGTGATGCATACCTGTAATCCCAGCCCTCAGATGGCTGAGGCATGAGGATTGCTGAGTTTGATGTTATCCTGGGCTATATAGTGAGCTTAGGACCAACTGGACTACAAAGCAAGACCCTGTCTCAAAAAAAAAAAAAAAAAAAAAAGGCCCTTGGTTCCATTCCCAGTACTTCATAAATAAATAAATAGCCTGGGGACATAGCTGACTGTAAAGGCCCTCTGTTCAGTCCCTAGTGTTGAAAACCACAGACACATACACACCCACACACAAAGAAATTTTGTTTTTTATATCTATTAAGGAACTTTAAAAAAAAAGACAAAGCTGGGGGCTGGAGGAGTGCTCAGTGGTTAAAGCGCTTGCCTAGCAAGCACTAAGTCAAGTGCTAACCAGTATCCAGTATGGCTTGCCCGGGCCATACTAAATGAACAGAAAAAGTATTGAACATATAGTTAATACAGTCACATTACAAAACAAAAATAATCACAAAATCTGTTTTAAGTTCTACACGTGTTTGTCTGCATACAGCCTGCAGACTTCGTCACTTAAGTCTGGAGTATCAAAAATCAGTCTGATTCATTAGTTTCAGGATAGGAATCAGGCAAGTCCCAGGAAAGGCGTAGGAGCCCAAAGCTATCACTCTACAGACTTGGATTTGCAACAAGCAAAGCTTTTATCATTTCTAGCAATACAGAAGATAGAACCACAGAGCCTTCACCTAGCCCTAAGACAGGGTCTTACAAAGTCACCAAGCTAGTGCAAGGCTTTGAAACAGAAGATGGTGTGCTTGTTTTGGCAACACATGAAAGCTGCAACGAACAAGAGATGTCATTTTATCCTTTTCCATTAAATGATGATCTGTGGCTCGAGGAATGGCATAGCAGCTAAAGTGCTTGCAAGCAGGAGGCCCTGAGTTCGAGTCCCCAGGCCCCAGCACCACATAAAGCTGGGCTTGGTGGCACACGTCTATAATCCCAGCACTCAAGAGGCTGAGGCAGTACTGTCATGAGTCCCAAGACTAGCCTGTGGTACAGTGATACCATCTCCATTAAAAAAAAAAAAAATCCAGTAGGAAGTATGTACACAATGAAGTCAAATAATAAAAGAACTTTATTAACAAATATACAAAACACACAGATCACTGTGTCTTACAAAATTTCACTTTTAAGTAACCAACTGGTATTATACAATATTTACAAATATATATATAAAGACTCCCACCTGTATGTAATTTCTGGTCCATTTGTGCTCTCACATCTTCAAAAGAAACCTACAATATTAACATTTTACTAGTAAGTACTATATTCTTTATGTTGTTTTTAATTGCAATAATTACCACTAACTGACTAAGGGATAATAATGCTGGAAACAACTTGAAATAAAGTGCAATTTTAGACAAACTTAAGCCGTAAGCCTTTTTATACAGGAATCCACAGTCCATACGGACTTTTTTTCTTATCTATTTTCGGCGGTCTTGAAGGTAACTCTTCCATAGCAGTGTTTGCTGTTTTCTGTACTGGTTTCGCTACAGAATTCTGTAAGACAATAAATGGAGTCAGTTTCTCTCATTCCCACACCTTAACCGTTCTATTTTCACAAAATATATTAATTCCACCTAAAACAGGAGATAGAGAAACCTACATTTCTGGGTCCCTTTCTGACTAGCAGATACTTTCAACCCTCTTCTGTTGTGTATTTTTCCCAATAAGGTGCCTTCTCTACACTGTAGGGGTGGGGGCAACTTAGGAGACAAACATGGACCTCATTTGGAATTTGGTTTAATCAAACTGATTCAGAGACTTAGTAGAGGATAAAATAGAAATATACAGGGTGTAGCAATGTTGAGGGTCTGCATTTTTTATGCCCTTATTTTATAATATTTTGATTAAATGAAGTATTCTGGGATTTCCTTTTAAAATATTTCAGTAAGAAGTATATTTAACAAAAGATACAGCAATCGGTATGTAAATGTTTAGACATATTAAGCATCTATTAATTTTTAAATGGCCACTTGTAAAGAAATGGCATAAAAATGAAGGGACAGCATAGCAGACTATTACCACAAATATAAAAATATAATTGAAGCGCAAACATCTTAAACCCTGTATGAGTGGTCAATGCTTAAATGTACTTACGTTAGTGCTAAAAGCTATGTTTCTCTGATGGGGAGACTTTTCACTGGGATTTTTCATTCCATCTTCTGTTAGCTTTCCCGACAGCTAAACAGGTAAGAAAAAAATTTTTTTTCTTAAAACATACTCCTAATTTTCAAGTTCTATATAGAAAGAATAGCCTAAACATATATGGGTTTAGTTGAAGATACAGAAAACAAGTTGGAACTAACACTATCGTTAATAGCCTCAACAATGTAAAACTGTCGATTTAGTGGCAGGTTTAAGCCACACTTCTCTATAAATATTTTATTCTATTACAAACTGAATTTTTGACATTAAATCCATACCAGAAAATCCCTAGTTTCAAAAAAATTAGAGCACTTCCCAGTTGGACACAAGTCACCTGAACAAGTACCTCCATTAATACCTTCCGAGTCTACTAGTGGTAAGTAAGCAAATCTACACTTGAGTTCCAGTATAGTTCTTGTGGACAGGAATTCTTCACTCTGCTGATTTTCCAAGTTCTATCTTAAATCTATAAAGCTACTAATATTCAGCTCTGGATTTTACATTATCTTAGAAGTACAGTACAACTTGCCAATGTACATCCAGCATATTCTGGAGAATTATAATAAACTTATCTTCAAGGGAAGCAGGCCTCCTCTTCTGTAATCTCTCAAAATATCTGGAATATATTGCATATATTATGAAAGGGACATCTACACCACAGATGCCCCACCATCACAAAGTGCACCTTTGTTTTCAACTATTCCATATTCTAGCATGCACACCAAACTACCAACAGGTAACTCTTTGTAGTGTGTGAACAGAAATGTTGTTAAACCTCTGATGCTTTAGCCCATGTATTAATTACCAACAGGCTTTCTTCATCATTTTCTGGAGACCACATTCATGATTTCTATAAGACAGAAATAAAGCAGATAAACTATACTGTATGGTATGTTGAGCACAGTTTTGTGGGAACACAATGCTTCAAACAAAAGCCTTAAGAAAATACTCTGTCTCTGAAGACTAGAGTAAGAAAAATGATACAGGAAATCACCAAAGTACCAACAACGTATCATGGTATTACAGGCCTAATTACTGCATCAACTGAAAAATAAAGTTCATTTTCTCTCCAATTTCATGGGTACCGTGTCTTGTCAGATCTATTCTCTTAAGACTTTTAAAGTGTAGTCCGAAATAAAACGAAAAATGGCTTATCAGCTGGGTGTGGTGGTGTACTCTGAGAGGCTGAGGCAGGACTGGAAGTACAAGCCCAGCCTTAGCAACTTTCGCAAAGCCCTGTTTCAAAGAAAAATGGGGGGGGGGGGGGGGGGGGGGGGGGGGGGGGGGGGGGCTGGAGGATGCCACAGTGGTTAAAGCACTTGCCTCGCAAGCACAAGGTCCTGAGTTCAACTCCCCAGAACCACAAGAAGATGGGCATGGTGGCACATGCCTATAATCCCAGCACTCAGAAGGCTGAGGCAGGACTGCCTTGAGTCCAAGGCCAGCCTGGGCTCCATACTGAGTTTAGGACCAGTCTGGGCTATACAGAGAGTGAGTCTGCCTCAAAAAGGAAAAAGGCTGGATATGTAACTTAGTGTGCGCACTGGATTCAGTGCTCCATACCACAATTAAGGAAAAAAAAGCTAATCATACCTTTCACAATAGCTCTTTGGAGATCTTTTTCTTACAAACCTAAACACTTACCTCCAACTTAGCACCATCACTTGATACAAAGGCTCCATGGCTTATTTCTTTAGAAACATGAACATTTTTGAGACTAGCAGGCAAGTCAAAGTTGGTTGTTCCTAAAGCTTTTGCTGCATTGGCTTTTGCTATTTCTAACAACTCCATTCGATCTAAAAAAAAAAAAAAAATACAAGACATTCATTAATCATGCAGCAGTTCCCAGAGAACTCAGGCAAACAAAACGTTTACACATCCTTTCTGCACGTAAAATACAAATTCATGGAAACGAAACATTTATTTAGGCTAAGAAAAATAAGCACTTGTAAATTTACATCAACAAAACATTTTGTTTTTCTAACCAAGGACCTTAACTTCCTATCATTTCTCTTCAAACATTCAAAAATATTTCTTGAGTAGTAGTTCACTGCAGACTTCATATGCCACAATTATCTCACTACTAAAGCCAATGTCAACAGGTTTTAAATTTAATGTTCTAAGTTCCAGTAGTGGGCTGGGGCCAGTACCTTAGTGGTCGAGGCATCTGTCTGGCATACTCTGACATTCCTTCCATTCAATAGTAACCCAGGGGCATTGTACTCCTAAGCAACATACCTCCATCCTCTTTCATTTTTCAAACAGCAACTTAATGATAAATTGCCTACTGGTATCGCGAGTGGCAGTAACACAACCTATAATTCCACAACACTAAGAGACCGAGGAAGGAGGACCACAAACTCCATCTCACCTGGGCATCTTAAGAGAAATAATCTCGAAAATTAAATTTAAAGCTAAGAATATAAGTCAGTGCAACGGCCCTGGAATCAATGCCCAGAACTGCCAAACAAATACACATCTAAGACTAACAAGCCACTACTAATAAGGCCTCCTCACGCTAATCCATTAACATCATGCTTAAAACTTACACTCAAGAATACAGACCACTTGAATACTACGTCCCCATTCCACTGTAATTTTCACTAGCCAGCAAAGAGATAACTACTGGACCATCTCTGGTACCAAACGAATACTTTAACTACCAGGGCAACTTTGGTTCCCTAAGGCTACGCATGCACTGCCCTTTGCACATATAAAACGGAAGCTAACTGCGAATCTTAATACCCACCTTTGTCAGTCAACCGAAGTGGAGTTCTGCTCCGCGACCGCGTTCTGGACCTCTCCCTCCACCTGCTGTGCTCCTCCGGGTACACGGTGCGGCCGAAACCGTAGTAGCGCCGCCCCCGCGTAATGGCGTAGTAAGACCTTCTATGATACGACCTTCCTCGGGAGCGCGAGCGGCTGCGCGATCTGTACGGCGAAGGTGACCGGTAGCGCCTTCGGAGCGGCCCATAGCGCCTCTCTCGCTGGCGGTGGCCGCGGGATAGCGAACGGCTCCGGGAATAGGACCTCGAGTAGCGTCTGTATTTCCGCTGATGGCGCCTCCTCGAACGAGACCTTGATCTGCTTTCTCTGGGCCGGCTCCGACTCCTGGAGGGCGACCGATTCGTACTGCGGGAGTCGGATCGGGAGCTTCCGGAATAGGAGCGGCTCCCGGACCGCGAGGACAGGCGGCTGGACCGGTCCGACCGGGAAACTGACGGAGAATCCTTCTGCGGCGAGCCGGGCCACATGTCGTTCACGTAATTGGACATCTTCACCTTCAGGTCAGGCTCCCCTCAGTCTGGAATTGCTCCCCTCCCGCACGCTCAACGCCGTCTGGAAACGAGAAAAAAAAATCATGCCCGGAAGTGGGTGCCGGTCTGGCGCTCTCCTCGAGATCGGGCGGCGCCGGGCCACCCGGAGGAAAGCGGCCGAACCCTGCGAGCCCCACTCCACCCCGAAGCTGCGGCCTTTCCCTGGCTTCCAGCCCCGCCTGGCCCGCAGCGGCCAGGAGCCACTCACCGCCGAGAAAGCTGCGGCTCGTCCTCTCCTCACGACACTAACCGCAGGCCGCCGGCGCCTCCCTCCGCACGGAGAGAAAGGCCCGACCAAAACTTCCTCTCAAAACGTAATCGACACAAACAAAGCGCAACCTTCCTCTTCGAAGTTCGGACGCGAACTGAACGAACGCAACCCAGGGCTAGAGAAAATACTAGAAGCTGACGCTCAGAGCATGCGCAGAGACGTGAGAGCGGTGGGCGTGGCTCCCCTCCCGTCCAATCGCCTACCTGCTTGCCTTGCTCAAACCCCGCCTCAGATCTTCTAGCGCCAACGCCCTCGGAGCCGCATGCGCAACAGGGCCAACCCGCCCCACCCGCTAGCTACATCCGGGTATCCCGCCCTTGTTTTCTTCGTTCTGACAAGACTCGTCCACCTCGAAGCCCAGAAACTTATGGGGGGCCCGACGCCGCGTGACACAACGTTAACCCCGCAGGCACTGGCTTTTATCCTCGGCAGGGAAGAGGATTCGCGTTATCTGTGCCTCCAAAGACCTTCTCTGGTACATCCTTGTGTTCTGTGCCGGGCAGTCGGACCCACTCAGGCTTAGGACTAGTTGGGAGCTAGAGGCCCGCGGGCCTCCACCACCCGGACAGGGACAGGGCCCCTGAAAACAAAGTCTTAATTTAAGAAAAAAAAAATTATTTCCACGTATGGCCAGTAAAGGCCGTTAAGATAGTGACAGAAAATGCAGTGGAAACCATACTTAGGCCTTTAAGGGATAAGAATGATGTCTGGGGATGTTTACGCTGAGGAGATTAAACAGCAGTGACTTTAATTTCCAAATACCTGAAAATAGGATGTGCTCCAAATATTTACTGTAATAAGTCATTAGAATTACCTTGAAGTTTGTGGGTTAATTTTATTGAAGGAGGTAAATATAGTAAGAAGAATTAGTCATTCATATGCTTTTTTTTTTTTTAAGACAGTGTCTCACTCTGTAGTCCAGGCTTGTCCTGAACTCACTATCGAGCCCAGGCTGCCGCCTGCGCGCTGGAATTACAGGCTTGTGCCATGCTCTCTAATCCATGAGCTACACCCACAACCTGTGTATACTCTTGCAAGTCTATTTTTACAAAAACTGTTTTGGAAGGTGATACACCTCTTTTTCATCACCCCACATCCTCAAACACAGCCGCACAGAAACGCAAGAAATAAAAATCTTGGTAGCAGCTGGCATGATGGTGATTGCCTACAATCCCAGCATCTGGAAGGCTGAGGCAAGAAGATCACAAATTTGAGCTCAGTCTAGGCAATTTAGTGAGACCTGTCTCAAAAATTAAAGGAGTGGAGGATTATAGCTCAGTGCAAAAGCCTTAGGTTCTATCCCCAGTACTGCAAAAAAATCTTGAAACATTTACCCCCCCCCCCCCAGTGGAACCTGTGTTACTTTTCAACATGCGCAGTTTTATCCACACCACTGAGGCTGCATCATGATGAAAATAATTCTTAGTTATTTTCCCTCAACCCTTCTCTCTCTTACCTGCATGGACTGGACTGGGGACTGAACCCAGAAACCCATAAGCTCTATTTCCACTTTATTATTTAAAATGAAGTCTCACTAAGTTGTCCTGACTGGCTCGAACTTGTAATTTTCCTGCCTGGGCTCCATGCTTCTGTATGAAGCATGCTGTAAGAAGCAAAGTAGATGCCTATCCAGCAGAACTTGGAAAGCTGAAAGTTATTAAGGAGCTGTGAATGAACAGGAAGAAAAGTGAGTTTCTCCTTTGATAAGTGAAAAAACTGTTAGGGGTAGGTATAGTGGTATAATGAAACTATGCATTACAATTTGGATCTAAAATGCCCCCCAAAAGGCTCCTGTGTTCCAGTGGTGGGGCTTTGGAAGGTGATTGAATCGTGATGGCACTAACTTATTTATTTGTTTATTCTTTGAGACGGGGTCTTGCTCTGTAGCCCAGGCTGGCCCTGAGTTCACTATGTAGCCCCAGCTGGCCTTGAACTTGTGGCAATCATCCTACCTCAGCCCAAGTGCTAGCTTTACAGGCGTATGCCACCACACCCAGTTTATGGCTCTAATTAGTAGATTAATCTACTCATGTATCCTTAATTTGATGGTGTTACGGGGTATAGTGGCACACACCTGTAATCTCAGCACTCAGGAGAATGAGGTAAGAGGATTGCCCTGAATTGGGCTATGTAATAAGTTCAGGGCAAGCTGGAACTACAGAGTGAGATCCTGCCTCAAAAAAAAAAAAAAAAAAGATAAGAAAACTGCCCTTTGGGCCTGGTGGTATTACTCAGCAGTCAAAGCACTTGCCTAGCAAGCACAAGGCCCTGGGTTCAATTCCCCAGCACCACATAAACTGGGTGTGGTGGCTCACGCCTGTAATCCCAGAAGTCAATAGGCTTCAGTAAGAGAATTGCTATGAGTTGGAGGCCAGTCTGGGCTCCATGGTTGGTTCAAGACCAGTCTAGACTGCAGGATACAAATCCATCTCAAAAGTCCATTCTACGTAAATTAGCCTACAAATTCAGTGCTAATGATATGGATGCTGGGTTTTTCCTTCAGGTATGTAGGCAGATGCTCAGAGATTATATTATTTACAGTAATAAAGAAAATTTACATCTCTGCAGACTTTATAACTCAGCTAGATAACATATATTCTAGAGATAAACACACCAGTCCTCTGTACAAGGCCAAGTAATGATCTCAGTCAGTGTCCAACGTCCTGTTCACATCCTGAATAAATGTACAATCCTACTGCCTCAGCCTACTGAATGCTGGGATTGCAGGCCTGCACCACCATGCCTAGCTCTGTCTTCAGTTCTTCCAGGCATACATTGGGGTAAAACTGCTGGTTCATGTGGCAATTCTATGCTCACCTTTCTGAAAAAAAATGTCAAACTATTTTCCATAGTAGCTAACTATTTTACTTTCCTACCAAAAATGGATGAATGTTTTCCTGTCCTTTCATATTTATTCATTCTACAGTGTGATTTTTAGTGGAGTGTTGCTGTAAAACAAAGTAAAAAATTGGGCTGCTGGAGTTCAATTCCTCAGCACCATATAAGCTGGGCGTGGAGGCACACATTTATAATCCCAGCACTTGGGAGGTGGAGGCAGGAGGATTGCCTTTAGTCCAAGGCCAGCCTGAACTCGTAGTGAGTTCAGGACCAACCTGGGCTGCGAGTGAGACCCTGTCTCAAAACAAACAAACAAAAAAAAAATGGGCTGCTGGCTACAGAAGGTGATCAAACCAAGCTTTTTAATTTTTAAAGATAAAATATATTGTAACATGTTTATACATTGGTAAAAACGATCTAATAGAAAGGGAAAAAATGAGGTAGGAGAGTGGCTAGACATATTCAACCAGCAGTGCACCATTTTGGGGGGAGGCCTTTTTTTTTAAGTGAAGAGGATCTGTTTTAAGGCACTGTTTTTGTTGCTTTTTCGTTCCTGGGACAGAATACTTGGTATCCACAACTTAGGGAAGAAAGATTCATTTTAGCTCATAGTATCAGTACATCTCAGTCTTTCAGGGGTAGGCAGATGGAAAATGGTGGAATCACGTGGCAAGGCTGAAATTGAGTGTAAGTTGGGGCTGGTGCTCTGGACACAGATTGTCACAGCATAGCAGAACAAAGCCAAGTCTGGCAGGAAGGGTAAAACCAGTACACACCTTTTCAGGCCAAACCCCAAGAATCCTCCCCTTCCAACCAGGCCCCACCTCCCCACACTACACAGTATCCATAGGTACATGAGGCCTTTGGAGGACTCCAGAGCCAAACAATAGGCACATATAAAATGAACTATATTATATAGATAATCTATATGAGTATCAAAGTGTATTAGTTTGGGTTCTTTCAAAAGGAAGAATTTACAGAAAGTATAACTCAAAGGATGTATTAGGAAGGCTTATAAATCTTAGGATAGAGATAGTCCAAGATGGCAGCCTGCAGTGCGAGAGCTGGAGTGTCCGATGGCCACTCAGCTGTGAAGTAGAACTCCCATCAGGGACTATAGGACAGCCAGTGAGAGTCTGCTGCCCATCTCAGTTGTTTAAAGAACAATGGTGAAGACTGGAGCCTGAATATCGGCTACTGAAGATTAGCAACAGGCAGACAGGCACAAGTAGAGACTGGAGCAAATCTGTGATGAAGATCTGCAGCGTGTCGCAAGTCAGAGTCAGTAGACAATTGTGAAGGCGAGAGCTTTCCCAGAGGAAGAAGCTGTAACAATCTTTCCTCTTCCTTTTATACAGTTCAAGTTCTCAGTTGGCCTCCCACATCAGGGTGGGTGCTCTTCCCTCATTCACTGGCCCATGAATTGCTCACACTATGTAATCCAAGCTGATTCTCAATTCCCAAGCTAGGCGGTGGTTCTTGATTGCCTCAAATTGACATAATCTCTCCAATGGTCACACAAAGCTGTTTTTTTTGTTTTTGTTTTTCTTTTGTTGTTGTTTTTTTTTTTTGAGACAGGATTTCACTCTGTAGTCCAGGCTGGTCCTGAACTCACTATGTAGTCAAGGCTGGCCTCACACTCATAGCAATCCTCTTGCCTTTGCCTCTTAAGAGATAGGATTACAAGAGTGCACCACCATGCCCAGTTTATGTGGTACTAGGGAATCAAACTCAGGGTCTTGCACTTGCTAGGCAAGTGTTATAGCCTCTGTGCTATGCCTCCAGTCCTTCAAAACTTTCTTTAAAATTTATTTTCATTATAACATAAACAAGAGAAAACAAAGATGGTTAACGGGTTGGAAATACCTGGAGACAGTTCAGAGCCATGTTTTGTTCAGCTTTGTTTTGTTTTGAGACAATGTCTCACTCTCTATTCTAGGCTTGTCACGAACTCACAGCAATTCTGCCTCATTCTGCCAAGTGCTGAGATTACAGGTGAGCACCGCCACTCCTGGCTTATTTTGTTTTGGGGAAATCCAACCCAGAGCCTTGTGCTTGCAAGTCAAGCACTCTAACTGCTGAGCTATGTCCCTAATCTCTGGAGTCTTCTCCTTAAGTAGGAAAAAAGGATGTAGCCATCAGACAGGTGGAGAAGTTGGTCTCAAAGAAGCACAGAGGCTTACCCAGTGTAGCAAGTGGGAAGACAGTATCTGAGTACAGTTGGAGGTAGCACTGTTGTGAGCACTTGGCATAGAATTCCACTAGTAATTTTTTCTTCCTGGTGAAATAAACAGTTGTGATTAAGGAGGACAGGAGAGATTGAAAGTCTGAAAAGGAAGAAGGTAAACATAGTCACCTAAGAGGAAACTGACTATATTGTAGTGTAGGATCATCTCATGCATTTGAAAAGTGAGTAGGTCATCGAGGCACCGTAGACCTTAGTGGACTCATCCATGATGAGTTCAGTAGCTGAACGTGCTGCTAGGAGGCGGGGGGCCAGTTGGCATTGGGACATTGGGGTCTGATAGGAAAGGTGTATTCCTGTCCCAGGCTCTTCCCTTCTCTGCTTCCTTGCTGCCCTGATGTGAGCAGCTGTCCTTGGTCAATTCTTCCACTGTGCTGGTTTCTTCTTGGAGCCAGATGACTTTGAACTGAAGCCACTGGAACTTGTGTGAGTCCAGCCTTGGGTGTCAGGTATTTTGCCTCAGTAGCAGCAAAGTGGCTAATACAGACAGCTAGGCTTCTCTCAGAACTAAGTAAAGTTACTGGCCATCATCTTTTGGGGAGATTTTAATTTTTGGTAGCTGGGGGTTGAACTTCAGGGTCTTAAGTATGCTAAGTATATGTTCTACCAGCACTTAACCCTCCAACACCATGATCTTGAGTTTAAAATGAGCTCTATTATCTAGGCATGGTGGCACATACCTATTATTCTGTACTCTGGTAGGCTGAGGCAAGAGGATCAAAAGCTTGAGTTCAACCTGGGCAACTTAGCAAGACAATGTCTCAAAAATCAAAAATATAAAAGAGCAGAGGCTGTAGTTCAGTGCAAAAGCCCTGGGTTCAATTCTTAGTACAACAAAATTTAAGTAGATAGATAGCCAGCTGACACTGTTGTAGCTTGGATCTGGAGTTTCCCCTAAAAGCCTCATGTACCTATGGACACTGTGCTCTGTTGGAAGGTGAGACCTGGCTGGAGGGAGCAGATACCTGGGGCTTGACCTGTAGGGGAATGTGCTGGTTCTGTCCCTCCTCCCAGACTGGTCTTGTTCTGCTGTTGTTGTGAGGATATGCCTCTGAAGCTCTACTTATGGCTCTGGCTCCAGTTCTGGCCCTAGCTCCGCCATGTGATTCTACCATTTCCAGCTGCCCACCCATGAAAGGACTGTGACCTTTTGAAACTGTGAGCTAAAATAAATCTCTCTTTCCTAGGTTGTGGATGTCAGGTATTCTGTCCTAGAAATGAAAAAATAAGTAAGACAGAGACCAATCAATTATATGTTCTCCGGCCTGTGACTTTGCTTACTGAGACAGGGTCTTACTAAGCTGCTCAGGCTGGCCTCAAACTCAACTCAGTCTCCCTTCACAGTGCTGGGACTATAGGCATGTACCACCACATGGAATTTTATTAGAGGTTTGGGGTATTTCAGTGAATGAACAGGAAGTGAGTTAACACTGAGTTTGTGTTGCATACACAGAAGGAGTCTTTCCTCTTGCTATTTATGTGAGATGGTAATGTTTTAAACACTAGACTCATTAAAATTAAGAATCTTTGTTAGAGAAAGTAGCCAAATATCACACTATTGATCAATTTTTGTCAAGAAAACAAATATTTATAGTCTCTCTGCCTCCTCCCCCCTCTAGGAATTGAGCCCAGGGCCTTCCCACAGAGCTACAAACCCACATCATTTTTATTTTGACTTCGAGGCAGGTTCCTGCTAAGTGGTGGATTTGCCCAGGCTGGACTCAAACTTGCAATCCTCCTGTCTTAGCTACCCAGAGTTCTGAGATAAAAGACCTATGCCACCAGCCACAACTGCCTTTGTTTCTCTAACAGTTGATGTTGCTGAATATTAAATTTGTAAGACTATAACCAAATTTTGAATTTGCCCATCTATGTGTTATTTTCAGAAAAGGAAAGAGCTACAAATAACTGGTAGCTTGAGAAGAATTTCCTTCTAAAATTCTGAATATGCTTCATTCTCTATAATTCATTCAACAGGCATTTTCTATTTCTTCTCTTTAATGAGTTACAAGGAAAACCAAACTAAATTAAATGTGATTTCTACCATGAAGTTCCTCACATGCATTGGGATATTGCACTGTTTTTAGAAGAAACAGTTTTATTTAAATCTATTCTTTTTGAGAAAATGGTCCAATTTGGCATCACATAAAATTAGCACTGGTAAAGAATGTTATGAAATAAATTCAAACCATGAACATATTTAATAAATATGTTCACAGAGATTGTTTTGTCATGACAAAAATCACATGCTTCATGGAATTGTAATAAGCACATACGATTAGAGTCTCCAGATTTTTACACTGCCCTTTGGAAAACTATTTGGTGCTTTGAAGAATGAGCAGCTTTGTGACCCTGGCAGTGCTTGTGACTCAGACGTCCTCTGAGAACAGTCATCACCCAATGGCAGGACACTCAGACTGTCAGTGTGGCGCAGTGTTTAAATGGGCTCTTCCAAAAGCTGATGCCGCAGCTCCAAGCACTGACTGCAAATGCATCCCAAGACTCTAATTTTCTATTATGTGTCATGCTTTGCCAAACAGGATGTGGAAAATGAATAGGCTGTTTTCTTCTTACTCAAGCCTTAATAGACAATTGGTCAATATGACTCCCATGGCAGAAGAAAAGTATAAAGGCAGTTTCACTTAGAACAAATGTAGGTACACATATAAAACTTGATGGTGATTTTTTTCCAGGGACTTTTAAATAATGAGTACCACTTGAATAAAAGTTTACTATGTATGGATTAAAAACTTTCAGGGAGTTTTATTTCAAAGACTTTTTTTTTGAGAGAGGGTCTCACTCTGTAGTCCAGGCTGGCCTTGGACTCACTGCAATCCTCCTGTCTCAGCCTCCCAAGTGCTGAGATTACAGGCATGCGCCACCATGCCCAGTTTATGTGGTGCTGAGGAATCAGACCAGGGTACTTAGTGCTTGCTTAGCAAGCGCTTTAACCACTGAGCCATTCCTCCAGCCCCAAATTTTTTATTTTTAATATACCTAAAACAGGAATTTGAAGGCACCTCTCACCCCAGGGAGGGAGTACGTGTGTACCCTCCTCAGTATTTATGAGTAATAGAACCCCCAGTGATTGAAAACTTTAATAGCTATCTTAGCTTATGAGAGCTACGGTAGACCACAGAGTAAGTGGCTTCACCAATGGGAATCTATTTCCTCTCTGTTCTGGAGACTGTTGGTCCAAGAGCAAGGTGCCTGCAGGCTTCGTTTCCAGGGAGACCTCTCCTCTCTTGCAGGTAGCTGGCTACCTTTCTGTCTGTGTTCACATGTAGCTTTTCCACTGTGCTTTCCCATCTTGATGACCTTCTGTCTTAGTTACGTTTTCATTGTTGTGTCTCAATACCCAACATCCACAAATTTAAGGGAAGAAAGGTTTATTTTAGCTCACAGTTTCAGAAGGTCACAGTCCATTCAGGGGTGGCCAGCAATAATGGAAGTACATGGCAGAGGCAGAGGGGGAGGCAGCTTCTCACAACATCACAGACAGGAAAGCAAGTTGAGACTAGTTGGGACTAGTCAAGACAGGTCCTCCAAGGAAGGCAGGAAGCAGCTTATATATCCTTCCAGGTCTCTGCCCAGGGATCAACCCCTCCTGCATCCACGTGTGGAAGGTGTGGCTGCTACATGCCATTAATCCTAACTTAACTGTAATCTACCTCTCCAGACTAGGCCCCAATATACCAACAGCACATGGTTCCATAGACAATCCATAACATTTAAATACATGAGACTTTTGGGGGACACTCCAGATCCAAATCATAATACCTTCTTATAAGGATATTAGGCCTATGAGATTAAGGCCCTACACTTATGACTTCATTTAGCCTTAATTATTACTTCCTTATAGGCCTCTTTCCCAGTATAGTCACATTGGTAGTGAGGCCTTCAAACTACAAATTTGGAATAGACATAATTAAGTCCATAACAGGCAGCATTAATAACACATGTATAAAGACATTTTATTTAAAGACACTGTAGAGCTAGAGGAATGGCACAATGTTTTAAGTGCTTGCCTTGTAAGTATAAGGCCCTGAGTTCAATTCCCCAGCACCACATAAGCTTTGCCTGGTGGTGCACATCTGTAATCCCAGCACTCGGGAGGCTGAGGCAGGCAGATTGTCCTGAGTCCAAGGCTAGCCTAGGCTACATAGTGAGTTCAGGACCAGTCTGGGTTACAGAGTGAGACCCTGTTTCAAAAAATAAAAAAAGACACTGTAATATGTGATTATTGTCCTTATGCATAAACCTACTCAGTGTTCCACTGCCTTTAATGCAGCCTTGTTATCATAAAGACTTTGCTTTAAGAAAAATGTGATTGTTCATCTTCCTCATTGTCAATTATATTCCAATTAATTATAATAGATAACAGCTTTTGAGCACCCAGCATATTCTAGGAATTGTCCCAGATTCTGGGGATATATCCATGAATGAACCAAAGTTCCTCTTAAGCACTTATAGACTATTGGAAAGCCTGAAAATTCCAACATTCAAGGACATGAAAGAGTTCAAGAATTCCAGATTGTGAGCTGTTGTAATAGCACAGTGGTTAGAATACTAGTCTATCCAGTTCCTGGATTCAATTCTCCAGCACCACACAAGCTGGGCATAGTGGCATATGCCTGTAATCCCAGCACTCAGGAAGCTGAGGCAGGGGGACTGCCTTGAGTTCAAGGCCAGACTGGACTACACAGTAAGTTCAGGACCAGCCTGGACTGTAGAGTGAGACCCTGTCTCAAAAAACAAAACAAACAAACAAAAAAGATAAAATGGAAAATGTGCATTCCTTCGTCTAACGGCTATTTCTTTAGTGCCAATTTTGAGCCTAGGATAGATACAGCATTAAGCAAACACAATGTAGCTGTTCTCATGAAACTTGTATTATAATGGAAGAAAAAAACACTGATAGATGGCAGGCCATGGTAAATACTCTGGTTTAAAAAAAAAAAAGGAAAAAGAGGAAAACTTACAGAGAAGCTGGCACACTATCATCTGTGGAAGACGTCTCACCAAAGAGGCACCATCTAAGTGGAGTAAATGCAGCAAAGATCACACATGAATGGATGGCAGGCAGAAGCTCGAAGCAGAGACGGCAGTGCGGGGTCCTAGGGCAGGAGTGTGGGGCATTCCACTGCCAGCGAGGAAAGACTGTCACAGAGCAAATGAGAGCCAGGGGAGGAACTCGTGCTGAGATAGCCAGAAGTTCGCACATGGAGAATCTGGGAGGATTTTATGCTCCGAGCTGAGAAGCCACTGAAGCATTTGGAGAACAGAAGCAACAGAATCTGATTTGTAGTTTAAGAGCTTCTCAGAGGTTGCTGTGTACAAAAAAAAGGTAAGGGAGGTGAGGCAAGGCTACAAGTGCAGTGGCTAGAGTGAGAAATAGGGACTTGCACAACGTGACAGCTTGAAAGTGCTGGGGGTTGGGGGAGAGGGAGATTTCTGATGGGCCCAACAGATACTGTAACAAGTAACTTTTAATGAAATGTAACATAAAACACTTGTTACAATATTACTCCTTATACTCTTGAAATCTTTCCATGATATTAAAAACAAGGGTAGTCTGGGAAACTGTCAAAGCCAAGAGGAGAATAAAGACCTAACAACTGAATGTAATATAGTTCTGGATATAACAGGATAAGTACAACAGGTAAAAACTAAGAATATCTGAATAAACTGGACTTCAATTATTAATAGTGTTACAGAGTTTGTTCATCAGTTGTAACAAATATCACAATAACGAGAGATATCCATAACAGGAAGATGGAGGAGTGAAGTTAATAATGGATAGTTTGATTTTTTAAATTGTTTTTTTGAGACAGGGTCTCGCTCTGTAGTCCAGGCTGGTCCTGAACTCACTATGGAGCCCAGGCTGGCCTTGGACTCATGGCAGTCTTCCTGCCTCAGCCTCCTGAGTGCTGGGATTACAGGCGTGTGCCACCATGCCCAGCTTATGTGGTGCTGGGGAATCAAACTCAGGTACTTAGCCGCTTGTCTTAGTGCTTGCTAGGCAAGTGCTTTAACCGCTGAACCATGCCTCCAGCCCCAGTGATGAATATTTTGGTACTATTAGTTTAATGTCTTCATGAATATAAATTAAAAGGAAGAAAAATCACAATATAAATGACATCCATGTATACATGAAGTAAGTTGGTGGTAACTGTAGAAACAATGGGAATATACTTAATGCCACAGAACTACACAATTAAAAGGTTAAAATGGTAAGATTTCGTTTTAAATTTTTTATTTACATATCACCACCCTTTCCCCTTCCTCCCCTCTTCCCTTTTCCTCTCCACAAAGTCCATCTTTTTACTTTCTTCCATGCATTTTTTATGGCTTGTTTTTGCTCATATTAGAGAAGCCATATGATATTTAATTTTCTGGGTCTGATTATTCATTTCACTGAGCATAATGGTCTCAAGGTGCATCCATTTTCCTACAAATGACTTAAATTTGTCATTCTTTATGACAGAGTAGTATTCCATTGTGTATACATACCACATCTTCTTTATCCAGTCTTCTGTACTCAGACATACTGGCTTCTTCCAAGATTTGGCTATTATAAATTGTGCTGCTATAAGCATGGGTATGCATGTATCAGTATTGTATGATGAGTTTAACTATTATACCCAGGAGAGGTATAGCTGGGTCAAATGGAATGTCAATTTTCAGTTTCTTGAAGAATCTCCCTATATTGCTTTCCATAGTGGCTATTACCAATTTACAGTCACAGGAGGGTTCCTTTTTTCCCCACAACCTCTCCAGCATTTGTTGTTTGAGTTCTTAACACCAGCCATTCTTACTAACATTAGATGGAACTTCAGTGTTGTTTTAATTTGCTTTTTTCTGATGGCTAAGGATGTTGAACATTTTTTCATGTATTTATTGGCCATTAGGACTTCTTCTGAGAACTGTTTACTCATTTCAGATTCCCATTTTTTGATTGGGTCCTTTATTTTCGAGGGTCTAATTTTTTCAGTTCTTTGCATACTCTCAATAATAGTCCTCTGTCTGAGGAGTAGCTGGTGAATTTTTTTCCCATTCTGTGGGTGCTGCTGTCTTCATTCTGTTGATTATTTCATTTGCAGTGCAGAAGCTTTTTAATTTCTTATCCTATTTATTGGTCCTTGGTGTTATCTCCTGTGCTTTGGGTGTTAGATTGAGAAAGTCCTTGCCTACACCTATGTCTTCAAGGGTTTTGACATTTTCTTCCAACATGTACAAGGTTCCCATTTTAATGTCTAAGTCTTTGATCTATTTTGATTCAATTTTGGTACATGTGGTTACCCAGTTTCCCCAGTGCTATTTCTTAATAAAGAGGTTATCTAAACTCAAGTGTATATTTTTGGTCCCTTTGTCAAAGATCAGATGTCTGAAGGTACTCAGGAAGTTTCTGCATCCTCAATTCCATTCTGTTGACCCACCTGTCTATTTTTTGCCAATATCATGTTATTTTTTACTACTGTTGCTATGTAATATAAATTGATACCTAGTATAATGATGCCTCCTGTGTTTGTTTCATTGCTTGGGATTGCTTTGGCTATTCTGATCCTCTTGTGGTTCCACATAAATTTTTGGATCATTATTTTCTAGTTCTGTAAAAAATACTGTTGGTATCTTGATTGGGCTTGCATTGAATTTGTATACCAGTTTAGGTAGTATGGCCATTTTGACAATGTTAGTCCTGCCTATCCAGGAACAGGAGATGTCTTTCCATTTTCTAATATTCTGTTCAATTTTTTTTTCAGAGTACTATAGTTTTTAGTATCAATGTCCTTCACTTGCTTCATTAAGTTGATTCCTAGGTATTTCATTTTCTTGAAGACTGTGAAATGGGATTTTTTTTCTGATCTCTTTCTCTGTGTTTTCATTGTTGCTGTAGAGGAATGCCACTAATTTTTGTGTATTGTTTTTATATCCTGCAACTTGGCTGAATTTGTTCATTAGGCCTAAGAGTCTTATGGTAGAGTTTGGGGTTTACTATATAAAGGACCATGACATCTGCAAATAAGGATAATTTGAGTTCTTCCTTTCCTATGCATATTCCCTTTATTCCATTCTCTTGCCTAATCACTCTGGCTAAGGTTTCAAGCACTATGTTAAATATAAGTGGTGAGAGTGGACACCTTATCATTTTTTCTGATTTGAAGGGAAATGCTCTCCATCTTCCCTGTTTAGGATGACGCTGGCTGTAAGACTGTCATTCATTGCTTTTATTAGATGAGGTATGGTCCTTCTATTTTCATCAGAGTTTTGATCAGAAAGAAATTCTATATTTTGTCAATGGCTTTTTCTTCATCAATTGAAATGATCATGTGATTTTTTTGTCCTTGTTTTTGTTGATGTGGTGTATTAAATTAACTAATTTGCATATGTTGAGCCAATCTCACATACCTGGGATGAAGCCAACTTGGTCATGGTGTATGATCTTTTTAAAAATTTGTTGCATTCTGTTTGCAAGTTATCTTTTTGGGGATTTTTGCATCTATATTCACTAAGGAAACTGGCCTATCGTTTTCTTTGTTGGATCTTTATCTGGTTTGGGGATCAAGATGACACCTGCTTCCAGAAGGAGTTGGGCAGTATTATCTCTCTTTCAGTTTCATGGAAGAGCTTAAGGAGCATTGGCACTAACTCTTCCCTAAAATTCTGATAAAATTCTGCAGTGAATCCATCAGGTCCTGGGCTTTTCTTTCTTGATAAATCTCTTATTACTGCCTCAATTTCATTCCTGGATATTGCTCTATTCAGGACTTCTACATCTTTTTGTCTCAATTTTGGTATATCATCTCTGTCAAGGAATTTATTCATTTCTGAGTTCATGAATTTGTTGAAATAGTTTTTCAAAATAGTTTCTTATAACTCTCTGGATTCCAATGGTGTCTGTTGTGACTTCACTTTTTTGTTTCTAATTGCACTGATATGAATTTTTCCTTTCCTTCTTTTGGTGAGTTTGGCTAGAGATTTATCAGTTTTATTTGTCCTTTCAAATAATCAACTTTTTCTAAGTGTCAACTCTTTTGACTCATTGGTCTTTTCTATTTTGTTACTTTCAATTTCATTGAAGTCTGATTATTATAAATTCCTTCCTTCTACTACCACTGGATTTGTCTTATTCCTGTTTCTCTAGGACACTGAGCTGCATCATAGATTAGTAATTTCACATTGCTCTGTGTTTTTCATGTTCACTCATAGCTATAAATTTCCCTCTTAGTACTCTTTTCATTGTGTCCCACAGATTCTGATATGATTTGCTTCTATTGCCATTCAACTTTAGGAAGTTAATTTTTCTTGGTTTCTTCTGTGATCCATTCCTTGTTCAATAATGTATTATTTAATCTCCATGTATTAGAAGAGTTTCTGTAGTTATTTTGCTATTGATTTCTAGTTTTATTCCATTATGATCTGAAAATGTTCAGGGAATGATTTCAATTCTTTTATATTTATTTAAGCATGTCTTATATCCACAGATATGGTCTATTTTGGAAAAAGTCTCATGTGTTGCAGAGAAAAGGGTATATTCTGTTGATGTTGGATAGAATAGCCTGTAGATATCTGGTAAGTCCACTTGCTTCATGGTGTGATAGAGCGCTGATGTTTCTTTGTTGTGGTTTTTTTTTTTTGTCTGATTGACTGTCTACTCATAAGAGTGGGTTATTGAAGTACCTTAATATGATTATATTGGGGCATATTTGGCCATTCATGTCCAGTAGTTTCTGTTGCATGTAGCTGGGTGCATCTACATTGGGTGTATGTAGGTTTACAATTGTGAATGCTTCCCGTTGGATTGTTCCTTTTACTAGTATATCATGAAGATCTTTGTTGCTTCTGATCTGTTTTGAAGTCTGCAGTGGCTGAGAATAATGTAGTTCTTCTTGCTTCCAGACTCCAGTAGCATGGAGGATTGAAAAGTTTTCAGTCTTTCACCTTAGTCTGTGTGTTTCTTTGTGCGTAAAGTGTGTCTCTTGCAGATAACAAATGGTTGGGATTTGTTTTGATCTACTCTGCCAGTCTGTGCCTTTTGATACACAAGTTAGGACCATTGGCATTGAAAGTAATTTTATAAGTTTTTTGGGTTTTTTGAGACAGGATCTCACTCTGTAGTCTAGGCTGCTCCTGCACTCATTATGTAGCCCAGGCTGGCCTTGAACTCATGGCAGTCCTCCTGCCTCGGCCTTTCAACTGCTGGGATTACAGGCATACGCCACCATGCCCAGTTTACGTGGTTATTATGAACATTAGGAGGGGTTCTTAGAAGCCAGGAGAAGTGGATGTGCTGTGGGCCCCTGGGGCAAGGCAGCCATTTCCCGGGATTGTAATTCTCCTCACGGGGCAGGGCAAGGGGGAGGGCAGCAGCTCCTTACTTCTCATCTTTGCCTGGGCTCTTGCCTTCTTTCCTTTCATTCTTTCCATTCCACCGCATTCTGACTGTCGTGGGTACCAGGACAGCCGTAGTGTGTGCTAAGCTAGGACTTAAGGAAACCATCCGGCCAGTAACGGAAGTTCCCTTGGCATCCGCGTGGCACGCATAGGGCGCATGCGCAGTGACGTAGTAAGCCGTTGCCCCAGCAGGGCGGCAGTTAGCTACCCCAAAGCCCCACGCGTGGATGTGCCCCTGAGCCACCGTGGTGCCTGCCCAAGTCTGCGATGAGTGAGGCATCCGAGAAGGAGAGCCAGCTGAACATCCTAGGATGGCGGCTCAGCGTGCTGCTGGCCAGGAGACTCTATTCTAGGTGCCCTGGCCTCCGGAGGCTTGGTTCTCTTGGGCATCCGGCCGTAGGTGCCTGTCGGCGGCAGCGTTTGTGGGCTCGCCAGCTGGTCGAGTCCTATCTTCCCTCCTGGCCGCAGCCCTGCCTTCGCTGCCCCAGCCACTCGCTGCTTGGCTCGAGCTTTTGCTTTCTTCCTTTTCCGGCTTTTAACTCTTGCGCGTTCAGTGGGAAGGCGCAGCAGCAGATGACTCAGGCCTCAAGTTTTCTGAGAAGCAGTTGAGGACTTGTACCGAGCAAGGTGGTTGGGGGCAGGACTACGCTTTGAGGTGCTTAAACGCTGGGGCTCCGCGCTTGGAGCGGGATCAGGAGGAAGTATCCTTGGTCCCTTCTACAACTGAGGCCCATGCCTCCCTATCATCCTGACCACTTCCGTTGTATTTTCTCCACAGAGGGACCCGATCCAGGATCCGTACCGAGGACCACGTCAGTACTTCCCAACAGCAGCGTCACTCTCGCACCGGCGGCTGAGCGATCTATCGCTGTTGGCTCGGCTGGTAGCTGCGCCCGTACTTCTCGGGTGGTGTTTTCAAGGAGACCTTGACCTGCTCCTTCTCTAGGCCGCCTCTGATTCCCGATCAGCTAGCGGTGCAGGACTCGGAATAACAGCTTTTGGAAGAAGAGTTAGCCCAGCCACTAGTCCCTTGGAAGAAGAGTTAGCCCAGCCACTAGTCCCTTGCGTAGCTAAGACATCACCGTTGCCGGCTGTTGCACCTTCCTCCTCTTTGGAAAGGGCTCTCGAAAACCCAGGGTATCTCCTAACCGGTGGTTTTCAAGTTGGACGATTTTCCCAGAAAGAGGATACTTGGCAGTCTGGAGACATTTTTTTTTTTTCCCGCAACTGGGGGAGGAGCTGTTTCCATCCACAGAGAGACCACAGGGGTGCAGATAAAACAACCTGAAATGCATAGCGCTGGCCCATAAACAGAATTAATTATTCGGTGCCAAATGACACGAGTGTTGAGGCCGAGAAACTCAAGAGAAACAACAAAGAAGAGTCGAGTCTTGGAAGATAGTCACCATTGGAAGACTGCCACTTAAGTACCCAACAAGCTGAACTGGGAAGCCCCGTCTCAGGCCGGGCCCGCCCCCCTACGGGCGGCGGAGCTGCGATGCTCCCAGAAAACAGTACTTAAAAACCGTAAGTACCCAAATGCAGGACTTCGTGTCTGTGCTCACTTTTTGCACCACGGTACCCGGCTCTCTACTTGCCACTCACAACCGGGATAGCTAGCCACAGGAACAACCCCCTGCACTGGAAAACTCACATCTGACTCAAAATGGCCAGCAGGCCAGATGCCAGTTTAGGATGAAAGAGCGACTCCTCACACCTGCCCTTAAAGGGCGTGCTTGACAGCTAGCACATCCCAGGTCCGAGTGTAACTGCAAGGAAAGCCTGAACCGCTCCCGCGCATGCGCACGTTCCTTGGCGCGGTGGGCGTGGCTCCCGTGGGGCCGGGCGCACCCCGCGCCGTCTTTCCTTCCCCACGCTCCGCCCTCCTCCTGTCCTCGCATGCGCGGCTGGCCAGGGGGCGGAGCAGCTACATCCGGGATCTGGCGGCTTGCGGCCGTTTTGTTTTCTTGACTGAGACGAGGGGAAAGTGAAGCTTCCCGGAGCGGCGTGACTCTCGACCCGGGACCTGCTGCACGGGAGGGTCGGTACGTAAGTGCCGGGGGTGTCGGGAGGGAGGAGCGGCTGCGGGCCGGATCTGGCACCGACCCGGGCTCACGCCTGAGAGCCCCTGCCTCCGCCCTGCGGGTAGCTGCGGACTGGGCTGCCTCTTGCTGGACCATCCTGGTAGTTTCCTGCCGTCCTGAGCCCGGTGACTAGGAGAGAACGACCGCCTCCAGACTTGCCAGGCTTGGAACGGCGGGCAGATGCCAGGGGGATCGCAGCCTTCCCCTATGATATCACAAGATTCCTGAAAATCATCTTGTTTTCCTGTTTTGGAACTGAGCACAGACCTCCGGAGAAGGGAGTGTAACTGGCTGGTTCACATAGCGAGGGAGGTAGACGAGCTACCCCACTTCCCAGATCATCAAATTCCCCCAATCCACTTTCTGGACCTGAAATTCCAGAGACTGGCGGGCGGAGTTTGGGCTGGAGTGTGCCAGTAATGGAGAGAAAAATGGATTCAGGGCGAGGCCGTTGGGGTGAACCGAAAATGAAACGTGTTCCTGTTCTTCCCTGCGAAGAATGAAATGAGTGAATCGAATTTATAATCTGAAGGCATGTTAGCACTGATTATAATCATATTTAATTTTCAAAAAAGGAAGAATTGAAGTCGCACTTTTTAGTGTATGAGGTAGTTAGATAAGCATCTTTGCTGGCTCCAGAGTAGCTTAGAGGCCGATTTCTCTTCACTGTATTTTGGAGCATTTGATTATTAACAAGTGTACAGAATTCAGAATTTTTGCTTACTCTGTTAAGAGATAATATGGATGTGTCTTAGGCCAGATCGGCGTACTGGATTTGGAGGTCTACTTTTTTAATTTGTTAAGACAGGTGAGGTCGATGATAATGGTTATTTTTGTCTGAATTAGCATCACCTCAATTGTTTGCTTTTTCGGAGGCATCTATTAGAATCTTAATTCAAGCTAGTGAAATAAAATGAATGTGTTTACATAGAAATGACACCAAAAGACAGGCTTGAAGAAGGAAAAAGATAATGAGATGGTCAGAAGTGATGTGAGTAGTGGTTAAACCTGCAGTGCAGTGTTTAATTTCTTCATCTGAATATGAAGAAACAGGTTCTGCCAGGTGTGGTGGTGCATATCTGTAGTCCCTGCACTCAGGAGGCTGAGGCAGAAGGATTGTCCTGTGTTAGGGGACAGCCTCCACTACAAAGTGCAAGACCAGACTGCAGATACCATCTCGAAAAACAAAAATCTCAACAACAAAAACCACAGGTTCCATGCTAAGATGCATGAATCTCTCTCTCTCTCTCTCTCTCTCTCTCTCTCTCTCTCTCTCTCTCTCTCTCTCTCTCTCTTTCTTTCTGACGGTCTTTTGTTCTGTAGTCCAGTCTGGTTCTGAACTCACTATGTAGTCAAGCTAGCCTCAAACACATGGCAATCCTTCTGCCTCAGCGTCTTTAAGTCCTGGGATTACAAGTATATACCACCAAGCATATGGGCATATGGGAAGCTGGGGAATCAAACCTAGGACCTCAGGCTTGCTAGGCAAATGCTGTGCTGTTCCTCCAGCTCAGTGCATGAATTTCTAAGACAGGTATTTTCCTCTGTGCTTTTAACTCAGCCAGAGTTCATCATCTCTCCACTGTGTTAATGCTCCTTGACTGTAATATCAAAATTAAACAGTTATACTTGATTGTTGACACAATCACTTAATTTAGTAATATATTAGGAAGTAATATAGAACGTGACAGCTTTCAGGAAGCCAACGAATATCTAAATTTTTTTCAGTAGGTGAATACCACCTTTGATCATACTACTTAAATACATTAAAATCATTTTAAATTAAAAAATGTAATAAATTTAAAAATTTTGTTTCCCAAAGCTTGTGACAATTCATCACAAGTAAATAATCTCAAGAAATACGTGGAGCTGGAACAAAGCATTTATAACTTGTATTAAATTATTCTTGAACTATTTGTCTCCTTCTTTAGTCCAGGCTGGTCCTGAACTCACTATGTAGCCCAGGCTGGCCTCGCATGGCATTCCTCCTGCCTCAAACTCCCTTGTACTGGGATTACAGGTGTGCGCTAGCACATCCAGTTTTTTGTGGTGCTGAGGAATTGAACTCAGGTCCTTGTGCTTACTAGGCAAGCACTTTAACCACTGAGCTATTCCTCCAATCCAATTCTTCAACTATCAACTTCTTTCCAGGAACATAAAGTTTAAAATAAGTAAATGGAAATACTATATTTAGTTGTGTTTTATTTTGTTTTGCTTTGAAGTGACCAGAAAAAATGTCTGGATTTCTAGAAGGTATGAGATGCTCAGAATGCATTGACTGGGGGGAAAAGCGCAATACTATCGCTTCTATAGCTGCTGGCGTTCTGGTAAGTGATATTGATAATTTGGGCCTTAATCACTTTGATGTGTTTTTGTTATGTGTTTTGAATTCTGTGTAATGTTTTAAAATTGTACTTAAAATCTTTGACCACTGAATTTAGTAGATGACGAGTTTTATTTATAGGGAATTTTGCTGTTGGTTTGAAATTTGATTAATAAATTGGGTTATTTTAGCTGTTAGGTAAAAATGACTTAATACAGCATTGTGTGTTAGACATATGGATTAATGAGTGTCTTAATGAGTGGAGTAAGATACAGGTGGTGTTGAAGAGATAATCAAGTGAAAACCAGTCAAGAGGTATGATTGCATTTTATGCCAAGCCAGAGTTAACTTCCCTTTCAGTCTCAAAAAAAGAGGAAAATCATTAAAATATATAGTTTGACGGTAATTTGCAGAGTAAAATTTTTACTTACAGTGTAAATTCCTCGGGGATCTGATATTTTTGTTTTATTGCTTTTCGTTTTGTTTTTGGAGATAAGTCTCACTGTGCAGCACAGAATGGCCTTGAACTTGTGATTCTCCTGGTTTAGTCACCCAAGTGCCATCTTGGCTTGTGCCATCTTCATTATTTGTGTTTTGTGATTTTTAAGTGTCACATGCTCTAAAGGATAAGTTTTTATTTTATTACTACTTTCTACACTGAAACCAGGTCCTCATACATACTAGGCAAGCACTCTACCACAGAACTACATTCCCCAAAGAGTCAATTTTTAGACCAGTGTAATGCACATACCTGTAATCCTAGCGCTCAGAGGCTGAGCAGGAGGATTACTGTATGTTCAAGGCCAGCCTGGGCCATGTAGTGAGTTCAAGACCAGCCTGGACTGTGGAGCGAGACCCTGTCCCCTCTACCCTTCCCCCCAAAAGTGAATTTTAAAGTGGACCATTTTTACACAGGCTTGTAATCCCAACACTCTGAGAAGCTGAGGCAGGAGGATTACAAGTTTGATCCCAGCCCAGGCATTTTAGCAATTTAGTGAAACCTTGTCTCAAAATTAAAAGTGGGCTGTGTTGTATATCTGCTGTAAAAGCCTGTGTACAGTAGAGTTTTATAAGGTTTATACCCTACCACCAGGTCTCCTTCTGTTAGCCTTAAGATAAACTTGTGTAACTTTTATAACTTTATTTCTATTTTTATTTATTTTTTTTTGAAGCAGGGTCTCTGTGGTCCAAGCTGGTCCTGAACTCACTTCGGAGCCCAGGCTGGCCTTGGACTCGGCAGTCCTCCTGCCTCAGCCTCCCGAGTGCTGGGATTACAGGCGTGCACCACCACGCCCAGCTTATGTGGTGCTGGGGAATTGAACTCAGATACTTAGCACTTGACTTAGCGCTTACTAAGCAAGTGCTTTAACCGCTGAGCCATTCCTCCAGCCCCACTTTTGTAACTTTAAAATGTTCTTTGCACATTGTATGGTAACTTGAACCCAAAAAGTTCTGGAAGTTGCTTACCACCTTATCTGCTTTTGTAACTCTGCTTTGCTGGCTAAAACGGGTTCTTTGTATTGGGATGAGACCCACTCCACATGTAACAACCTGCTAAAAGTCCAATACACACTAAGAAGTCGTGTACCTCCCTGCCAAAAATAATGGTGGGAAGCCAACTTACAATTGGCCATTTTAAAATAATTTAACAGGCTCACCGAGACAAAAAAAAAGCCCTCCAAAACAGAACACTTTATGGTGATATAAAAGGCTGCCTAAAATTAATGTTCAATTGTCCAGTTATAATGGTATGTTATTACCAGTTATAGTAATAGATTACTATGTGATGATGTCAAACTCCTCCACTAAAGCCTTTATAAACCATCTGGTAAGCTTGCTCAGTGTTGTTCCCTGCTTACTCACCTGTGTCCAGGAGCAGCCTGTCCTAAATAAAAGATACCTTATCTTGCCCTGTTGGCATTTGATGGTCTTTGATATTAATCTACTACTGATTGGGGATTAAGCTCAATGGAAGGCCCCACGCTTAGTCCCTAGTAGCACAACAATAAAGAAAAAAGAAAATGAGTGTTAAGTGAACAAATGATTATAAATCTAAGTTGAGATTGTTCCTCTTTATCTAATCTCTTTTATTATCTGTGAAAACAATTATTGTATATTTTTCCAAAGTAGTGGCAACATTTAAAACCATGGTAGAAATTCTGCTTTTTATTTATATTTATATATATATATTTTTTCTTTTTTTTTGGTGGTACTGGAGATCAAGCCCAGAGCTCTCCCAGTGAGCTACTCACCTGTATCCCACCCCTTTTTAAAACTTTGTTTTGAAACAGAGTCTTGCTAAGTCTGAGTTGTCTAAGATGGACTCAGACTTACAATCCTGCCTCAGCCTCCTAGATGCTGGATTACTGGTGTACACCACCACGCTGGGCAAAAATTCTGTTCTTATAATCATTTTATTTACTTATTTATTTAAGACAGGGTTTTGCTGTGTATTCAAGACATGTCCTGAACTGGCCTTAACTCATGGCAGTCCTCCTGCTTCAGCCTCCCAGGTGCTGGGATTACAGTGTGCCACCATGCCTGATTTATACTTTTTTTTTTTTAAGTACTGGGAACTGAGACTAGAACCTTCACATTGAACTATATCCCTAGCCTATTTTTTAGTTTTTGATTTTGAGATGGAATTTCACTAAGTTGCTAAGTTGCCTGGGCTGGGCCCAAACGTGGAACCCTGCCTCAGCCTCCCAGAGTGCTGTGATTATAGGCTTGTGCCATTGAACCCAGCATAAATAGTTTTTAAACTTTAAAATTTAGCCTGCAGAGAAAATATGTTGAATACCTTTAACTGACAGTTAAAAAGGTAAAATGAGCCATCCCTCTTGGTCATCGATGTAATTGTTACGATAATAGTGCTGTAATTTCATATTGGTCTCATTTACGTTTTCTTGGTTTAGTTTTTCACAGGTTGGTGGATTATCATAGATGCAGCTGTTATTTATCCCAGCATGGATGAGTTCAACCACTCATACCACGCCTGCGGCGTAATAGCAACCATCGCCTTCCTCATGTAAGTGCCCTTGGCACCAACACCATTGACACAGGCGATCACAAGCTAACATTGTTTCCTGCATAGTTGCAAGCTTTAAATTCTTAAATGGGGGCTGGAGGAATGGCTCAGCAGTTAAAGACAAGCATTGAGTACCCGAGTTCAATTCCCCAGCACCACATAAGGCAGGCGTGGTGGCATGTGCCTGTTATCCCAGCACTCTGGAGGCTGAGGCAGGAGAATTGCTGTGAATCCAAGGCTAGGTGGGCTCCATAGTGAGTTCAGGACCAGCCTGGGCTACAGAGTGAGACCCTGTCTCAAAAAACAATAACAACAAAATACTCTTAAATGTTAAAAAATTAACATATGGGACGTAAGAGAAGGGCATAAAGAAAGTGACGGTCTTCGTCGTCCCCCCACTTCTATCTCCCGCCTGTTCTCAGCTGTCCTGTAATTTCTAGACTGCCAGAGTTTATAACTTTACAATTAGGTCAAAACCCATGACCTTCATCAGATTACTCATTCTTCTAACAAATATGTATTAAACTTGTATGCCAGGCTCTGTTGTAGGTTCAGGAGATACAGTAGTGACTAAAACTGGAAAAAAATCCATACTTCTGTGGAATTTATATTCTGATGAAGGAGATAGATGGTAACTGAGAAAAATTAAGTTTATGGTGTATTAGGTAAAGATAAATGTAAGGAAAAGTATAGCAGAGAAGGGAGTTATGAGATGTTAATTAAAGGTGCAGAAATTTGTGAAGAGTCAAGAAAGGTCTCACTAAAAAGTAATTTTGAGTAAAGATTTGAACAAAATGAATGGGCCGACCCTGGGCTTGTATCATATGAGATGGCACCATCCCAGGCAGATGGCATAGGGAGTACTCTCCACACGTCCTTGGGAAGGGAACCAGTCTGGCGGGAGTAGTGTGATAAGGGAAGAGTGGTTGGGGAGGTCTGAGAGGCGATGAAATGGGGCAGATGGTGCAGACCCTTGTAACTAGCACAAGGGGTTCTCTTTTACTGAATTTAACGGAAGCTCACAGTTTTTAGCAGAAGATTTTTATGGCCTGACTTAGGAGGAACAATCCTGCTTTAAAAAATAAATAAATTCACTGTAAAGCCAAATAGCCTATTACGGTATCAGGGTCAGTGCCATGATTCTAACACTTCTCAGCTTTTTCAGATGTAGTTGGATTCTCCTTGTGCTTTATCAGCTTCTCAGTTTCCTGATGTCCTTTAGTTGTTTCATACGGTAACTGTGCCTTTCTTACTTTCTCATTCAGGGTTGTTTTCCCTGAAGTTCCTGGTTGCCTCTCCCCCACCTTGTTGACAGAATATCCTTTTTACTTTAAGGCACATTTCATTCTTAAGTGCTACTGTGATTTGGCTAGTTGCTTACAGCAGGCTGAATAGGCATGTTCAGCTTTATGGGCTTTCCTGGAGTTTCTAGCTGCTTTTTTTTTTCTCTCTTTCTTGTATTTTCTGCAGTTGTCACAGTGTCTTAGTCATTTTCTCCTGGCTGGGGCACAGTACCCCACCACTGCAGCTTCAAGGAGGAAAATGTGGTTTTAGCTTTCTTATCAGTAGTCTCAGTCCATTCATGGACAGCTGGCAGTGGTAGCAGGGGTTGGTGGTGAACAGCTGCTCAAGGCACTGCAAGCAAAAGGATCAGGGCGTGGGTATATGCCAGTGAAGGAGTATATCCTTCCTGACAGCACTTGAATCCCATTGGTCAGTGGTCCCTAACCTTTTTGATACCAGTCTAGTTGAAGACCATGCATTGATCCTGGGTGGGCAGCTATACTTGTTGGATAGTATTTCATTCCACTTTCTTCATGCATTCATCCATCACTGGCTGCATGGGTCATTCCATGTCATGGCTGTTGTGAATGGTGCTACACTGAACGTATAAGTGTACAGATATCTCTGACCTGCTGATTCTTTGCCTTTGGATAGATGTACCCACGTGTAGAATTGCTGAGTCATGTGGTAATTCATTTTCCTTGAAAATTATTTCAATCATTTTAGAACTTAGGTTTTTATAAATAAGACTTTGTATTTTTATTCTCATATGCTCAGCACACTCACTGTGCATGTGTTAGTAAGTTTTGTGCTAGGCAGAGAGAACAAAAGTGAAAGGAGAGCTGTGGCTCCTTCCCTCACGAAGCTTGAATCCTAGTGGTGTACTCACGCTAAAAAAAAATGAGTATGTAATATGTAGATGAAGTTTTGTTAACTGTAACTTGACATATTGTGAATATTTTCCCAGGATATTTAAAGTTTTTCAAAGGATACTTAGAGAACAAAGCCATTTAGAATAGTACTCTCTGAAAATCATTGAAAGACTTCTTATATTTATAATATGTGGCAGGATTGAGAAAAAAGGGTTCTACCTCTGATTTTTTCATGTTTCTCAGGTTAAAAGTTACAGATTTGGGAGAATGTGGTTATTTTTTCACAGATCATATTATTGCAAAAAATTATTTCCAAGCTAGTTTTTAAGTAATTTTTAGATTGATTTTAATTGATTAGGGTCCGCTTTCTCCCAGCCATTCCTATGCGTGGCTCTGAATTGAGAATTTTGATGTGTACAAATGGAAAACTGCAGAGAAATAAGCTAAATCATCCTCTTGCTGTTCCAGTCTCAGCAGGATATAATTTTGAGAATTTTGTATCGAGATTTTAACAAGCATCAGGATCACCTGCAAGACTTGTGAGGACTCCGGTTTCTGGGCCCAGATCCAGAGGTTCTACTTCAATAGGTTTAGGTTGAAGGCAGCCAGACAGCTTGCCAGGTGCTGCTGATTCTGCGTCTGGGCCACAACCTTGGCTTCAGAGACTGGTTGAAGGCACTTACCATCATGCAAACCTGTACTTAAGGCTTATGAGACCTAACCTTTAATTTGGGGAGCTCTAGCTTACTGTATGTAATTATTTGGTGTCATAGACAGTTTCTTCTTGGAGACGGAGATCCTAATTTCTTGGCATTAATGTTATTTACACAGGATTAATGCAGTATCAAATGGACAAGTCCGAGGTGATAGTTACAGTGAAGGTTGTCTGGGTCAAACAGGTAAATAGATGCAAACAGTTTCTTACTATCCTTGCTTTTGTCCTTAAAATAGAATATGCACAGAAAGATACTTATCTTAACTCCTTCAGATTGAACATAAGATAATGTCCAATTTTCCGTTCCAAGGTTGAAAATTGAAGTCGCATGTGGCTGAAGTCGGCTGTTATAGAACAGAATACTGCCCCGTGTTGAGTGTCTGCCCCAGGCGGTACTAGGTAGCTCTGTATCTACCAGCTATGCTGGAGAACTGTAGGTGATGGATACGCATGCCACATGCAGCTTATAGTATCTTAAACTATGCCATATTACATTTTCTTGTCTTTTCTGCCAACTGTGTTGAGTTGAATTAGCCTTTTGAAATAGTTTTACATCATAGAGCTATTATTTTTTAAATGTGATATTGTGCACATGAATTCCACTATCTTAAGCACTTTCACATGTGCATGTCAGAAGAAGGGGTTAAGTACATTCACGTTGTTGTACAGCCAACCTCCAGAGCTCTTTTTACCTCGTGAAACTGAGCAGATCACATTTTTGGTGGTTGCGTTCACACAGCCCATTCTTTCCCTTAACTCTGGACTCCATGACTGGCCTGGAGATGGGTAGGCTGTAGGGTGTGTGGCACAGCTTCCCACAGTCCAGTTTCCTCAGAGATTTGAGGAGACATTGGTTAAGCAGTTTAAAGGTGGACCTAAATATTATATCCATACGAAATAAACAAGATACAGGGAAACCTCAGGTGTTATTTTTTTTTTTTAATTTAATGACCAGGAGCACACTGAAAGGATGACAATAGCTGTAGTGTTGTAACAATACACCAGCTGTACCTACAGCCAAGACTAGAGTGTGCCCACTACGCGTCTCAAGCTTGTTAGCTAATACAGCTTTGGGGGCATCTGGAGATCTAGAGCCAGTTGTGTTTATTCTGGTATTATAGAGCTAGGGCATAGCTTAGCAGTTAAAATACTTGCCTAGCATGCACAAGGCTCTGTGTCCTATCCCCCAGCTCCACATAAAAATTAGCCAATGTTTTTCAAGGCCACCTTGGGCTCCATAGTGAGTTCTAGCATAGAGTACAGGGCAAGACTGTCTCAAAAAGGGGGTGGGGGGACTGGGTACATAGTTTAGTGATTAGAGCCCTTGCCTAGGAAGCACAAGACCCCAGGTTTGAGCACCTAGCACCACATAATAGCTGGGCGTGGTGACATCTGTAATTCCGGCACTTGGGAAGTTGAGGCAGGAGGATTGCCTTGAGTTCTAGGCCAGCCTGGACTACACAGTGAGTTCAGCACAAGCCTGGACTACAGAGTGAGATCCTGTCTCAAAAATTTTTTAAATTTTGATATTATATATGTAATAGATCATTATTTCAAAACTAAAGTTTTTCTCAGTATAGGTAATTAAAGAAAGTAATATGCACTTAGACTATACAGACAATAAATAATAACTATGTATATGCACACACACAGACTAGTGAAGAAAAAATCCATCAAACTGTTCAAAAAATTCTTTAACTATCTTACACTGTTTTAATTTAGAATCTGATTTTTTTCTGTTTGAATTCTTTTGGAAAATTGAATTAACTGCAGTTCTGATAACCTGTTATTTCCTTTAAGGTGCTCGCATTTGGCTGTTCATTGGTTTTATGTTGGCCTTTGGCTCTCTGATCGCATCCATGTGGATTCTCTTTGGAGGTTACGTTGCTAAGGGTAAGAGAAAACACCAGTTATGTTTTCCTTCATTGGAATTGTGGAATTTCTAAAATTAAAGATGGTTATTTTACAATAATGTTTTTTGTACAAATTGAACAACTATTAGCAATGCCCTTGTGGCTGGGGACTCCTCTCTCTAATGTGTGTTTGCTTTTGTTTTTTATATTTTTAGTATTATTTTCACTTTTACTTCCATTCTAGAGCCTGTAAGAAATGGGACAAAGCTCCAAATCTTGCTTCTTGGCTTCCAAAAATCTCCAAAGCAACATGGCAGTATCTTGCCTAGCAAGTTTGGACTTTCAGAATAGTATCCATCCAAAATTCTAATACCCTAAATTGAAATTTATTCAATTCAACTTTCCTAACAGCATATTGTCTTCATCTTTTAGATAAGAAAAATCCTTTCCTCTTATACTTCCTCTTTCATGTTACTGTTAAGATACATTTACTTAGGTTACAATATCTGGATTTCACTTCGTAGCAAAGGGAAGAGTTACGATATTTACTACAGTGGGCTTCAGTTAGCATATGGTATTTATATGACAATATTTACTATAGAGAGTATTGGATCTTACGGGGTTGAGAGTTATTTGTGATCATTTTTCCTTGTTTATGTACTTTACTGTAAAAACTATGTTCCAAAAAGGTGGACAACAGAGAAAAGAAAAAGGCCAATAATGTTATCTCTCTAAATATTTTTATTTTCTTTCAGCCCCTTATCTTACATTTTTATATAGCTATTGTAATGTAAATACAATTTTGATCTCTGCTTTTTTTATTTTAATTTTTTTTTTTGGGGGGGGGGGGACAGGGTCTCGCCCTGTAGTCCAGGCTGGAGCCCAGGCTGGCCTTGGACTCACAGCAGTCCTCCTGCCTCAGCTTCCTGAGTGCTGGGATTGCAGGAGTGCGCCACCACGCCCAGTTTATGTCGTGCTGGGGAATCAAACTCGGGTATTTAGCATTGACTTAAGGATTGCTAAGCAAGTGCTTTAACTGCTGAGCCATTCCTCCAGCCCTGATCTCTGCTTTTTAGATTTAATATAAGTTATTCTCTTACTGCTACAAAATGTTTATCACTGTCATACTTTAAAAGCAAAAAATTACTCTTTTAACCATGTGAATTCCATAGTACTTGTTCATTATAGAAAACTGAGAATAAAAAAGTAAATGAAAGAATCTTTGTAAGATTATTCTTTCCCAAATAACTATTACTACAGATACTCTTTTGAGGGGCTGGAAGAATACACAGTGGTTAGATAGAGCACAAGGCCCTGGGCTCAATTCTCCAGCACCACATAAGCTGGGTGTGGTGTTGCACACCTGTAATTCCTGTATTTGGGAGACTAAGGAAGAAGAATTTTCATGAGTTCAGGGCCAGTGTGTACACTATAGTGAGTTCAGGACCAGCTGGACTACAGAGCAAGACCCTATCTCAAGGAAAGAAAACAAAAACAAACTTTTTATATAAATGTCTTCATCTCATAGAATTTTAGGTAATTTTTATAGAGACTTGAGAATTATTAACATCAGGTCTGTCGTTTTACAAAGTTGTATTTATGTCACATTTTTATGAGCCATTCTAGTGGTAGTGTTTAATGTAGAATAGTATTAGAGGCCTGATGAAGCAGCTGTCACAGTGTTTGAGTAAACTTCCAACTATTTTAAGATAAGAAAAAGCTGGCAGCTCATCTGTTCTTAGGACTTGGTTTGGCATCTGGTGAGAACTCATTGATGGCCCCAGTAGTAGAGGTTTATGAGAATTTCATCTCCAGCCCCAGAATGGCCAGAGTGCAGTGTCTTTCCCCTCTTAGTTAAGGGCTCCTCCATTCTTCCAAGTGGGTAGGTCACAAATGCTGGTCTCTCAAAAATGCCACCTCACTTTCTTCCATTCCCCATGTTCAAGTCCTTAGCAAACTCTGTTGGCTGTGCTGTGTGTTGTGTCGTGCTGTGACCATTTTACCCACTTCCCACCCCCATCTCCATGACTGCCTCCTTGCCAACTTCCTGAAGGAGCCTCCTGCTGGGTTTCCCTGTCTCGCTCCTTGCCCCCTTTAATCCACTCTCAGCACAGCTGGCAGAGGGATCCTGAAAAAAATAAATCAACTCATGTCACTTTTGTGTTCAGAACCTTCCAGTGGCTTCTCATTTCACTTTGTGACTGTCAGAATGCTGACGGTTCTACAAGGTGCTGCAGGACCCTTCCACCAGCCTGTCCCGTACTTTTCAGATCTGCCTCCTCCCCTGTCTCCTGTGCTGGCCAGGCCTGCACCATGCCAGCTAGTCCCACTCAGGGCCTCTACACTGCTGTCTGCAGCTTCTGTGTGGCCACGCCTAGCACCCTGGTGTCCCGCTTTCCCTGTGGCAGTGTCTCCTGCAGTCCCTTGCTACTTGTGTCAGATGCCCTTCTTGCTGCCCCTCCCATGTCTCACTTTTTTTTTCTTTCCTTGTTTATTCCACATACTGTCCAGCTCCATGGGACAAAACAGTGTCTATTTAGCTCACTGCTGTGTCTGCAGTGCATTGCAGTAAGTATTTAGTAAATGGAGGAAGGGAGCAGTTATTTACTAAGCAGTGTTAGACTCTGTCACACGTATTATATCATTTAGGACCCAGGGATGCATAGTACCAGAGATAGCAGTTTTGCTGGGTAGGAAAATTGACATTTGCTAGTGTAGCCAGAATTAAATGTTTTCTGATCATAAACCTCTAACTGTTTCAACTCTTTTCACAGAAAAAGCCATAGTATATCCTGGAATTGCTGTATTTTTCCAGAATGCCTTCATCTTTTTTGGGTAAGTTAGCATGTATTCTTTTTCTTTCTTTCTTTTCTTTTCTTTTCTCTTTTTTTCTTTTTCTTTTTTTTTTTTTTTTTTTTTTTTTTTTTTTTTTTTTTTTTTTTTTTTTTTTTTTTTTTTTTTTTTTTTTTTTTTTTTTTTTTTTTTTTTTTTTTTTTTTTTTTTTTTTTTTTTTTTTTTTTTTTTTTTTTGAGACAGGGTCTTGCTCTGTAGCCCAGGCTGGTCCTGAACTCACTAAGGAGCCCAGACTGGTCTTGGACTCACAGTAGTCCTCCTGTCTCAGTCTCCTGAGTGCTGGGATTCCAGGCATGTGCCACCATGCCCGGCTTATCTGGTGCTGGGGATCAAACTCAGGTACTTAGTGCTTGCTAAGCACGCGCTTTAACCGCTGAGCAGTTCCTGCAGCCCCTATCTTTTATATTTTTAATAATAGTTTCTTTTGAAAGAGTTTGTTTAAACCTGTTTCTCCTTAAATTTTGATTTCTGGGTACATTTTCTATGTTTGTTTTGTTTCGTTTTGTTTTGTTATCCTTGGCATTATTAGAATTTGTGAGATTTTATCTGTGGAAGAGCAGCCCTGACAGACTTAGCTATTGCAACTGCAGATGAAAAAAAAATGATTACAGTCCTTAAAAACGTCCACACATTTTTCTGACATTCATTCCTCCCTAGAAATTTAGGATCTGATTTAGGACCTGTCCTTCCCCTTCCCCTTCTTCAACCAAATCCAAGTCACTATTTTTTTTGTCCTCTGTGTCAGTTCTCATTGGAGTGTTCTGGGTGGACTTCTGATGATGGGAACCACCAGATAGTTACAGGTGCAGGGGATGGGTATTTCTGCTTGTTTCCAGGTAATCTGTGGCTTTCATCCACTTTTCAGTACTGGGGGTTGACACCAGGGACTTTGTACCGAGCTGCATCCCCAATCTGCTGCTGCTGCTGCTGCTTTTTTTTTTCCTTCATGTTTTATATTGAGACAGAGTCTTGCTAAATCTCTAAGTTGTCTGGAATAGCCTTGAATTTGTGATCCTGCTGCCTCAGCCTTTGAGAGTATTGGAATTGTAGGTGTGAGCCACCAAGCATGGCTTTCATCAGATTTTAAAAGAAGGTCCTGATCCAAACAAGGCTAAGAAATTGCTGTGTATTGTAGGACTGTTCCATTCCACCTCCAGAGAAGAAAGAAACACCCCTTATAACTTGAACTACCCTTGAAGTACTAGTACTAGTGCGTGCCTTAGTAATAGTCAGCAGTTGGTATTAGCACTTAATTCTGTCATTCATTTTTGCCATTTATAAAATCAGTTTGGAAATAAAAAATGTAAGATGTGGCAAGATACACATCCTGTTTGGCTATAACTGGGGAAAAAAACCTGTAAAGCCGAGTGAAGCCATTGACGTTTGTGCATGAAGTACTAGTAATCAGCTGGATGTGATGGTGTCTGCCTGTAATCCCAGAGCTCTGGGAAGATGAGGCAGGAGAATTGCAGGTTTGAGCCCAGCCTGGACTTAGCAACTTAGCAACTCAGGGAGGCAGAGGCATAAAAATCATGAGTTCAGGTCTAGCCTGGGCAATTTAGTGACTTAGACCCAGTCTCAAGATAAAAAAATGAAGAAGGGCTGGGAATGTAACTCAGTGTGAAGGCTCTCTCAAGACCCCCTCCCAGCCAAACAGTAAAAAGTTTAACCCTTAAGAGGCTAGTTTCACTGAATAACAGAGCTTAGATATTTTCTTTACCCAGATATAGTGGCCCCTGCCTGTAATTCCAGCACTGTGGGAGGTAAAGGCAAGAGGAGCAGAAATTCAAGCCCAGCTTGAGCAACTTAGTTTTAGGACCTTATTTCGAAATTTACAAAAGGAGAAGCAGGCCTGAGACTGTAGCTCGGAGCAAAGGACGGGGGCTCAGTCCCCAATAGAGCTGATAAAAATGTAACCAGAGTTTATTGAGCACTTGCTGTGTGCTGGACATCACTGTTAGGGCATGGACGTTGTCGGTTGATCCCCATAACCACTCAGGAGGAGGCTCCATTATTATCTATTTCACGTGAGAATAAACAGGCACGAATGAGTTAGATCACCTACATGAGACCATGTGGCTCACATTTAGGTGGAGATTGACTTCAGAGTGAAGGCTCTAGTAGCTACTGTGATGAACTGTGGAATGAATCCAGCTGCATTTTCTCATTTGGCTGAGTCTTCAGCCAATTGCTTGGTACTAGTGGTTTCCTTCCTTCTGACGGCCTTTTTTTTCAGGGTTGTAACATTGTACCTGAAAACAAAATTAATAAGACTCTCCCCCACCTTATGAAATAAAATTTGAGTAAGTTTGTTACTGTGTGTTTGTTACTTTGTTGCCTGTGTTTACAAGAGGAAACATGTTGATATTTAGGGTCTCTTACCCTTTCAAGGACTGGAGCTAAGGTGTGTGCTTTACAGAAGGGCCAGACATCTGCAGCTCTGTTGTCTCTACAGGGTGAATCGTGCTGTAGTGCCCTGGGGGACTGAGCCGCAGGAAGCTGGTGTCCCATGAGGGCGGCAGAGATGAGAGGCTCCAGGATAGGGAAGGGGCACCAGTTGCTTTCTGTGCCTTAAACCCTGCCCAGGGTGGTGAGGATAAGGGATGCAGTAGGCTCACCTCAGACCCTGCTGTGTCAAAGAAGTCAGTATGTCACAGCAGTGGGAGCCAAGGACTGAGACAAGGAAACTTACTGGAAATTTTTATGTCTTCCAGAAAGGGAGAAACTTACAAGTTCATATACAAGTCATTGTCCCTTATTAGTTGTGTAGTAAGTTGCTTTCATATGCAACAAGTTTGTTAACTTCATTCGCTACTGTTAATCAATTTAAACAAGTTAGGTTTTCCAGTAATAAGCAAATGGAAATTCAGTTCAAGTAATAGACAGTTATTAAAATAGTTACAGTAGAATGCTAAACATTCGGATTTGTAGCAGACTACATACTCACCGATGTTAGAAATTACTGTTACAGAAATCAAGAGGCCTGTGTCAGTTCTGGGTGTGATGTCAGGCAACGCAGGAGGGACTGGCTTTTCAGAGGTCAATTCTTAACGGGAAACTAGTACACAGAAGTTTTCTCTTACTGAAATATCTGCAGAGTAGAGGCCCCCTAATAACCAACTTCAGTTTCTCTTTTTTACAGCAATAGGCCTGATTAACTAGAATAGAGATTTTTAAAAAATCACCTTTTGGCAGTTTATTACATTTTTTAAAAGAAAAATTAATACATTTCCAAGAAGAGTATTCTAAGATGACTTCCCAATTGCGTATTTGTTCTCATTTTTAGAAAAATGCTTGGGTTTTACCTATATTAAGGCCTCATAAGTGGCGCACACCTATAATCCCAGCACTGTGGGATGGTATGAAAGGAGGACCGTAAGTTGAAGCTCATCCTGGGCAACTTTGTGGCTTAGAGAGGCCCTGTCTCAAAATACATTTTAAAAAAGGTTGGGTGGGAATATGGCTCAGTGCACCAGTACCCCAGTATTACTAAAAAGAAGGGAGAAGGACTTTTAAAAACCATTTTAGATTGTTATCATTGTGGATTTAACCTTGACTGGAAAACAGATGAGAAAACAAAATGAAAACAGCGCAGGCCATGGAAGCATCGGCTTATTTCCCCTCTGCTCTTCTGCCTCCTGTGGCACCTGCCTCTGAGCTGTCATACAGCTGTTTGCTTTTGTGCATCGTCACTGCGTATGCTGGCCATCCGTTGTTGCCTGAACAGTCCTCCTCTCTCACTGTCAGTTTTTTTTCTAAAACGTGGCCCTAGTCCTGTCCTATGGCAACTTAATATGTGTTAGGACTCCAAGCCACCTGCAGAATAGAGAGCAAAAAAACCTGACCGGCCATTCTGTTATTAAATCTAGATGGTGATTTTTAAAAATTGTATTGAGGCAACATTTAAAAATCAGAGTTGACATTAAAATTGGAATTTTGGCTTTTGTGGAGAAAGTAGAAGATCTGACAGGCTTGGATCCTGAACATGAACAATTATCTAAAACTATACAGTTGCTTCTTTTGAATAGAAGCTGCGTCTCAGTGCAGTCGCCTCTGCCCCTTTGTGGGAGTTGACCCCCTGTAGCTGCTCCCCAGAGCCCAGCTGCCTGTGTTCCCTGCCCTCTTTCTCTCTTCAGCTCTTCTCCAGACTGTGGGGCTCTTCCCTGCGGTGCCACACCCTCGGGTATCTTTTCTGTGTGACACTGCACTCTGCACTTATCAAATAGTGACTCCTGAGGACAGCTGTAGGCACACTCTCACCCAATCTCTAGAGGTAAACTCTGGAAAGCTCCTTCCTAAACTAATTGCCTAGGCTCTTCCAGGGGCCCTGAGGAGTTGTGTTGCTTTGCTTTGTTTGCTTTGCTTTGCTTTGCTTTGCTTTTAAAGGAAGAATTGTGTCTTGGTATGTTTCTCAGGCTAGCCTCAAAGTCCTGGCATCAGACTTCTTCAGTCTCCAAGCAAGTAGTTGAGACTATCTATAGGTGTACACCAGCCCCCTGGCAGATTCCCTCCTGCCCTTCCGCACCTCAGGGCCTCACATATGTGAGGCAAACATCTGCCGCTGAGCTACAGCCTCAGCTCTGTGGGATTGTCACCTCGTTGCCTTCTAAGGTTTTATTTTGTCTCCCTGAGGCATCTTCCTTCATGATCCCATTAACTCTTGTTCCTATAGCCTTCCATTCAGACTCCAGTTTCTCCATCAAAGCTCATTGCAAATAGTACCACGTGTATAAATGCTTTTCTGGCTTACGCAGGCAGGATGAATCCAGTCTCTGACCCAGTAGTGTTTCCCATGCATGCTGCTACCCACACTCCACCATACTTAGCACTTAGCACACTGTGTGTCAGATGGGAGCAGTCTGAGGACAAAGCCTGTATACTTCATAGCTGTAGCCCTTAGCATATCTAAAAAGGGTTTGCTGATGGGATTGGGGATGTAACTCAGAGGTGAGGCACTTCCTTGCAGGCCTGAAGCCTTGGGATTTATCCCTGGTACTGCCAAAAAAAAATTGACTTGTTGAATGAACTTGACAAAATCAAATAATTAGTGATATAAGCTACACATTGGTTAACTTTCCAGATGCCACACACTTTTCCAGCACTCAGGTATCTTTACGGTTTAGGGGAGAGGGCGGTAAGTGGCTCAGGTGAGCATTTGGAGGAAATCACTACCTGCTAGGGGCTGGTTGCGAATTGACACTTTTCATATCGACTGTTATGCTCGTCAGTTACTGTTTGTTTCTTGTTTCCCGCCATTCTCAGCAGCTTCTCTTTTTCTCTCCAAAGCCAGGCCGTCATGTGATGTCTCTCGTTTTGTCCACAGGGGACTGGTGTTTAAGTTCGGCCGTACTGAAGACTTATGGCAGTGAAAACATTAGGGGTTGTGCAGCACGGCCACCCCGCGTGGGGTTTTTACCGCTCACCCCCAGCCTTTTGTAATTTCATTTTCTAAACTTATTTCTGAAGTCTCAGCTTCAAGTTGTGTGATGCTAAAAATCATGCGAACTCCCTGTGTAAACAGCAACAACTAGAAAATCTCTTGTGGTATGCACCTGATTAACTTATATGATGTTAAAGGACTGTTTCACGTGAGTAACTTCTGTCAAGTTTTATCATGGTATAATTTGTAAAAATAAAAGTACATTGCAGAAGAAATTATGGATTCATTGATATATTTGAGCAGAGGTCGAAAGCTGCACTGTAACTGCTATGAAGGCATTAGTGTGTTTGTTTTGGTTTGGTGGAATTTGGTGTTTTGTTTTGGTTTTTTGAGACAGTTTCATTCTATAATACATGCTGAACTCGCAGTGAAGCTCAGGCTGGCCTCAAACTCAGTAATCCTCCTGCCTCAGCCTCCCAACTGCTGGGATTATCAGATTGCACCATCACATTCAGCTATTATGTCGTGCTGGGGATCAAACCCAGGGCCTTGAGCCTCCCAAATGCTGAGTTATGCCCCTGTCCTCTGTGTTTATTCTGTTCTGTTTTGGTTTGGTTTTTTTTGAGACAGGGTCTTGCTCTAGTCCAGGCTGGTCCTAAACTCACTATGTAGCCCAGGCTGCCCTCAAACTTAGGGCAGTCCTTCCACCTCAGCCTACCATGTGCTGGGATTTCAGGTGTGCTATTTTTAATGTGTTTTAAATGTGGCTTCTTTTATGTCAAATATTAAATATAAACATTTTCTCACTTATAAACTATTCACTGGTCAAAATTCTCATAATTTATGTTTGGTTTATATGGTTTAAACATAAATTCTGTAACGGTTTCAGCACATTGGTGAACATGTTGGAAGAAAGAAGCTGTGACCAGCTGCGGGGCTCCCTGTGTCCCTCCGGTGGGGGTCTCTTCCATCGTGCCACTGATTCAGGTAGATGTGACTTAAGCCGTGACACCGGGTCCTACTGGGACACTGACATACTGCCATGTCTGCTTATGCAAGATAAAGCATGAGAGACAATTTGGCCACTTTTGGTAAAAAGATTTATTATTCCAAGCCAGCTCTGAGGAGATGGGAGGGCTGCACCTCACCACAAATGACCGTCTTCCTCTGTCCAGGGAGTTCAGTGACACAGTAGGCTTGCTTTATCCTTCCTGGCCCTCGTCCACTCCCTGTCTTCCCTCAGCTCCCTGGTACCAGCATGTGCATGTTGCGTCCATTCTTCTGGGCCGAGGAGAAGTGGGGTGGCCATGTACACACTAAGCTTGAGGAAGTTTGGAGAAGCCACTTGGCTCTACAGAAAAAAATTCGAACTTTTAAAGTTCCATTTTGACCTTCCAATTATAACTTGACACCTAGTCTCTTGCTCAGGTGACAGAATTTCTGTTGTCCTGATGATAAATTGGATTCTATATTTTGTCTTTGGATTGATGCACCAAGCTCTGTAGATCAGCAGAGCAGGGACGATTATAATTACACACATTTGCTACCCAGAACCCTCATAGTCTGTTCCTCTTTGGGATGCTTGTCCCCAGGCTCCAACCTCTGCAAAGTAGCATGCTTATTCTTCAGGACTACAGAAATTTGGTCTTTCATAAAACAGGCCTCCATGAAGCCAAACCACATGTGATGGTCTCAGGTGTGGACTCTGGCAGAGCCAGTGTTGTCTGCCCTGCTGCTGTCAAGTTGGAATATCACCAGGCCATCAGCATGTGACATAAAGAAGCGACAGTTCTGCCGCCATCCTCCAGGGTGTCTCTTGTGGACATTATCGGACTGCTCCATGGAATGTGAAAGATGGTGGGGAGGATCTCAGGAGTGGCATTGTACACATGAGAATCCCCAGGACATAGAGATTTCAAATGAGTTCCTCAAGGTCAGAAATACTTGTTTAATCCTGAGGCAGTACATCCCCATCCCACAAGTGACCACAGCCTCTTTGCCACAGAGGGATCAGGGTATGCTCATAGAAAGCCAGCTAACTTGGAAAACTGCTAGAATAAAAGCATGTCTACAAGCACTAAACTGAAATCAGTTCTTAAAATTTTTTTATTTTGTATTATCCACCGTGCTTTAGACAGGACTTAACTGGGTAACACATTTTATTAAGTATGATAAAGAATCTTAACAATTATCAGTGGAATTGAACCAATCCTTTAATTATGTATGTACAGCCACAAATATTGATAGCATCATCTTTAATGGATCCAAACAATTTATTTAAAATTATTATTAACATTTAAATTTTTTAGTCTTTATTTTTAAAAACATCAGACCCATCTCTGACCTTGTTTCATTGTATGCAAGGAGACTTTTCCGTAAAGAGTGTTTGGCACACACACATATACAGATGGACAACAGGGAAAGAAAGTCCTCTTGTTTCTTAATATCGGCCAGGCTGGTTATTCTTGGATGCTTTTGCTTAAAATCCAACAGCCAAGTGAGGAAACTGTAAAAGCGAAGCAAACATTCTTAATACAGATGAACCCTTATTTTCAGATTTTGTGCTTATACTGATATTAGCTTGATCACTCAAAGCTTAAGTTCACCTCCATGTCTCTGTTGTCGTTTGAATATGCAGTGTTGCCTTAAAGCTGTCTTGGAGCCCTTGTCCCCTTGCATCAGTGCTCAGAGGTGGGGCATCTAGAAGGTGATTAGATTTCAGGGCTCTAAATCCCCATCAGTGGATTAATTTGATGACATTATTGGGAAGTGACGAGAATTGTGGAGTTGAGACCCAGTTGAAAGGTCTGTATCTCATCCTGGTATCTGTTGCCTGTCTCTGTTCCTTAAACATGTACCCTTCCCTATCCTGGTTACCATGTGGTGAGTAACTTTCTTCTCCTTTGCCTTTCCACCATGATGTTCCTGCCTCACTGTAAGTGTAAAAACAATGAAAAAACCTGTCCTGGACTGAAACCTCTGGAACTGCACTGAAGTAAACTTTCCTCTGTGATCTGTTTTAACTCAGTCTCATCAGATAGACCTGAGCGAGTTTTGTTCATTTGTTTTTGTGGTATTGGGTATTGGGTCAGGAACCTTCTGTTGAGCTGCAGGCTGGGCTTAAACTTGTTATCTTCCTGCTTCAGCTTGAAAATGCCCTGGGATAATAGACATACATCACTGTGCCCAGCTCTGAGAGCTGCTTTTTATAAAATCTGAATTAGAAGAGATCAGAGTGGTGGCACACACCTATAATCCCAGCACTCTGGGGAACTGAAGCAGGAGGATTGTAAGTTCAAGCCCAACCTGGGCAATTTAGCAACTTAGTAAGACTGTCTCAAAAGTGAAAAATGAAATGGGAGGAGGAAAAAAAAATAAATGGGAGTAGGTCGTAGCTTAGTGCTAAAGTCCTGGGTTCGATGCCAAGTACTAACAACAGTAACAACAAAAGTTTCTTAGGTAGGTCTTCCTTCCTTAGCCCTTGAATGTTTTTGTCATCTTGCTTTGGCTTGAATGCACCCCGTGATAGGACTCACTGCCACCAGATGAGGCTGCTCACTCCAGTTTATGAGCTGTTCAGATAGTTAGAAACATGTGCTGTATCCCCCTGGGCCTAGTACAATTCTTTGGAAGAACACAGAGAAAAGAAACATGTTGGGCTGGAGGAATAGCGCAGCAGTTACAGCGCTTGCCCAGCAAGCCTCAAGGCTCTAGAGTTCAATTCCCTAGCACCACATGAACCGGGCATGGTGGTGCATACTTGCAGTCCTAGCCCTCAGGAGGCTGAGGAAGGAATACCTCCCTGAGTTTGAGGCCAGCCTAGTCTACACAGTGAGTTCAGAACCGGCCTGGACTACAGAGCAAGAGACAGACAGACAGACAGACAGACACACACACACACACACACACACACACACACACACACAGAGAGAGAGAGAGAGAGAGAGAGAGAGTTAGAGAGTTTTTCCTCTTCTACTCGCCAGTCTTTGAAGTGTGTTTGAGACTTCTTAGGTCTGCTTTGGGTCTTCTTTTCTGCAAGCTGAATATATCCCAGACCTCTTTGTGCCTTTATAGCCTGCCTTTCACTGTCATGGGATGTTGAGTAGCCTTAGATCACAGAATCTTGGAGTCGGAAGTCAGGACATCTAACACTTGGCAGCGTTTCCTATGGACTCATCCTGGGACTGCATTTCACATACACTATCTCTTTAAATACTCACAAGTCCGTACCCTCCCTGCGCCTCGTCCCCCCACCTCCAGAGTAAGTAAAATCTGTACAGTGGAGATGGGTAGGTGTGGCCACTCCAAGGTCACTGGGATTAAAGAGGAGAACCCAGATCGGGCTGATTTAAGAGCACATGCTCTTTAGAACCTGAAGTATGGAAATTGGGGTGCATAGCTGAGTGGTTTAAGTGCTTGCCTAGCATGCCCAAGGCCCTAGGTTTGAATCTTTAGCATCATATAAAGAATAGCTGGTAATACACCAATGTAATCCGAGCACTGGGGAGGCTAAGGCGGGAGGAATGCTGTTGACTTCAGGATTACAGAGCAAGACCCTGTCTCAAAAAAATAAAAAGGCGATCTCATTTTATAGATGAGAAAAACTCATGTTTGTTATTTGTACTCCCGAAATGTGAAGTGACTGGCCCAAGGGCTGCAGACGGCCACTGGGTAAGCTAGGACCAGAATTCAGACCTCCCAGGTTGCCTGTCACAAAGCCTTGCTGGGACTGGACACAGGTCATTGGCAGGCTCCTAAAAAGCTGGCTTTACTCCTTTTGGCTGAACAAGCATTTGTTAGACCTCCTGTGTCTAGAACATCTATTTAACATCAGAAGCAAGGTTGACAACTGATGTGAAAGGCTAGGTTTTTAAAACATTGCGTAAAAATGGCAAGAACTCTTAATTGTTAGTTTTTGTTGTATTTTTTGGTATCAGAGTAGTAGCGATATTTACAGTTCTTGGCAATAAAAATCATTTAGGAACAAACAGCAAGGCCTGAGGTTGTAGCTCAGTGATAGAGCACATGCTAAGGCCCGGTTCCACCCCAGCACGGGATGGGCGTGGGAAAAAGGGGCGAAGGGGTGGTTCATTACAAATACTTATTTCAGAAGCTACTAGATGACCTTCTGCCTACCACAGGCATCTCAGAGTCCTTCCTAACGGAGTCCAAGCATCCTTTTAACATGAAAACTTTTCATTTTATTGCCTCATTTTCCACTTGAAGCTCCACCTGAGGAGCCTCCAGTGGCCGCTCACCACCTTTCCAGCCTTCTGTGAACTTCACTGACCCCTCCCCTTGCATGCCGTGCTTTTCACATCCTGCACTCAGCCCAGGCCAGCATATCTATCTCCAAGTTCATTTTTCCTGATCTTTCCAACTCATGATCTGCCCCTCCTCTCTGTCTCCCAGCAGCTGCTGCCGGGTGACTTGGTCCTTCTCAGGTAGAGCAGTGCATAGAGAACGACCCAGTCTGCACGACCGCGTCCTGAACTCCTGTTTCCCACTAACTGCCTACAGCATGCCCATATGTGGTAGGTCTTTGGAGCCAAGTAGACATCTGTTCAAATTCTCCCTGTTCCAACTACTCAGTTCAACGCTTCAGGGCAAGTAGCCTAATCTCCAAAGGCCTCCATCTCCTTATCTTTAAGATGAGGATTCTTGTTCCCATTTAAGAGTGCTGGATTGTTGAGAGGACAAGATTAGAAGGTGTTTTAATGTTAGAAACAGTAGGCTTGCGATATGAAAGCTGTTAGGGTGGTTTGCAATTTTCAGACATTATTGCTTCATTTGATTTTCAGAAATCATCCAGTGAAGTTAAAAAGATTACTTTGGTGCTTTTTTTTTTTTTTTTTTTAATCCGTTGGGGTACTAGAGATAGAACTCAGGGCTTTTGCACTGAGCTGCTGCCTCAGATTCCTGTTCTTATCTGGCCAGTGAGAGACAAGGCTCGTGCCTAAATCTACATTGTAGAATTGTAGCTGGGAACAGATTTTCAACTTCCAGGTACAAATTTGTTCAATTTCACCTGCTGCTGAAGTGGTCTTAGGGTACCTTGAGTTTCTTTTATTCATTCAGCAAATATTTATTGCAGTTTGAATTCTTGAGCTAGTTACTGGTCTTAATTGCAGTGTCCCTGGTTTGTTAGCACAGAGCTTGGATCCAGTAGGTGCTCAATAAGTGCTTGCATAATGAATGAGGAGATTAAACCAGCTCCCTGATTCTTTTCACTAGGTTACCCAGTTGCTGCTAAAGGGGCAGGAACGCTTGCAGGGAGGGGCCGGGGAAAGGCTGGCAGTGGGGAGAAGGCAAGAGCTAATGGCTGTGGAAAGAAGCTGGCACAAGATGAGGCAGGTCACACGTGGCAGCGTGGGTAACTCGCAGCATCATTATGCTGAGTAGAAGCCAGACTGAAGAGACATACTGTATAATTTCATTTATACAGAGTTATAGAAAATACTAACTACAGGGACAGAAAGTAAGTCATTGGTTGCCTAGGAAGGGGCAGAGAGGGAGAAATGTCAAAGAGGAACAAGGAAATGTTCAGAGGTGACAGTTTTATTTTCTGTCTTAATGTGGTGATGGTCTCACAGGTGTATAAATATGTTAAAAGGTATCTAGTGTATTTTAAGTATGTGGGATTTTTTTCTTTTTCTTTTCTTGTTTGAGACAGGATCTCGTGTTGTAGCCCAGGCTGGTCCTGAACTCATTGGTGTAGGCTGACCTTGGACTCAGAACAATCTACTTGCCTCACTCTCCCGAGTGCTAGGATTACAGGCATGTATACCACCACATCCGGCTTTATGTGGTGCTGGGAATCAAAGTCAGAGCCTTGTGCTTGCAAGGCAAATGCTTTAACCACTATGCCATTCCTCCGACCCCAAGTATGTGGGATTTGTAGTAAGCCAACCTCAATAAAGAGAAGAAAATGAAAAAGAGACAGATTTTCTGTCTCGGTTCCTCTGCTTGGCCCCTGCCTGTGTGTGTGTGCCTAGGCGCATAATAAAGCTGCCTTTCTGTCTTTTTAGTGATCAGTCTCTTGGATGATGGATGGAAAATAATTGGCCTGAGTCTGAGGAGATCTAGCACCTGTTGCTGTCTCCTTTGCTCACAAAGTTATGATGCTGGGCTCAGCCTGACCTCTGGCAGCCAGCTCCCCTCAGCCATAAGAGCTCCTGCCTTCCCAGCCTACCCGCACCGTGGGATGGAGCGTTACCTACTGAGACACGTGTCAGAGTGCTTTGTGAACTGTGTGTATAAATCACAACAGGAGGCCAGGAAGGTGACAGGATGGTTCGTGACCTCCTTTCTGGCCCCGTCGTGACCATGATGCCACAATGCAACACAGAGGCCCTCCACAGCAGCTGAGTTAAGGGCTGTCTCCCTCCTTGTCTCAGGCTCCTCCGCCATAAGTTTGCTTGCATTCACTAGTTCATCAAGAGCTATGTTCCGGGCTTAGCTGTGCTGCTGATGTACTGTGAGCTCGCGGGCAAGTCCTGCCTTCCCTCTGAGCATCTCTTAGTATAGGAGGTTGGTCTCAGGGTGCCTGAGGTTGCTCTCACTCTTGCTTTCAGAGTCTGTGCCCTTCCTGCAAAGTAATTTGCCATCATTGATGACTCACGGAGGGGAGATGTGGCCACTGGCAATGTTCTCATCTCTGATCTCCAGTGAGTTATTAGGGAAATGGCAACCGTTACCAACTCCCCACTCCCACTCACAGAAGCCTGTGCTTTCTGTCCAATATATATATACTGTTAGGGTTTGGATCTGGAGTGTCCTTCAAAAACTTCATATATATATATATATATATATATATATATATATATATATATATTTTTTTTTTTTTTTTTTTTTTTTTTTTTTTTTTTTTTTTTTTTTTTTTTTTTGAGCCAGGGTTTCATCCTGTAGTCCAGATTGGTTCTGAGCTCACTGTGTAACACCCAGGTTAGCCTCAAACTCATGGCAGTCCTCCTGCCTCAGCCTCCAGAGTACTGGGATTATAGGTGTGCACCACCACACCCAACTTAATATGATGCTGGGGAATTGAACCCAGGGCCTTTCGCTTGCTAGCAAGCACTTCAGCCTCTGTGCCATTCCTCCATCCCAACTTCATGAGTTTGGATGTACTGGAATAACTAGAACCGTGTGCTGCTGGGAGGTAGCGCCTGGCTGGAAGGGGCGGATGCTTCGCGTTTGATCTGGAGGGATTCTATCCACTTACTGAGAATAGGAAATGCCCAGGAAGAGCTTTCAGGTGTGTGTGATTGACCTGTGGGCCAGTAGTGAGAGAGAGGCACCCACCCTGGATGTGGGAAGCCTAACTGGCAGCTTGAATCGTGTAAAGGAAGAAAGGAGAAACATTGTTATCACTTCTGGGAAAGTTCCGGCCTTGCCTGAGTCTGCAGGCATTGACATGCTCCTGCTTCGCTTGGTTTCTGTCTGCCCCGTTGAGAGCAGCTCTCTTGCCTCTGTCCTGTGCTTCCCATGAACAGACTGAGAAACCTTCCAAAACTGTGAGCTGACATAAATCTTTACTCCTTTACATTGGAGATATTGGATGTTCTATCTCAGCGATGAATAACTAAGACACAGTCTAGGCAGACATGTATACACACAAACACACATGCATCCATGTATTTAACTTCCTCCTCCCTAATGCTCTTTACCTCGGCCTTGGTTTTGTTTTACTTTCATAGATACCACATTACCATATGTACTAGATACCTTTTTAAGCTTATGCATTCAAAATCTATTATGTAAATAGGTTAAAAAAAATCTTACCTCCCAGAAAGTTTGATCATCAAAATATTTAACCACATGAGGTGATTTCCATATTTTGAGCTTCAGGAGCAAACCTTAAAAGATAATGAAATGTTAAGATATGTGGAGCACAACATTTGTTGTCTGAAGATCAATCAAAATATTGTATGTGGGCTACAGTATCTTGACAGAGCCATTTTTGTTCTGCAAGGCAAAGAGGAACAAATGGATGCACCGTCATTGGGGAACTAGCCTCATTAATTCTGATAAGAACTGGGAAGAGTAATGTTCTCCAAAAGGTTAAAACTACAGTGTCAGATAGCTTTGGATCAGATGCCCTTCCCAGGATGGAGCAGAAGGGCCCTGAGCTACCATGGAGAGTGACTCCCAAGAGGCACCCCGTAGGCATGTCTTCACAAGCTTCGAGGCATGGCCAGCAGCCTCCGCTCAAGCTCCCACTTGTGTAGTGAGGAAACGTCATTTATGACAACTTACTTTTGTTCTTTGTCTTCTTTCCTGCCTGGCCTCTGCCCAGGTAGCTTGACCCTACACATCCCATTTCTCAAGATACCTTAAGAAAGGATTATGGTTTGAATCTGAAATGCCCTCCCCACCGCCCAAATTTCTTGTATTTAGATGTCATAGAATACCTATGGAACTATGTGCTAAAATAAGAGGTGGGGCCTGGTTGGAATTGGCAGAACACCAGGGCTTGACCCAAAAGGGGCAGATTACTGGGACAGGAACTGAAAGGGTTTGCTCTGCCCTTCTTCCCTCAGTTGGCTTTCTGTCCACCATGCCATGAAGAGCTTTTCTCAGACTAGACCTTCTGCCATGTGCTTCCACAGTTGCCAGCCATCCATGAATGGACCGTCTGACACCTTCTGAAACTGTGAGATAAATATTTCCTCCCTTAAGTTGTGAATCTTGGGCATTCTGTTCTAGCAACAAACATGTAACTAAGATCGCAAGTAGTTAGCTCTGGTGAGAAGCCACGAAATGCTCCTTTCTCTTTCTCTTTATCTCTTTGTCTCTGTCTCTGTCTGTCTGTCTGTCTGTCTGTCTTTCTTTCTGTGTCTCTGTGTGTGTCTGTATGTATTAAGAAACATGGGGAGAGCCTCGGAGCTTAGCTCACTGGTCAAGAGTGCTTGCCTCACAAACACAAGGCCGTGGGTTCGATTCCCTAGCACAACATAAACTGGGTGTGGTGGCACATGCCTATAATTCCAGCACTCAAGAAGCTGAGGCAGGAGGATTACCATAAGTTTGAGGGCAACCTGGGCTGCATAGTAGTGAGTTCAGGACCAGAATGGACTATGGAGCAAGACTTTGTCTCAAAAAAACAAAACAAAACAAAATACGTAGTCTGTCTGTGTTGTCTAGGCTGGTGATGAACTTCTGTCTTCAAATGATCCTCCTGCCTCTGCCTCCTACATAGCTGAGATAACAGGCATGAACCACCATGCCCAGCAATCTATTTTTAATGATTGGTTCCAGTGTTTTAAGCAATAAGATGAACAAGAATAGCTATGTGCTTGGTGAAATTCAGACTTCACGTTTTTCTTTCATAGTACAGTCTTTAACTGGTAACTGGACTGCAGGTGCAACCAGTACATCTCCCGTAGCCAGAACCACTCAGAAATAATCTATCCCCTTTATGGATTTTCCAGGCTGGGGGTGACTAACCACTGCAGAAAACATCTAAGATTTAAAAGGGATAGAGCTGCTGAGGGCCTATCCTCTCAGCAGCCCAAGCTTTCTGTCTCTTTGCGTCCAATTTCAAGAACTTCTTTTACTCTATTAGGCCCTCTACTTTTGCTGTTGAGCCCTGCTAATATATAGGAATGTGTCCCACCTCTAATCTGCTCTTTCTAACCATCCTGAATAGGAAAACCCAAGAGTCACATTTGGTAGATCCACTTGGTAAACAGACTGACTCCAAATAGAAGGGGACTATTAGCAAGTCAAATGCTTGGCTTTAGGAGGCCAACTTGGTGTTATTTCAGTTGCTCATGAGACTTTCTTCTCCTCTTTCCATTGTCCAAGTTGTTGTTTTTTTATGATGGTGTTTGCTTTTGAGTTGCTGGGGATCAAACCCAGGGCTTCATACATGCCAGGTAAGTGTTCTACTACTAAGCTATACCCACAGGCCCGCCCTAGTTTGTTTATGTATTTTTTTGTTTGTGGTTTGGTTTGCAATACTGGGTATTGAATCCAGGGCCTTCACACTTAACAGACCGAACCAAATTGCTTGCCCCTTTTAAAAAATTCTAGATCATTAAGTTGCCCAGCTGAATTCAAATTTGTAATTCTCCTGCGTCAGCCTTCCAGGTTGCTGAGATTACAGGTCTGTACCACCATGTTCAAGTTGTTTTCAATCCTAGTGTCCCTAATTTCTGAAGTCACATGTGAAGAAGAAAGCTTTTTGGTCTTCATTCCTGCAAAAATAACATGGCATCTTCCTCTACTCTCTTTTTTGATTCCCATGCCACACCAGAAAAAGCTCCCAGGTGCTTACAAGACAGAGAACAAATTGGCACACTCTGTAAGCACTCATAATGGAGTAGGTGGTACGGGAGTCCTCATGCAGGGCTGCCCGATAAAATGTACAACATTCATTAATTCTGAAATTTCAAAGTGAACGACATATTTATATTTGCTAATTCTGGCTGCTCAACTATTGATTAGAAAGAACTTAGTTGAGGGTTGGACAGCCAGTCACAACAAATAGAACATTCGCTGGTAGAGTTCACCCTGCCCCATCTCTGCTTAATCACTTCAAACCCTGTAGGAAGCTGAGGCCAGACATTGGTGCGCTAAAGTAATTTGAGCCAATCTCACACTCTAAAATTACCCAGGTAACTTCAAAGGTACAAATGTACGTTTTTTTAAGTAGAAAGGAAGCTAAGTGATTAGTTATTATAATCCTTTCATTTTTACAGAGGTGCTATCCGAGGCCAAGGGAAAGCAAAGTGTTATGTCGACCATCACACAAGGCATTAGTGTCTTCTGTGCCACTCTGCCTCTCTCTGGTATCTACCTTCTACCGAGGGACACATTATATGTGTTTCTAACCAGTAAGCCTTGTTTGTAGTAGGATAAAAGGAACACAATGTATGGTGTGTCTAATTGTCTTAGTTACTTTTTCATCACGTGACTTAATATCTCAATGCCTGATATGCACAAATTAGGGGAGGAAACGTTTCATTTTAGCTCAAATTTTCAGAAGATCACAGTCCATTCATGGATGGCCAGCAACAGTGGCAGCGCATGGCAGAGGTGGAGGTGGAGCCAGCTCCTCACACATTGCAAACAGGAAGCCAAGTCCAGTCAAGGCCCTGAAAGAAGGAAGCAACACATATGCTTCCAGGTCCTGCCCCACCAACCTGCTCCTCCTGGATCCAGCCTCAGTGTTCTGCCCCTTTCATGTTAAGCCCCTCATCCACCACACACATGTAATCCAGTCCACACGCCTGCAATCTAATCCACCCCTCCAGACCAGGCCCTAATCCCCTAACAGCACATGGTTCCACAGGTAATTCATAACATCCAAATACATGAGACTCTTGGGGGAACATCCCAGATCCAAACTACAATATTAATCAATAAGAGATGTCTGCTTGTAGAGCAAAAGTGAAACAGTTCTGGACAGAATGCATATTTTCATCTGCCATATGAGGAAGACTGTTAATTAACACATGCATACCCACCCACCCACCAAAATTCTTCCTTATGCTATCATATTGCAGAAGAAGTATCCTTCATTCCTGTGTGAAGCTGTCCTATTGCCTTTCTCTCATAATGACCTGCCTTGTGCTTCTCCTCTGACCTCACTCACCACCCCTCTAAAAGAATACCTGACTCCCACCCTGACTTTACCAGTAGGCTCCTCACCTTGCTTTGTCTTGACAGTACTTGTGCCATGGGACACTCTATACATTGGTTTGTCCGTTGTCTAACCTTCCCTGGCTAGGACGTCAGACATAATGAGGTCCGGGGACTTGCTTTGTTCCCTGTTGTATGCCAGTGTCTGGCATAGAGTAGACACTGAATTTTTGTTGAATAAAATAGTATGAAGGGTGTCCCAAAGGGGAAAGGTTTTCTTGGATTTCTGTGTAGAATTGGAACAGTCATTGTCCTTGGGATCAAGGACTAGCAGGGTGCCACTCCCTTCTACTTGGAACCTCAGACACCACTTCAGCTGCAGGTGACTTCTGCAGGCCTTTCTAGGTCTGAAATTATGTGATTCTGTGGGGGTTTTCCCTTTTTTTTTTTTTTTTTTTTTTTTTGCAGTATTTGAGCACTTTGTGTCATTGAGCTGGAGCTGGTGGGGTCCATCTACAGGGAAAAGGACAGCACCTATGTGGCCAGCCAAGGGAGGATGCATTCCAGCCCTGGCCCTGTTTCCGGGACAGTGGTGGAAGAAGGGTGGCATCAGACTGACCTGTTAGGAGTCCAGACACCAGACCCATTGCCAAAGCCAAGCTGAGAGCTCCAGTGTCGTAGAGCAGCTGGTCGCCAACCCTGGAGGTGACAAACAGAGGCGTCACTCAGGTGTCAGGATGCAGAGGTTATCAAGGATGAAAAGAATTGTAGACATCAGTAGTGCCACCACAAGGAGGGACCATGACAAGACCAGTGTCTTCTCCCCAGAGGGTACATTCTCCCATTACTTTCCTAGAGCCATGCAGATACGGGCTGGGGGGGGAGGGAAGGGGGTCCTCAGATCCTCTTTGTTGTGTTTTAATCCTCAGACCCCATAGATAATAAAGTAGACCAGCATTCAGAAGACACAAGTTCAAGACCCAGTTTTGTTAGTAGCTACATGAACCTGGGCAATCACTTAACTTCTTGGAGCACACCGTTTCCTCAGCCATTTAAAGATATACATTGCATTTCTTCTAGAGTAAGGTAGGGTATAGTTTGGCTGTCAGACACAGCGTCGCTGCCCATTCCCCTCAATGGAAAGGATTTCCTGGTCTCTCTCTTTTTTTTCTTAGGGCCCTTCTAGAGCATCACTTTCAAAATGAAATGTTTAAAGGGGGTCCTGGGAGGCTGGGTGTGATTTCCCAGGGGTCAGCCTGTGCCTGGGCACCACTAGCCCTTTCGTTGCAGTGCTGTAGGCAACTATCCAAAACGAGCCAGTGTTTAAGCCTCTCCTCCTTATTCCAACAGCTCCACAGGCAGGTGGGCAGCTGCTGTTTCATTTTGAAAAAAAAAAACTGAACTCAGAGTCTACAGGAGGACACATTCTCCTTTTTCTTCTTCCTTCTCTTCACCCCCCCCCCCCCCCCCCCCCCCCCGGTCATACTGGAGATTGAACCCAGGGCCTTCACACTAAATTACACCCAGGGCCTCTCACATGTTAGGAAAGTGCTCTCTACCACTGGGCTTTACCTTGGACACCCCACCGATTTTTTATTTATTTATTAATTTTTTGGTCTAAATCACTAAGTTGTCCAGGCTGGGCTCAAACTTGTAACCCCCCTCCTGCCTCAGCCTCCCAGAGTAATGAGATTACAGGTCCCACCACATGTCTTGCATTTTGTTTTGCAATAGGGTCTTGCCCAGGTAAACCTTGAAGTTGAGATCCTCCAGCCTCAGCCTGCAGAATAGCTGGGGTGGTTGCTGATCTGTGCTACCACTCCTGTTAAAGTCTTCCTTTTAATTAGTCACTGGGGTAATTAAAATGGAAATAATAAATTGATGGTTGAATTAACTTATTAAGTCCTCTTAATTATATAGTGGGGCAACCAGTAGCCTCCCAGTAACCCCACAGGCCAATGCACCATTGTGTCACATTTAAAAGTTCATGTGCTGCCCAGCCAGGACGTGGCAAGGATGGTGTAAAAACCAGTCTGACTCTATGGTATAAGCCCTTCACCTTGACCTCAGGCTTGCAAACAGACCCAGTGGGCTTGGGCCTGATCACGCTACACTGTCTGCATTTCTGCAGTTCACAACTGCGAGCCTCTGCCCAGCACCTAAACTGCCCTTTGTGGGAAAAAGTGGCCTGGAGAGGAGATAAGTCCACATCAGGTAGGGGTTGGTAAGAATTTCTGAATAAATTGGCCAACAAAAATTGAGTCGTGAATCCCTGACCCCAAGAGCAAGTCTCTTGCTCAGGACTCTGGGAGTGTTTCCTGCGAGCCTGCCGAGTGCTAAGGAAGGGCCTCGGAACTCACGTGAGACTTCTTCCTGGGTCAAACAGTCTCAGCGCAGTGTAGGCGAGCCCTCCAAGCAGACCAGGCAAGCCGAAGGTGTAATGCACTCCACTGTGGTCCTCAGGGGCCTGCGTGCGGTTCAGACACACCTGGGGACAAACAGCAGTAGGAGCAGATCCACAAGTGGGACGCATGTGCTCTCCCCACCCGTGTCACACACGGGTGTGCAGGGTCACCAACAGGGAGAACACAAAGGCTGGCCTTCTCAGACTCCCGCTCCCTGGGCAAACTGTCACAGTACTGAGCAGAGGTCAGCGGATGTGGAGTGAGCCCAAGGCGCTGTGTGGCCAATAACAGGGACATCCTGTGTCCCCAGACTCTGCTCCGAGCATCAGGGGTCTGGCATAGGCATGATTCACATTTGGAGCTGATACTTCCGTGTTGGGAACAGGGAGAGTAGGAGGGGCCGTCCTGTGACAGGAGGATGCGGAGGAAGTTCACCCACCTCCTAGGTGCCAACAGCAGTCCCATAGCTGTGCCAACAACCCACAGTGTCTCCAGGTATCATCAGACGCCCCCAGGGCAGGGGTGTGGGGGGGTGAAACCTGATCTAGCTAAGTTAAGCGGCATCAGTAAGGAAATGTGGCTGGTGAGATGATGAGTCAGAAGGAAAGCACCTGGTCACCCTGAAGACCTGTTCAACGCTCGCCCACCTTTTCCCTCAGTTGGATGCAAATTTCGCCAAGCAAGCTAGCAGTTCCCTGCTTAGAATCCCCTTGTCTTCAGAAATCACATCCACACTCCTCCCCCGCCCAGGAGATGCACCCAAGCTCCCTCCACTTCTCCAGGTGCTGGTACCATGGGGCTGGAGATGACTCCAGGGCTTTTACCAGGAGCTCAGAGCCAGAGGACAAACATGGCACTTGTCCCCACTACAGAAATAAAAGTAGACTGCCTTACCTTTGGTCAAATCCAACTGTTGGTCCATTCTCTCTCTCTTTTTTTTTTTTTTTTTTTGTATATATTTTCAAACAGGGTCTCACTCTAGCCCAGGCTGATCCTGAACTCAGTATGGAGCCCCGGCTGGCCTTGGACTCACTGCAGTCCTCCTGCCTCAGCCTCCCAGTTGCTAGGATTACAGTCATGTGCCACCATGCCCACCTTATGTGGTGCTGGGGAATCAAACTTGGGCACTTAGCACTTGACTTAGTGCTTGCTAGGCAAGTGCTTTAACCACTGAGCATTTCTTCCAGCCTGGTCAATTCTTTATTTTTAGTTGAAACTGACTCCCTAAATATCTACTGTTTATCCAAATTCACCTTTCAAAAGCTTACTTCTTTTTTTTCAAACTCTAAGATCTGTTGTCTCTAAATGTTTCTCTAAGAATATGTGATGATCCATTTGCTATAATGGAGTATTCTGGTATAATCAGCACTTGCTGCAGATCGAAGGAAAACCCACGAGAAGAGTGAAAACAATCCAAAGTGGCCATGAGATCAGCGTGGGCAGTTCTCCTACCCTGCCACAGGGAGCATTGGCTGTAGACCTGTATGCATGGCGAGCCCTTTCCCCTCAGCCTAGAATGACACATTAGCCAAGTTAAGTCAAGGAGCCCCTTCCCTAGAGAACATGGCAGTGGATCAAGAGATTCCTCCTGGCTGCATTTTTGAAGCAAAGTATCACTGCCTCCCACATGGCATGGGAGAAGATGCAGTACAGCTACAGAGTGAGAGAAAAGCAGATGTCAAGGACAAGCAAAGGAAGTAAAGGAGAGACTTGTGGGCATCTGGTGGCAGTCACCCCTGCACTCCCAGTGGCATCTTTGTCCTTGAGCTTTATGCGAACCTCACAGCCTTGTAACAAACCCCCTTATGCCCATGCAGACTTGAGTGGGTTCTGCTACTTATTTCCCAGCATGCTAGCAAATGTGCCACCTCTCTAGGGCATGACCTTCACCTACACTCTGAAGCCCACCTAAGAAAGGGCCAACAGGGGCTGGAGGAATGGCTCAGTGGTTAAAACGCTTGAGCAAGCGCTAAGCCAAGCACTGAGTACTCAAGTTCGATTCCCCAGCACCACATAAGCTGGGCATGGTGGCACACGCCTGTAATCCCAGCACTCGGGAGGCTGAGACAGGAGGATTGCCGTGAGTCCAAGACCAGCCTGGGCTCTGAAGTGAATTCAGGACCAGCCTGGATTACAGAACGAGACCCTGTCTCAAAAAAAGAAAGAAAGAAAGAAAGAAAGAAAGGGCCAACAGCTGCCTAACACAGCCCCTGGCACCATACAGTGACCCAGCAAGGACCCTGGGTCCTGCTGGCCTAGCCCAAAGCAGAGGGTGTCAGCTGCCCAATTCCTTACCATCAGGCACTTGGCTGCCCCGATGGAAATCAGCCCAGCCATAAAGCCCAGCACCATGGCGATCCAAGGAGAAGAGATCAAGTGACATGAGGCACCCACAGCCACACCTCCTGCCAGTACGGCGTTGTGGATATGAGTCTGCAAAGGAAGAGCTGGGGATGAATGCTGTGCCCCTGAACTCACCCTCTCCCCTCAGCTGGGACTAGTGGCCTCCATCCCTGGACCTACCTCATGCCCACCTCTCAGCTCAGAGATCCTGCTTGGGAAGAGTTTAGGGAATCAACTGGAAAATACAGTAATGGGGCATCCTGGCCACCCTGTAGGCTTTCTTAGTGCCATGTCGGTCCTTGGGCACTAAGAAAGGTTTCTTTAGTTTGTGTGATTTGTTTATGGTTTTGTTTTGCTGTATTGGGAACTGAATCCAGAGGTACTGTACTACTGAACTCCCACCAGCTCTTTTTTAAACTTTGAGATGGAGTCTCACTAAATTGTTGAGGCTGACCTCAAACTGTGATCCTCCTGTCTCAGTCTCCCAAGTAGCTGAGCTTCTGCGTTTGCTCTACTGTGCCTGGCTTAGAATAGGGTTTTGTTTATACCTACTTCACAGAATTCTTGAAAGGACTGAGTTTCCATATATGAAGCTTTTAACCCTGTGTCTGATGTAGACATAAGGAGATTTTCAATAAACACAAGCCAGTATTATTTTCATTATAACTGGCTATTTGGTGCCTCTGCCACCCTCTCAGATCTGACCCAATTGCTATAAGCTGAGGTTTTTTGTTTGTTTGTTTGTTTGTTTGTTTGTTTGGGACAGAATCTTGCTCTCTAGTCCAGGCTGGTCCTGAATTCACTATGTAGCCCAGGCCAGTCTTGAACTCACAGCAATTCTCCTGCCTCAGCCTCCTGAGTGCTGGTGTTACAGACATGCGCTACTACACCTGGCTCCTATAATTTGAGTCTTGTGCCTGGGCCACATCGTTGCTACTGTCCTCGTTTCCACTAGAATTGGATCCTTGCCTGGTCTTATCTGATCCCTAAACTCTAAGTGGACTTTCCTGATATAACATCCACCCCTGCCTCCCTGGATGACCTGTCTACTCTGATTCTAGACTTCCTGTTCCCATGGAGCTCGCTTGTGGGGATGCCAGCTTCCCCTACATTGGTATTATGCTGCAGACCTGCTATCCACGGCCACCTCCCTTCCATCTGGGCCTCTGTCAGCATTTCCCGACGCCAATCACAGGAAGGTGCTTTGTCTCTATCTTTCCTTTTTCCTCATTTCTCACCCCAAAACACTAAATGGGGCAACCAAGGCTCAAAAAGATGAAGCGTGGCTGGACCAAGGTCATGTGACTAATGGTTTTTGTGTTTACTTTTAATCTTGTTCATTGCATTCTTGAAATTTCCTGGGGGAAAAAGAGAAGCCAGCTAATCCAGCCCCTGCCTGTCCTGCTAACTCCTGCTTACTGTGGCTGGCTTTAGTAACTAGCAGTAATGGGGTTCAGGCACAGCTTGGGTGATGTCAACACTGGTGGTGGAGGCCACTTTCCCTGGAGAGATTTAGATTATTTGACAGTCTCCTAATTTCCTGGGCCTCTTTTGACCAACCAGCATTCTTCCCGACGTTCCAGGACCCTGAAATAAGAGTGCCGTATTACCCGCATGATCAGTCCCCGCTTCTCACCATGTTGATCTTCCCTTGGTGGTGGCCCAAGGCCGACGCTGAGGTGGCTGTCACCGTGCTGACTGCAAGGGCATAGTAAGTGTTGAACACAGCCTTCTTCCTACTTGCTTCATCCACCAGGGCAGAGTTGAAACTTGTCCAGAACATCCACAAGAAAAGAGCCCCTAGGGGGCAGAGAGGGTCACTGGCCAGAGCCACACTCCTGCTCCAAATTCCTCAGCCTCCAGGGGCTTCAGAAGAGGAAAATCCTACAGATGCCTAACTTGGGGCAAAAGATCTGTCTCTCTCTTGAATTCCCAAATTGCTGGGGGCCAGTTAATATATTTTACAGGCAAGGAAAGTGAATCCTCGAGAACCCAGGTCTCTAGACCCCAGGCTCTGGTGGCCAAATGCTTATTTTTAAAAATCAATGTGCTGCTTTAATGTGGCCCCATGGACTGATACCCATTCATGTACTACAGTCAGCTGGCTGGCTGGTTTTCCTCGAGCCTCTCCCAGCCATCTACATCACCATTTTCAATGAAGCTTTTTAAAACAGTATTATTACTGCTCCTTTCCTACCCCTGTGCCTACTCACAGGTCCTATTTTATTTTCTCTTTTCTTTCTTTTTAAAAAATTTTTATTTATTTATTTATTGTTGAGACAAGGTCTCCCTCTGTAGCCCAGCCTGGTCCTGAACTCATTATGGAGCTCAGGCTGGCCGTGAACTCATGGCAATCCTCCTGCCTCAGCCCCCTGAGTGCTGGGATTACAGATGTGCACCACCATGCCTGGCTTATGTGGTGCTGGGGGCTCAAATTCAGGTACTTAGCACTTACTAGGCAAGTGCTTTACCCGCTAAGCCAATCCTCCAGCCCCTCAAATCCTATTTTCTTTGCTTGTCGGATTCTGTACTTTCAGTTGAGGACCGAAGGATTGGCAAAAGAAAGAAAGAAAGAAAGAAAGAAAGAAAGAAAGAAAGAAAGAAAGAGAAAGAAAAGAAAGAAAGAAAGAAAAAACCTGGATGCAAACATAGTAAGTCCCTCCTCTCTGTTAGGTATTAATGAAGAGAGGCTCCTAAAGGGAAATGTTCAATCCAAAGTTATGAGCTTGGCCCTGGGAAAGGATCTCAGGCACTCATGAAAGAGGGAAAAGGTGAAATTTTTAGTAGGGCATTTTTGAACCTCTTAGCTCTGCCCCAGCAGACCACCCCCCACCGCCCACCTGTCCTTACCCAGCATGGCAAACAGACTGGGGCTTGTGGCCATCTGAACCTTCTCTGCTTGTGCTCTTGTCTTCTCTTCCTGGGGACGAGCCCCTGAGAGGCACCTGGCCACTGTTATCCCAAAATAGGCTGCAAATACGTGTATGAGCATCATGCTCACGTGCTCTTCCATCTGCAGAAAAAACCCGGTGGCAGCCATGAGAGTCACTTCTCAGAATCCTCACTAGCTCCCGTCTCAGTTAAGTACATATTATCCTTACTGCAACCTACAGGGGGCGCTGTGACCTGCTCTCACCTTGGCCTCTCTGACCTCACAGTGTCCCTTCCACATCCTGGCCTCTTTCTCATGCCCACCAGCCGGGTCATGCTGGGTACCTGGGATATTCCTTGTCCCAGCAGAGGCAGAACAAGGACAGCGTGAAGGAGGTCATGCATGTAGCCAAGGGATGCAATGTCTGTCGAGAACTTTCCAACCATCCCGACACCAATCAAAACCCATCCACTGCACTGTGAGACCGTTAAGCTTAGCGAAAGGAATCAGACACAGAAAGTTAAGTAGTGTGTGGTTTGTCTAATAGGAAAATCAAACCATTAAAAAAAATAAAAGGAAAAGAGAGGTGGAAGAAAGGAAGAAGATGGACTTCTGGAAAGGGGAAGGGAAAGTGGGGGAGGTGAGAGCTTGGGAAGGGGAAAAGGATGGGATATATAAATTTTAGAAAAATAAATAGTAAAAAATTTAAAAGCCCATCCACATCCACTTTTTTTTCCCCCCACATAATCAAACCGAATCTTTAAACTATCAAGTAAAACATCAGATGAGTTGTCTCTCAAAATAGTTTCACAGCAAGGCCCAGTGAATCACTTTTTTTTTTAATTGAGCCCAGGATCTTCACGCTTAGCTACATTCCCAACCCATTTTTATTTTTTATTTAGAGACAGTTACTAAATTGCCCAAACTGGGCTCCAAATTGCAATCCTTCTGCCTCAGCCTCTCAAAGAGTGCTAGATTACAAGCCTGTACCACTGGGCCTGGCTTAATTTTTATTTTTAATCCTGAAACAGATTTTACTAAGTCACCAAGTTACCTCAGCTGGACTTGAGCTTGCAATTCTCTTGCCTCAGCTTCCCAGAGCGCTGAGATTACAGATATGTGCCCCCATACTCAGCCCCATTCACAATCTGTTATTACTGTGAGCCAGAGTTCGTAAACAGCACTGATCACAAAGTCTTGCCGTAGGCAGAGGCAGCCTACCCCACCGTCCCGCCTGGCCTGCCACTTTTCTGAAACACCTCTATGGTGCGCATATTTTCTGTTTAGGTCTCTCCTCAAAAAGTATTTACTTGGTGAAGCCTTTCCTGCCTCTCCTACCTAATAATTTATTCTCCTCCCCCACCCTTCTCCAGATTTTCTTCTCTCTTTTTTTCATCTTTATGTTTTCCACTCTAGTATTTATATGTATCTAGCATGCTGCATCTACTGCCCAGGTAGTCACTTATTGGCAGTCTTTCCTTCTGGAATGGAGGCGGTGCCAAGACAGTTGTATTTTTCCAGCTGCCACGAGAGTGCCTGGCGCCTAACAAGCCCTGGATAAATGTGTGTGAAACGGATGAATGATGGCAAGGAGCTCTTGGTCGTGTGTAAAGATGGGAGGCTGTGTGACAAGAACCTAAAGGGTACCTTGTAGAAGCTCAGTGAACTCCCCCAGGGTCTAGAAGTGGCTTCATCTCAGTGGGCCCTGCCACTGAACAAATCCAGGGTAAGTTTTAAGTGAGCTCTCAAAATCAGTGCAATACTCTCCTCTAGACCAGTTATAACAACAAGTTGAAATGGCACAGAGAAAGGATAATATTAAAATAACGCAGCCTTGGGGCTGGAAGAATAGCTCAGTGGTTAAAACACTTGCCTAGCAGGTGTGAGTTCGATTCCCCAGCAGCACATAAACTGGATATAATGGCACATGCTTGCAATTCCAGCATTTGGGAGGCTGAGGCAGGACTGCCGTGAGTTTGAGGCCAGCCTGGGCTCCAGAGCCAAGACCCTGTCTCAAAACAATAAATAAATAAAATAATGCAGCCTTTCAAAATGTTGGCTATGCAAATCTTAGAAGAAGCCAGTATGCCCACATACAAATGAATGGATAAAGAAAATGGACACCCACACAAGGAGAGCTACTCTGCCATACAAAGGATAAACTCAAGTCGTCTGCAGGAAAGTGGATGCATCTTGAGGACGTACACAGAAAGTTAGGTGTCGTATGGCAAGTTACTGTGTGTGGACAGAGAGGGACATTTTCATGTGTCCTTGCCTCATGTTTATAAAACACCACTGAACTCTATATCTTTCTGGTCCTTGTACTATGTGATGCTTTCAGTACTTTTTTATTTTGTTATTTTTATGTATTAAATATTTTCATTTAAAAACAAAAAAACGAGATCCTTAACTGGGATCTTAAAATCTTCTCGTGCCCAATTTCTTGGATCTGGCCACACCGTCTCCTGCCCTTAGAAGTCTTTATATTAAATTCCTCTTGTTCTTGTTTTGTTTTGGAGACAGGGTCTCACCCTGTAGCCCAGACTGGTCCTGAACTCACTGTGGAGCCCAGGCTGGCCTTGGGCTGAAGGCATTCCTCCTGCCTCAGCCTCCTGAGATTCCAGGCGTGCTCCACCATGCCCAGTTTATGTGGTGGTGGGGAATCAAACTTGGTTACTTAGCACTTACTAGGCAAGTACTTTACCCGCTGAGCCATTCCTCCAGCCCCTCTTGTTCTAAGAAGCTCTAGTGATGGTTCCTTGCTCAGAATCAAGGCATCTTTCCTAATAAGCAGAAAGGGAAAGTATGTCTGCGTGAATCCACGAGCCATAGTGACACAGATAGACAGTCAGATGAATTAAGAGACTAAGACTGAGAGTGCTTCCTTGCAGAAGCGGGCCAGCCAATGGAGAAGGGAGGGAAGATGAAATTAGAAAAAGCAATATTGGCCAATGTGCTGGTGCTGATCGATCCGGCCAAGAATCAATGAATGTTAAGCCAGCAGGTGAAAGTTTGTCGGGAAACAAGACATTTATAGAAAAAAATTGTTCCCACAAGGTGTTTATTAATCGCAAAGGGGAAAACAGTAACTTTACAATGGAAAAAAACTGCCAGGATCACCTTAGCTGAGAATCAATGTTAATACGCCCAATAATAGGACAGAGGGACAGCCTGTCCCCTGGTGCGGTAGACTGGAAGAGCATGCGTCAATTTTATGGAATTTTTTTTTTTTTTGAGACAGGGTCTTGCTCTGCAGCCCAGGCTGGTCCTGAACTCACTATGGAGCCCAGGCTGGCCTTGGACTCATGGCAATCCTCCTGTCTCAGCCTTCCCAGTACTGGGATTATGGGCGTGCACTACCACGCCCAGCTTATGTGGTGCTGAGGAATTGAACTCAGGTACTTAGCACTTGCTAGACAGGTGCTTTAACCGCTGAGCCATTCCTCCAGCCCATTTTTATGGAATTCTCACCCAAATGCATACGCTTCATCTAACCATGAGGAAATGGCAGACGGGCCCACACCCTACAAGACAACTAGCTTATAACTTCAGGACACATCAAGGTCATGAAAGAGCAGAGAGACTAAGGAACTGGTCCAGATGGACAGAGCTTAAAAAGCCTTGAGAATTAAAGGCAAAAGGTGATTCGAGACCAGAGTCCTGCCAGACAAGATAGAATTAGGACAGTAAGTGAAATGTGAATATAGTGATAATGTCTCATTAATTTCTCCATTTTGTTACCCAACCAGTGCTTATGTAAGAAATGTCCTTGTACTTAGGAAAATACCCTAAAGTATCCAGGAACTAAAGGAAAGTCACATACACCAAATAACTGAGGGGCTGGAGGAATGGCACAGCAGTGAAAGCACTTACCTAGCAAGTGCAAGGCCATGAGCTTGATTCCCCAACACTACATAAAGCCAGGCATGTAACCCCAGCACTCGGGAGGCTGAGGCATGACAATTGCTGTGAGTCTATGTATGTTTTACATGTCCCTGTATTACATATTCCTTTTGGAAGTTAAAGGCCTGGGTTTGCTGTGTGAAAATTCAGTATAGACTACCCCTTTGCAACCCCAAAAGGATTTTTTCCTTTTCTTTTTTTGAGACAGGTTCTTGCTCTGTAGCCCAGGCTGGTCCTGAACTCACCGGTGTAGCTCAGGCTCACCTTGGATTTAGGACAATTCACCTGCCTCAGCCTCCCAAATGCTGGGATTACAGGCATGGGCCACCACACCCAGTTTATGTGGTGCTGGGGAATCAAATTCAGGGCCTGATGCTTGCAAGGCAAGCGCTTTAACTGCTGTGCCATTCTTCCAGTCCCCAAAAGGATATTAAAAAAAAAAAAACTCTATAGCTTCCTCAAAAGGAGGCTGTAGATACCCTCCCCTACCCGTTTCCCAGCCCTCTTTTGCCAACTCCTCCTCAGAGTCTGGGGACTCACTTCAAAGATTAGCATTTGCTTACAGATCCACCTCATGGCACCAAAAGTCGTCACCTCCACCAGCGCCATCACCATCAGCTGCACCAAGTTGGCCCTTCCCAGGACAGCACCCGCAGAGATCAGCACTGACATGGCACTCATGGTGGCCTCCTGAATGCTGGCAGAGAGAGGGAGAGTGGGATGACCAGGAGGAAAGAGGCCTCTTATCAGTTCATGCATGTACTCATTCAGTCCTTCCTTCAGCCAGGACTCATTGTGTACCTACTGTTTGCCTGGTCCTATTCAAGGCTCGGGGCTAGTGAGTAGCTGTGACTGGGGGGACAAGAAGGTGAGGTTTCCAGCCCCAGAGACGCTGCACTGCAGTCCTGAGTGTCCTTCTCCCTGTCCCCCACCTGGTGGGGGTCAGTGCGCTAAGACTGCAGTGCACACACTCATCGTACTGCGGGTGCTCCCAGGCGCTGACGTGAATGTGCCTTTGAGTTAAGGAGGCTGTTTGTTTCCCCAGGTCCCCACCTGCCTCTCCTAACTGGTACTTTAGTCCTTGTACTTCGTCCTGCCGTCACCTCTCACAGATGCTCAATAGAGGGCGCTCTGCACCCGCCCGCCTGCCCCTCCGCCGCCCGCCATTCTCCTGTCCCCTTTACTGGGTGGGTAGCGGAAGGGGACAAGCCCGCCTTCCCATCCAGCTTTGCCGCCCGAGCGAGCAGCTCTTCATCTTACCGATCCTGTGTTTCCATCTGCAAAATAAAAATGATCAGCGTAGTCATCTCGCGGCGGTGGGTAGGGAGTAGGTCTTGCTATATATGTGTGCCGAGCACCAAAACAGGGCTGAAGACCGCATCCCGAATACAAGGTGTCATGGACGCTGTCACGGGCTCCTCCTGACGAATGATCATCCTTTTTTTTTTTTTTTTTTTGAGTCAGGGTCTTGATATGTTCTCCACCCTGACCTTGAACTCACCTGTTGAGTAGGTTGGCCTCAAACGTGTAATCTTCTTGACTTGGCCTCCCAAATGTTGGCATGATAAGCCTGTGTCACCACAGCTAGCTAAGAAAACCATTTCCATTTTCAAGGTATTTATGACATAGCTGAGAACACAGGGGTTTTATACTATAAGCCTGTTGACAAAGAATACCTGTCCTCTCCAAGGACAGGTACCACCTGAACTCATCAGTCTTCCTGGAGGAGATGGCACTGAACTTGGCAGCTTACTTTCCCCTGAGCTTTTTCCTCTTGGGCATTAATGATCCTATTGTGACAATCACAGAAACTATGATACCAACAGGTTTGCCACGACATCGTCTCATTTCCACGTCAGTCCTCTGGATATTTCTCTAAAGCTAGTCACCATTCGGTTCTCGGTGTGGCAGAAGGGGACACTGGGTCTGGAAGACTTGACTTTGGCTGCAGTGACCCTGCCAACTGGTGACAAGTGTGAGCTGCACACCCAGCTGGCCTGGTTTCAAAATCTGTGCTCAAGTCTGGACACAACTTCCCTGGTGTTCACTGCCAAGGCAGTGTCCTGCTTAGGGCTCAAGGACTTTAGAGGGAAGGCCAGAGGAGGATAAAGGGCGTGGGGACAGGTCTTACTGGGACCAGGAATCACTTAAAATTAAGAATACTCTACGTTTTCCATGCCTGCACAGGCTCTGTCTTGTAAGTGCTTGTTTCAGTGACAGAGGCTTAATTCTAAAGGATATGTACCAGCCGGGGCACTTCAGACCTCAGGAACAGGTATGGGGATTGTGAAGTACAGTGGTGAAGCCCAGTGTCAAGTCCAGACTGCCTGAGCAGAGGGTGTGACTGAGCCACTCTGGTTGTGTGATCTGGGGCAAATTACTTAACCACCCTGTGCCTCAGTGCCTACAGAGTGGAGTGATGCCTCGCTAGCTGTCAAAACTACCAAAGGAGATCATCTAAGTCAAGCACAAGAAAGGAGCTTGTTATGGGCCATCATTGCCTGGGAGAATCCTCTGGAACTTTTCCAAGTACAATATTCAAAACATCACTCTGGGATATTGGGGAGCTCAGGGGCAGAGCTCTTGCCTAGCACGTTAAAGCCTGGTTTGAACCCCAACCCTAAAAAAGAAAAATCCCACTCCATTAGGGTTCCTTTCGCTTTCACTTTTTGTTCCAATCATTTACTAAGTTCTTCCTATGTGAGAAAAATGAAGGAAGACATAGGTCTATGAGGCAGGGACTCAAGGTAGAACTGATAACACAGGTAGCATCATTTTGAGTGAGGCCAGCGCCAGGTGGAGGGCTGTGCCTGGAAGCAGGCCTGCCAGGAGCAAGCCTGGTGTTCCAATCTGAAAAGCCAGTTCTGGGGTTGGGGGGTGTGAGGGCAGGTCACAACTGGGGGTCCAGGGGATAGTGGGAGGGTGTCCCAGAGTTCACTCAGGCTGTCAAAGGTCCCTTCTTGCTTTCTGGGGCTGGTTCAGGAGCCAACAGGTCCCTGTGGACGCCAGAGGGGAGGGGCCCTGAGATGCCTCCTGCCTGGCCTGTGAAGGTGCAGAAGGCTGCCAGATTGTGTGACCTGTATGACCTTAAGCCAAAACAACAGAAACAGCAGCCCAGGGCCTCCACTGTCAGAATTCCCCCAAGATGCCCTTTGGCACTTCCTAGGTGGATACCAGAGGTTGTTTAATCCCCACAGAGAGTGGTTCTGAAATTTTTTAAAAGGAAAAACATGGGGGGTTTCCCTCCTCTTCCCTCCCCCACACCAGACCACTGGAAATCTGGCTAGACTGTGTCTCATGGCATAACCACTCTGGAGTGTGTGGGAAAGGTCACAGAGTTAAGAGCGAGCCAAGCAGGAGGCATCTCAGGGCTGCTCCCTTCTGACGTCCCCAGGGACCTGTTGGCTCCTGACCTAGTCCCAGAAACTGAAGCCACCTCCACCACTCGGATGTGCAGCCACAGGGTCTTCCCCTCTCTGAGCCTTCATTTCCTTTCTGTCTATGAGGTTGGACCCCGACCCAGAAGGGTTAAGCAAGATATCTGTGAAGCGTCCAGTGCAGTGCCCGGCTCACAGACGGTGGCTCAATGGCCATGCCCAGACGGTTTCGCAGGGCCTCAGATGGAGCTGGTCAACCCTGAGCGGACGTGACGAGTTCCCAAGATGCCTCCCATGGGGACTACCATCACCTGCGCAGGACTGAGATTCAGAGCCGGATAAAACAACAAAAATTCTTGAGCCACATCACTTCCTTTCTCCTATCAAGTACTAATGCCTTTTAAAAAGTGGGAAGTGTTAAAATGTCTCTTTTCAATATGTGTATATGATGGTGGCATGATGGTAACGGTACATCTAGAGTGCTGGGGACACGCTGGGGTGGACATCACAGAATGCTTACTGGAAGAGATGGCACGTGAGTTCGGCTTTTTGTTGTTTGTTTTGCTGGTACTGGGGATGGAACTCAGGGCCTTCACAGTGAACTATATCCCCAGCCCATTTTCTAGCTTTCAATTTTTAAGACAGGATTAGAATAAATCACTAAATTGCACAGGCTGGGCTCAAATTTATGATCCTCCTGCCTCACCTCCCATGGTGCTGGGATTACAAGCCTGTGCCATTGGGCCCAGCTTTGGGTTGATTCTTTTCTTTTCTTTTCTTTTCTTTTCTTTTTCTTTCTTTCTGTCTTTCTTACTTTCTTTCTTTCTTTTTTTTTTTTTTGAGGAAGAGTCTGACTCTATATAGTTCAGGTGGTCCTGAACTCACTATGTAGCCCAGGCTCACAGCAATCCTCCTACCTCAGCCTCCCCAGTTCCCCAGTACTGGGATTATAGGTGGGTGTGCCACTATGCCCAGCAACTATGTGGTGCTGGGGGACCAAACCCAGAACCTCGAATTTCCTAGGCAAGTCCTCTACTCACTAACCTAGAGCCCTTGAGTTGATTTTTGAAAGACATCTGGGATGCTGTGGCTTGGATCTGGAGGGCGCCCCCAGAAGCCTCATGTATTTAGGCCTGGTGGGACAAACGTGAACCATGTGTTACTGGGAGGTGGGGCCAGGCTAGAAGAGACAGATGCTTGGGGTTAAACCTGGAGAGATTGTATCAATTTGTTGAGATTGGGTTTGGGGTTCCCAGAGCAGAGCTTTCAGGTGTTTATTGTTGACTTGTGGACCAGGAAGTGAGGGAGGGGCACCCTCCTTGTAGGGGGCCCAACTGCCAGCTTGAAAGGAAGAAAGAAGAAACACTGGTACAGCCTCTTCCTGGGAAAGTTCTGGTCTTGCCAGAGGCTCCAGACCTCAACTTGCTCCTGAGTTGGTTTCTGTCAGCCATGCCATGATGATGTACTTCCACTATTGCCGGCTGCCAGGAGTGGACTGTGTGAGCTTCTGAAACTGTGAGCTTCATAAATCTCTCCTCCCTTAAGTTGTGGATGTTAGGTAGTCTGTTACAGCATTGAAAACGTAACTAAGACATAGGAGATAGCCAGTTTGAAAAAAAATTAAACAATAACCACTAAATTGTGAATAGATTAGCCAGACTGGGAATTATCTATGTGGTTTAATTATCTATGCGGCTTCATATATGTATACAGATATATAACCCAGCTCAACCTAGGAAACATCTGTTGGCCTCAAAGGTTATTTTGTGTCTGCTCTTAATAAGTCCCTTCTTGGTGCCCAGGAAACCACTGTTCTGACTTCTAGCACAATGCTTTGGTTCTGTTTTTCTGGTTCCTAGCATCTCACATGAATGCATCTAAATGAATCGAAATTAGTTTAAAACAAACAAAGGCATGGTTGGTTCTCATCCACTAGCATCTGAGGACCAGTTCTTTCTTCTTTTTGAGAGATTGTCTGTGTGAATGTGACCTTTCTGTTTCTTTTTGTCCAATCTCTTTTTCTTAATTTTTTATTCTTCAGTACTAGAAATTAAACCCAGGGCCTTGCATGTGCTAGGCCAGCACTTTACTGCTGAGCTCTACCTGATGGCCTTTTGATTTTATTGAGAAACAGTTTCGGTATGCTGCCCAAGGCTGGCCTCAAATTTTTAATCCTTCTGTTTCGTCCTTTTGAGTAACTAGGGTTACAGGCATAAGCCACTGTGCTCAGCTCTTTTTCTTAATTTTTACATGAGCTGATGTTGATTGTGTAGCTTTATAAAATCATAATCAATAGTTTAAAAAGAAGAACCGAGCTCAAGAAAGAAAGAATGGAGGGCTATAGATGGGGAGGCTGCAGATCTACCCAGTAGGAATGTCAGATAAAACACAAAATGACTACTTAACTTTGAATAAACAATGAATAATTTCTTAAAATGCTTATGTCCTAAATATTTCAGGGCATTGATATGAGGAAGAGAGAGTAATAATCCCAGTTCTTCTAGAATTTTCCCTCTCAGACTCCACACCCTCAATGACCCAAAGCAACCCAGCTGCCATTTGTCACCTGGACAGTTTGATGGTCATCTTTCCACGGAAAGACTTGTTCAGGAAGCCATCCAGCAGGACTCCCCACTGCACCCCGAGCGCCAGCAGGAAGAAGTTGAAGGCCACGCTGCTCCAGCCATGTCTCCGCAAAGAGGAGTTAAGGAAGCCCAAGCCTATGGCTGCCGTGACGGTAACATCCTGGAGGACTGCTCAGAGGGAGCGGGTGGAAAAGGAGAGGAGGAAGCAGACAAAAGGGAAGGAGTGTGAATTGAGAGCTTTATGGACTGGCATCTGGAAGGGGCATCTGAGGCCATTCAAGGTGACTGGTCAAGCTACATTGCCTCTGTGGGCCTCATACTTTCCTTCTGAACAATAGGGATCACACACCCACAGTTGGGAAGCATGAGGTGGGGATGAGGTGAGCCAAAGCTGGTGAGGCCCTTCAGGCAGGGCCTGGCCTATTGTGAACACTCAGGAAATGCACCAATTATTGTTACTAATAAGCACAATGACATGAACAAGCGCAGGGCATCAGTATCCATGTTTGACACAGAGTTACCACTCGGGCAAGGTAATTGCTTCCGTGACTGGGGATCAGGAACAACCTCGTAGTCATGCCTGTGAACAATCTACAGAATCTGAGTGACATCACCTAGGTCAAAGAAAACAGTCAAGGACAGAGGTGAGCCCAGAGCTGCCGAATCATCTTCACAAAAATCATTTTTCTCCCTTCGCTACCTGCTCTTAAGGGAGCTGGTACACCAGCAGAGAACTCAGGTGGCGATCATCCTTCCTGGCCTCAGAGCCTGAGTAGGGGCTGCTGAGGTAGATGAACAGAAAATATATACCTAACAACAGAGAGAGCCCCAGTAGAAAGGAAAGGGATACCCTTTGGCTTGACTACAGTTTTGAGAAATAACTATCAGCTTTTGCTCCCAAATGGACAAACCTGGATTCAAATGAGGGTGCTGGTGCTTTCTAGCTAAGTAAGTGGTCTTGTTCTCATATTCAATTTTCTGAGCTTTAGTAACAGCCTAAGTTTATTGAGTATTTACCACGTGTTAATAATGTTTTAATCACTTTATGTGGACCACCTCCTTCTGTCCTTACGACTATCTCTTGAGGTGGACATCAACGTCTTACAGATGTGAAAACCAAGATGTGGAAGTTGTTAAGTAACTTGATTCCAGAGCCACAGCCAGGATTGTAACTTGACAAACAGCTGGAGACTGTGCCTCTTCTGTTCACACTCAGGCTCTCTGCCCTCTTTCTGTTTGCTTCTGTTGACTAAGAAATATAATCATGCTTCTTCATCAGTTTGCCAGAAGCAAATGTTAATATTCAGACAATGGCTCAAGAGTAAAGGGTATTTTATCAATAAACACTAATCATTTTCTCACACACACACACACACACACACACACACACACACACACATATATATATATGACTATCTGTAAGGAGGTCTTGAAGGATGTTTTTCCTCCCATGGGTACTGTCTCTGGGCTTGGGAAATTTTTAATCTTCTTGTCCATGTTTAAATTTTCTACAGCCAGTATGTAGACAGTAAGTACAGACCTTGAGTTCAGACAACTAGTTCTGTTTGAACCCAGCTCTATTTCCTACTAGGGTAAGCCTTGTTAAATTGCTAACAATTGGCTGTTTTTTGCCTATTAAAATGCTCACTTATATGTTTCAAAGACACAGCCTTGCATATTGCTCATTTTCTTCATCGGCACCCTTGGAGGGTGCTAGGAAATTAGGCAGAAATGTCATTTTGCCCAAGTGTTTAGAGCAGGGCCTGGCACATGAGGAATACCCAATCAAGAGCAGCTGTGCATCATAAGGAACTCTTCTGCCAGCTGAGAGTGTGCTCAGCAGTTACAGCGCTTGCCTAGTGTGCACAAGGCCATGAGTTCAGTTCCCCAGTACTACATACAAACTCGCCAGGCATGGTGGTACACATCTGTAATCCCAGCACTTAGCAGGGTGAGGCTGAGGCTGGAGAACTGGGAGTTCAAGGCCATCTGGGCTATACAGTGAGTGCAGAACCAGCCTAGACTACAGAGCAAGACCCTATCTCCAAAAAACAAACAAAAAAAACCCCAAATGAACAACAGCACCAAAAAACCCCTCACCTGCATTTGGTCTCCTGCTCCAGCTCTGCTAAAGGAAACTCTTTCATGGGGAAATCTCCAGATTTCCAGGTAACTCTGTTTAATTAACAGCGTCCCTTAAAGTCACACCCGCTGAAGAATACAGAGCCGGGGCCGACACATACAACTTGGGCAGTTTGATGTTCTTAAGTGAATATGACAACACAGGGAGGTAGGGGTCCCCAAGGACCACGGAGTGCCGTGTGAGCTGGGGACGTAGGGAACGGGTGCGAAGGGCGCTGTTGGGAGGATCCAACTCTTCCTACGTTTTCCCCTAACACAGAGTGGGGGTGGCAAGGTACGCGGAGTGCTCCCTCTCTTGCTTGTATTCTCTCGCGGTAGAGGTCAGTCAGAGACGCAGGGCACATTTCTGCATAGGAGTCCCTCTTAAGATTGTTCAAATTCCCTCAGGAGCCAGGCAGGAAATGTGGGTAGGAAGGTACAGCTCCCGAGTATGTGAGTGGTGAGGTCTGTGGCCAGTTGGAACCTGCACACCCCCAATGAGCTATTCAAATTCAATCTGCTGTTAAACAAAATGCATTAGTCATTTTGCAGCCATGTTATACACATAGGGTCCTGACATATTGAAAATTCCACGAATAGGGAGAAACTTCACTTTCTCCCATTTTATTCGCCAAAAGGGATCAGAGGAAGGCAGTGATGATTTCTTCAAGCCCACGCAGCACACCTGCCGCAGAACCCACCTCTCAACTACTGGAATGGTGCCTTTCTGCTAGGGCAAAGCCATCTCTAGCTTCTCTGTTACCTACTGTGTTAATGAACTTTAGGCAGGTCTCTTGCGCTCCTATGTGGAACACATAGGAGTTAGGCCTTGGGGTCTCTGGGCCCTTAGATCTCTGGAATATTGTGAGAAAGGAGTTAGGGGAGGGGAGGAAGAGGAGAGTCACCAGGATGAGGGCAGCAGTAGGGCCCTGATGGGTAGAGGACAGTGGTGAGGGAATGGGAGTCCCTTTGGCAGCCCCACTGCAGCCCAAGGCCAGACACTGGAGCTCAAGGCCTTCTTCTCCAAGGCCGTATGCCGTCTCCCAGGTAGGAACTCTGGCCCCGCAAGAAGCTGAAATTAGGGCTGCAGTTCCCAGGAGCTGTGGATGGAACCTGTGCCCCGCCCTGCCACTGCAACCAGTCAGTAAATAAGATTTGTTCTCAGGACAGCTCTTTCCCTGCCTCCTGCAGCCTCCCGCTTCCTCTCCAATCTCCTGGGGCTCCAGCTCAGAGCACCCCCACCGGCATCAGCCTGTCTCTCAGGGCCCGCTCTGTGGCCATGTCAGCCACTTGTCTGATAAGCTAGTGGACTGGAAGGTGTTCCCAGCGATAAGGAGCTCATGTGCTCAGGGGCCCCCAGGGAGGAATTTACAGTTTGTGTCAGGCCTTTAGAAGTGTGTGAAAGCCCCATGACTTGGAAAAAGGAGGTCTAACCTCAGAGTGCAGCAGCGAGAGGCAGTCCTTAGCACCTTCAGAAGCACAGCTCCACACCAGGCATGTACCTAAGGGCCTCACAGCCTTACCCCACAGCAGCCTGAGCAGAAGGCGCATTGACCGTCCCTGTTTTAAACATGGAGTTAGGGAGGCACAGAGAGCTGCTCTAACCAGCCCAGGTCATAAATCTGGTAAAGGGTGGCAGGGAGATTGGAATGAATACTGACCATGTGGGCTCAGTATTCACGTGGATGGTCCAGTGTGGGCCTTGACCCGGGGTGTCAAAGAGAAACCTACTTCTGTGTTCCAGCTTTCTAATCTGTAAAATGGGTTCTGCTTCTGCTGCGGGCATTGCTGGGTCCTGCAAATCACTCACCCAGCCTTGGAGGCGCTGTGCTGGTAACTATCATACCGCCCCTGCCACGTGCTAGCTGTGACGGTTCCCGCTCCAGGCCTGTTTGCTCACTCATGGAGTTCATTTGATACTTTCAGTCCAGTCCTGAACAACCCATAGGGTAGGTCCATCTCTAAGGGCAGTTGACCACTCAGTTTGCTCACCCGGAATTCCGGAGCTGCGCTACCCTCTGGCAGCTCCCCTGGTGTGTGAAAACTTGAGCACTAGCAGCTCTGAGGCCCCATGCTTTGGGCCTGTCTCCACCCTGTGCTCCCGGATACAGACTGAAAAGACCTCCTCAATATGGGATCAGGCCAGGGAGCGCCACTCGGCCTTCCTCCTGAGCAGCTTCCGTTCCGCCCACTCTCCCCAAGCAGCAGCCTAGGGAAAGAAGAGTTTTCATTCCCCAAAGGGGCAGCCCGAGGTTGAACTGTGGGAGGTGCCCCTGGGAAACCCCTCATTTCTAGGAGCTCTTCTCCCTGCCTCTGAAAAGTGCAGTGGGGCACAAGATGGTGTCCACATCACAAGACTCTGGATGGTCCCAAACTTAGCAGCTCTAGGGTGGGCTCTGAATGGTAGATGGTCCCCAGTGAGACAGGCCTTCCAGTAGCAATACCTCCTACCTGGCTTGGGCTTTGTGATTGGTTTGGGCCAATGGGACATCAGTAAACATATTCCATGCAGAGGCTTGACCAGCATCTCCATTTTGCCTCTCTTACCGTAGGAATTCCTCTGTTACCCTGTGAAGAACTCTAGGCTGATCTCCTGGAAACGAAGGCCCCTGGGCTGTGCCAACCAATCCCAATGGCCAGACATCGGAATGAAGCCACCGAGGCTTTCCTGTCTAGTCAAACCTCCAGGCTACAGAGACGTGAGTGAAACCATCAGATGAATTGTCCAGCTGAACCTCACTGACCACAGAATCATGGTCATGAGTGAATTGCATGGCTGTCATTGTAAGTCACTGAGTTTGGAGATGGCTGTGCAGTAGCTAGCTGATGCATTCTGCTTCCCCCTAAACAACTCATAGGCACCTCAACTCCCAAATGAAAGTTATCACTGTGCATTTATCTCATATCTGACCTCTGGCGTTGTGCTTCCCAGGTCAGGAATTGAAGTCACACATCCAGGGACACTTTGGCTCGTCCTTCTGCTCCTCCAAGTACAGCTGATCTGATCTCCTAGGTATCTCTTGACTTTCCCTTCTTTCCTTCAATCCCCTCTGCCCATTTGATCTCATCACAAATTATCTGGACCTGTGGTCAGTACCTCAGAAGATGCCCAACACAACCCATAGGGGCTGCTGCAGGAAGATAACAGACTCCTAGTTCTATTAATTTATATCTAAAATATAAGAAATTTAAACAAGGCTAGGGGAATAGCACAGTGGCTAGAATGCTCCAGTAGCAAGTGCAAGTTTGATTCCCCAGCACCACCTAAGCTGGGTATGGTGGTGCACATCTCTAATTCCAGCACTTGGGAGCTGAGGCAGGAGGATTGCTATGAGTTCTAGGCCAGCCTGGGCGACATAGTGAGTTCGGGATCAGCCTGGACTACAGAGTGAGACCCTGTCTCAAAAAAAGAAATTAAAGCATATTAATAAAAGCTAATATTGTTTATCAATCTATATATGTTAATTCTCTTGAATCTTTCAATAACTTGCTTGTGAAGTTTGCAACTCTGCGGCTAGTAGTACCCATCCTAAATCCTCCCTTCACTTGCTCAGAATGCCAGCTTTGAGTCTGTTGAGTTTGGAAGGTCCCTGGGGGAATATTAGGCCACTGATAAGGGCTGATAAATGGTTTCTTCCTGTTTATCATGTAGGAATGAGTGGCAGTTTAAAAAAATTGACTATTAGAAAAAATTTTAAACATACAGATAAAAGCAGAGGAAGTAGCATGGTAATCCCATGTACCTATCTCCCAGCTTTGAAAAAATGATTCATGGAATCAATCTTTTATTATCTTTCTCCTTTTTTTTTCTTTTTCTCTAGCACAAGGCAAACCCCATTTATTGGTAAATTTAAATATGCTTTTCTAACTGACAGGATCTTAAAAAAAAACTATGTGTTTATCATGCCTAAGAAAATTAGCAACCATTCCTGTATGTCATGCAATATTCATGCTATATTCAAACTTCCTGATTCTCTCAATAACGTCTTCTTAGAATCGGCAGGATTGAACAGTGCCCTGTAGCTTACGGGGACTGGCTTAGAGGAGACGGGCTGACGGATGACTGTTATCTCAGTTTGACTTAACCAAACTTCCCAAAATGGACCAAGGGTTTCTACAGCTCCTTCAGAGAAATACAGATAGGCGGCAAAACAATGGCAGCCAAGTGAACAAAAAGAAAAGAGGCCAGCCGCACTCTGCACAAGCCTTTGTCAGTCACATCCGAAGTTAAAAAAGAAAATGTCAGTCTCGTTTGATCTGACAGCAAGTCAACCAAGGCGGTTTGAAATTATCAAGAGACACTGAGGAATGGATTTGCATCCGCTGTTGTCAAGGGTAACAATGCAGCAGCCTGCTGGAGATGGATGGGCGCGATCCTGATTAGTAGTTTGCAAATACATCTTTCATTTTCATCTCTTTTGAATCTGTATGTATTATAATGTACAACATATATAGACGTGTATATACTTTTTGAGACAGAATTTTGCTATATTGCTCAGGCTGGCTCTGACCTTCTGAACTCAGGATGTCTTCTGCCTCAGTCTCCCTAGTAGGTTGGACTACAAGGTGAGGATGACCCACCTGCACCCAGCCATTTTTTTGCCCTTGATTTTTAAAAATGTTACAATGAAAAAAAAATGTAAAGGAAGTTTGAATACTTAGATATGTACATTAACTATAGTATATATTATTTTATATGTAGTCTAAGGCAGTTCCTCTTAACTCAAAAAAGAGGACAGAAAAATGGTGTGCCACAGGCTGGACACAGGTAGGCTGCAGCACACATCCCACGCCCCACTCAGAGTTCCAAAGATATTACGTAGTAGTATGTGAAGGTAACGTAAATACAGAGCATGCTCAAAATATGGAGCACACAGTCAAAAGTTTGAAGCTCTCTGGTTGGTACTATGAGACAACCTCTACACTGCTTCCAGGCCTGACACCTTGCCCCTGCCCCATGCCCTCCACCAGCCCCAAATGGCTTTCTCTATACTCCAAACTCAGGGCCATCACATTCCTACGTCCTGTTAGTTAGGTCTGCAGAAGGAAGGCCAAACTCTACTCAACCCCATGATCCACCACCTTCTGCTTCCTTTGTTGTGTTCCAAGTCTAACTACAGTGTTGAGCCCTGGTCCAGGCCACCGTGTGTGTGTGTGTGTGTGTGTGTGTGTGTGTGTGTGTGTGTATTCACACACACACACACACAAGGGTTCCTGCTGGGTTCTTGCTCCTTTTTCGTGAGGTCAACTCCTGCTGAGACTTTCCACACCTGGCCAGGCAGTCACCTCCCTCCAGAAACCTCCCTGACACCATCATCTTTCCTGCCTGGGCTTCCATGCGAACTGAGCTTCAGAGGAGACATAAAGCTAGTTAGCAGGATGGCATAGGTGCCACAAGTTGTGGTGCCTATCTACAGGCTAGGATGAGTGGTTCCTACATCTACCAGTTACATGACAAGTGACTCAATCCTGCTGTAAAAAAGGGGCCATTAAACAATGGTTAAGTGCACAGAAACTAAAAGTAGAAGGCCTAAATTTAAATCAGCTGCACTACTGCTAGCCAAGCAACCTTGGCCACATTACTTAACACTGAAGTGCCTAGTTTCCTCGAGATAAATGAAGGTCCTAATAGGCCCTACAACACAATGTAGTCGAGAGGGCTCGATGCAAAACATTTGGAAAAGTGCCTGCTATGGAGGAAGTGCTCAATAAATATCAGTTCTAATCTGCATGCCTGGATGCCATGCTCAACATAAGACCTGAGTGAGTAGAGGAATACACAAACGCATTGAGTTGGAAGGAAAACTGTATTGGATTAAAAAGAACTAAAGTAAATCGAGATGAATTCTAATGATACCCAAATCTAGCTTGTCTGGCACTGAGAGCCAGTGCTTGAAGGGCAAAAGGGCGACCCTCCCTATGTTACTCCTGATGAGAGGCGCGCTGCTTCCAGTAAGCTAGATGGTCTACATCACGTAGGAACAAGCCAGCACTCAACCAGGCTCTGCCCAGCGTCACCTCGTGGGCATTCCCCAAGGAGGCCATCCGTTATCCCAAGCTGCTGACCAGCCCACTGACGGTGAGGCGCAGCTCAGTTTTTAAAAGTCAAGTCACACCACCGTGGACACTGTCTTGTTTATGGTTGTTCTCATCATAGTCAAGAGGTATTTTTAGCTACATATGGAAGAACTATCATCTTACACTCCCCTTTAGCCATTTCTCCTGGCTCTGGATTTGCAGACAGAATGTCACTTCCCAGTCCCTAGGTGAGAAGAAAGCAGGAGAGGTTTGGCAACAGAGTACAGAAAAGAGTGAGACCTCAAAGTGCAAACAGTCCCCAAGCCCAGCAATCCTATAAAAGGACTTGTCACTAAGGACAGAGGAAGCAGAGAAGCAGAGGATTAAGAAGATGATTTGACACAAGGAATTTGGGGACTGAATGAAAGGAGGACTCTTGCTCTGCACTGACAAATCCAGGTGGCTTCATGGAAGAAGTGATGCTAAGGCTTCTCCTAAAGAACCACCTAGAGTGTCAGGTGGGTCTTGGTACAATCCATGGAAGAAGGGGAAATCTCTTTCCTTAGGAATTCTATGGAAAGAAACATCTGTCTCCTTGGAGAACCATAAACCTCCCATGCCCCTGCGCCTGGCCCCCCTGTCGGCCTCAAGACCATGTCCCCCGTGAGTCCCCATGAGCCTTACCTGCATAGGTACTCCAGAACTTCTGATTGTTTGTGAAATTGTCATAGGAGGTGGTAAACGTGAAGGTGAGGATGAAGGCCACCTCGAGCACCAGGGCGCCCAGAGGCAGGCAGAGGCGGACAGACTTGGGGTACTTAGAGCCCATCCTCTGTCCGTCTCCGCACAGGGCTCTGCTAGCGCCAGCCGCACTGTGTTCCCCACACCCAACAGAGGAGGTGATAGAGGAGACACCCGCCAAAGCCTTATCTCAGGCTGCAAGCCTGGCTCCGCCAATCTGTCTGTGGAGTTAACACAGCGCAGGGGGACCAGGATGGGCAGGAGAGGTGATGCACTTGTTCTGACATTACAAGTTCATCCAACAAGCCGTCACTGAGCTCTTTACTATAAGTGATGACCCTGTTCAGTCTAACCCTGAACGTTCTAACCCCTTTCCTCATCACTTCAGTTTGTGCCCACCACATCCTCATTAGCGAGGCAGGCAGTGGACAAGCTGGTGACGGTGCTCAGGACAACAGCACCTGCCATGTATGTGTGAGGGCCTGGGATCCGTCCCCAGCAATGCAAAACAAACAGGCCAAGAATGGATCTACGCTTCTTTTTGGCAAAAAAGGGAAACCGAGGCCCAAAAGGGACTTTAGATTAGTAAAATTTCTCTTTAAAAATTTTATTCCACAATAGACAGGGCATGCAGTGAGTTCTTGTCAAGAACATATTAAATGAATCTGGCATGGTGGTGCACACCTACAAGTCCTGCTATTCAGGAGGCTGAGGCAGAAGGACCAAAAGTTTGAGGCCAGCCTGGGCAACTTAGTGAGATCCTGTTTCAAATTAAAGAAAAAATTTAAAAATCCATATGAATGGGTGGAATGGAATGGGTGAATGAAAACAAAGAAAAAACAATACTAGGTGCTGGGGCGCTGCAGGCAAGAACCAGGCAAGACTTGGGTAGTAAGTTACACAGTTAAAATAACCTGTATTTCAATGTATATTTAAATCTACTTTAAATTTTAGGATGGGTGGGGAAAAGAAAAGGAGGCTTCGATTTGACTCCAATAAAAACTCTGGAGGGGTCTGGGTCCAGCATGAGGCTGAAGCTGCCCCCACCTCGGGTTATCTTCTCACCAAGCAACCCAGGCCTCTGCCTGGGGCTTAGATATCACGGTGCCCTGGAGGAAGACCACTCCCCTCAGCATCCCCTTCCCCAGCACGGGACAGCGCCCAGCAGGAGGTTTATGAGCTCTAGGACCTTGCCCTGGCGCTGTTGCTAGCTTCTTCTAGGGCCCAACCTGTGTGCCTGGCAGAAGGTCAGCATCAGGGAGGGAGAGAGAGAGGGTGGAAGGAAGGTTTTGAATTTTCCTTCTACACTGGCCAAAGGAGAACACTTGTAAAACTCATCAAAAGTGACACAGGGCTGGAGGTATAGCTCAGTGGTTACAGCACTTGCCTGGCAAGTCCTAAGTACCTAATTTGATTCCCTAGCACTCCATAAACTGGGTGTGGTGGCACACACCTGTAATCCCAACACCAGGGAGGCTGAGACAGGAGATTGCCTTGAGTCCAAGGCCAGCTTGGGCTACATAATGAGTTAAGGACCAGCCTGGACTACAGGGCGAGACTCTATCTCAAAAAACAACAATAAAGTTACACATGGTGACGCACAGCTGTGATTCCAACTACTTAGAAGACTGAAGCGAGGAAAAAAATTTGAGGCCAGCCTGGGCAATTTGAGGAGACTCAAACACAAAGTAAAATAAAAAGCAGGCTGGGAATGTAGCTCAGTGGTAGAGTGCTTGTTTAGGACACATCCTCAGCACCCAAAACAACAAAAAACGGCACAGAAGATATACCATTTGGTTAAGTAAAAGTAAGTTGCAAAGCGGTGTGTGCAGTATGTTCTTACTCTTAAAAGATAATCTTAACAATAATGTTGGCAGGGGCGTAGAGAAAACATTGGCTTCAAACCACTGAAATACTGGTTACTTTTGCACACTTGCAGAGCTTGAATTTTTAAAGCACTTACCGCTCTGACAAATCGCTGTGCCCCAGGGATAGAACGCTAAGCACTTTGCATATCAACTCAGTTAATGACTCTTTGAGGTGGGGACTTAGGGCCTTTTGCAGGAGTATGTTAACAGAGGCTGAGGAAAACTTAAGCAATTTGATTTTAAAAAGCTTCATGAATAGGCTGCAAATTCAAGCCAGGAGGCAATCTAATACACCTGTGGGTGTTCAGCCACTAAACTCTAGTCTGGATTTTTCCAGTTTTCATAAATCTACCAATGTAGGATTCCAAGTTGTCTGATACCCCAACAGCAAATAAGGGAGAGGATCCCCTGACTTGTAGCCCTGGGGTCTCCCCTAACCCCGGCCATCCCTGATTCCGCTCCCTAGCTTCCTTCTGGCAGTCAGCACTGGTCATGAACTGGGTTTCAGTAAGAAAGAATTCTGGTAGGCAGGAGACAGACCCCTACTGATCTGGGCCCAAAACTAGGCAGACTTCCAGGGGCACCTGTCAGGGGCACCAGATGTTTTTCTAAAGCAACACGGAAGACTTCCAGGCTCTTCCAGCTTTTGTGCCTGGAGCACCTGATAATGTCCTTACCAGCTGACAAATTAAGCAGGGTAACAGTGGGCTCCACAGCCCGGCAAACTCTCCTGCATCCTGGTCTTACCCTGGTAAGGCAGCAGCAGGGACTGACTGCTTGAACACGAGGGCTCACAGAACACATTTTCACCACTAAGGAGACAGTCCCGACGCCTCGCCTCTCCCAGGAGATCTGTCAGAAACAGAGCTTTCTCTTCTCCCACCAACTCATGCAGAAGGCCCGTTTTGTGTTGATGGTTCGCATGTGCTGCCTGCAGATCTGTCCTGCAGCTTACCCAAAGTCCAGAGGAGCAGAAGTCGGTAAGGCCAAAACCAAACACTGCAAAATGTTCATTGGTGAATAGAGCTGAGAAGCATTTGGCTTCTCAATTCTTTCAAATTTGATTGGTATGTGTTTGAAATTTGTCGCAATTAAATGTTGAAATAAAGCACTCCATTCACTTGTAGTTCCCTCTGTCTGAAGCATTCCTCCTCCTTCAAGACACCTGCTGGCTCCTGTTCTTCCTTCCTTTTTGAGACGGGGTCTCACTCTGCAACCCAGGCAGATCTATGTAGTCCACTATAGCCTTGGCCTCACAGCAGTCCTCCTGCCTCAAGTGCTGGGATTACAGGAGTGTGCCACCACACTCAGTTTATGTGTGCTGGGGAATTGAACTCAGGGCCTTGCGCTTGCAAGGCAAGCGCTTCAACCACTGTGCTATTCCTCCAGCCATCCTCTGTTCTTTGCTTCACTCCAAATCAAGTCAGAAAGTTTCTTTAACTTCCCTCTTTAAAAGGTCAGCTCTAGTATCCCGCCCCCCCACAAGTGTTTCTGGTGTTCCCCACATCCAGCTTCTTCGTAGTGCTTCCCACCATCTGATGTGTATGTATTTTCACATGTGCATTTCTCCATCTTCCCCTCCAAGTGTCTGCATGAAAACGGAATAGGTTTGATTTTTGTTTTGTTTTTGTTTTTTAAATTTCAGTGCTGGGATCAAAAGCAGGGCCTCCTGCACACTAAACATCACAGCTACCATTCTGGGAATACCAAGCACTGGACCACGCATTTTGCACACACAATTTTATTTAATCTTCCTCAAGCCTGTGAGTATAGGCATCATTACCTCTGTTTTACAAGTGAGGAAACTGATGCTCAGAGAGGTGATTTCAGGACCCAAAGTCACACAGCTAATCAACGGCAAAGCTGGAACCCAACCCAGATCCACCTGACACCACAGCTCGGACTGTCAAGTACTTTGCAATTCTGCCACCCAAGTGACTAAACCACCCACGGTCTCAGTTTCCTTATGAGTCAAATAAAATGACCTGCTTCGCTTTTCTCCGAGGATTATCACAAATGCGAAACTACGTCAGTGATGCCCGGCAACCTGGACTCTAGAAATGAAGGCAGACAGACAGGTAATGCTGTGGCCGAGGTGTCTTGGTGGCCAAGGTTCCCCTAGGAGTACAGAATCAAGGCAGGGAGCCCACAGCTTTCATATGAAATCAGGCCTTTCCCGTAAAAACACAGAACATGGGCCACACTCTCCTCACACGGGGCAAGCATTGCACAGACAGGGTCCACTGAGGTAGGCTGGTCCTCTGTTCCTCCCTGGAAGTTTGTTCATGCCAGGGTGTGCTCCTGCTTTAGACATGACTGGCTGAAATGTGACTGAGTCAATCATTCATTCATTTAATACCCATGAGCTGTGGAGTCAGGTAACCTAGCTTCAAAACATGATTCTGCAATTCACTCATTGTGTGACCTTGGGCAAGACAGCCAGTCTGTCTGTTTCCTCATCTATAAAGTGGAAAAGCTCAGTGACTGTCTCATAAAGTTGTGAGGTTAAATGAGATAGCGCATAGCTGGATGCATAGAAAATGCTCCAGGTTAGCAATTATGATCACACAAACATGACATGTTTACTGTAGAAAACTTTGAAAATACAGAGACTGTCTGAATTACTTATTTGTTCTTGGGACGGGATACCTGACGCCCACAACTTAAGGGAGGAAAGGTTTATTTTAGCTCATAGTTTCAGAAGGTCACTGTCCATTCATGGGTGGATGGTAATGGTGGAAGCCCATGGCACAGATAGCTGCCTGATGAAGAGCCGCTCATGGGATGGCAGCCAGCCAAGTGAGCGACAAAAGGTGGAGTTACCCTTCCAGGTAATCTGCCCCTTCTGAGTCAAGCTCGAGTATTCCTCCAAACAGGTCCCACCTCTTAAGAGCATCCAAATGCGTGAGGTTCTGGGGGGACATTACAGATCCTGTCTTAGTTACTTTTTCATTGCTGTGACTCAATACCCAACATGCATGACTTTACAGAGGAAAGATTTATTTTAGCTTACCGTTTCAGAAAGTTACAGTCCATTCACGAATGGGTGGCTGGAACATGGTAGAATCACACCGTGGGGCTGCAGCTAGAGCTGGAAGAGGTGCTCAAGAGATAGAGAACCTCACAGCAGCCTGGCAGAATTGAGAGAAGTCTGGGAGGAAGGGCGGAACCAGCACATCCCCTTCCAGGTCAAGCCCTAAGCATTCGTCCCTTCCAGCCAGGTCCCACCTCCTACCAGTACACAATATTCATAGGAACATGAGACTTTTGGGGGACACTCCAGATCCAAACCACAACAGATCCAAACCACAACAAAGATACATATAACTTATGTAAAGGCCTATGATTTCAATGTATATAAAAATAGCACTACATTTTGTAAATCTCTCCTTTTAGGTGTTTTTCCACTCTTGTTCTCCCTACAAAGACTGGATGACAAGGTAGATACTGTTTGGTAAACTTGCTTGTTTCATGAACAATATGTCATGAGCAGTTTTCAAGCCAGGGAAATCCTTCTGTGACCCTAGACCACAGTAGCTAAGAGCTCAGGCCCTGGCAGAAGACCCCTTGCATTTGCATCCCAACTCTGTCACTTCATGTGTGACTGTCAAGTGACCTTAACTCTTCTGTGCTACAGTTTCCTCACCTGTATTCTGGTGTCAGTAATGATCGCTACCTCATAGGGTTGGTGTGAGGAACAAACCAAAATATATGGTACCTAGAAAGACAAATGCAATAGTGCTATGTATAGGCATTTGTCATGCGCCCTGGCTTCCCACAGGTATGCTAATCTACTTGAATGGTTCTCTTCATTTCCAAACTGCCCCTATTGTAAAAACTACAATGCCCATCTTCCGCTGACAGGTATGTATACATGTATATGAGGTAGCCATCCTAGTGTCTGGAGTTGGCTGTGAGTCCTATACAAACAAGGCTCCAGGGAACTGCACCAGCCCTGCCCAGTGGGCTTGAGGAAATTGAAGCTGCTAACGGAGGTGGGAAGACTGTTTCCTTATTGTGGAACTTGATCTCTCTCCAAGGCCGTTCAGAGCTCAGCTGAAGGCCAAATGCAAATCCCACTGCTGATCTCCTCCTCCACTTGCTGATTGGAAGTGTGGGGAGCTGGGGGCACTCGGGGAGGAGGCCTGCCTTGGGTCAGCCCACTTCTGTACTTTCAGCATCCCAAGAGGTCATCTCAGGGATCAGTGGGAATGGCTGACATCTGGCTAGAAGGGCTTCAGTGAGGGCGGGCTAGGAAAAAAGACCTGGTCTGGAGGAGACAAAAGAATACAAAGAAGGTAGTTTTACTCTGGCCCATCCTTGGGCTTCATTCAAGGCCATTCCCATCTTCCCACCTGCACCAACCACCGGATGATCAACTATAACCATTAATTGGCATAGATGCCTCCATAGCATGTGCCTGTATCCTTAAGGCTTGATCTCGCTCAGCTTGTACTTGAGCTAAATTACTCTACTATGCCAATTGTGTGACCTTGTCTTCTAGGAACCTTGGTTTTCTCTTCTGAGAAATGGAGCTAACTTGACCTCCTTCTAACCATAGCAGCTTCAGAGAGGATCCTGGCATAAGATGAGCAGGTGACTCAACCAAGGAGATCAGTGAGTTGTCATCCAAATGGGGACTGGAACCCAGATCTTCAGACTTTCAGATTGCCTCTTCTCAGGCCACCACTCAGATCAGATTCTTCCTGACTTTTCTCTGCTTTCACATAGCCCCCAGCTCAACAGTGACTCTCAGCCACACTCCCCCACCCTTCCTAGCCATGGTACAGTTCGGCTAGAGTGCAGGATGCCCTTGTCAGAAACCTAGGTGGCAGGCTAGGTCATGAGCCCCACAGCATTGCTACACGTCCTCAGTGTCTGTCATCTTTCCTGTGGATTACTCACCTTCTCATGCCACAGTATGCCATGGTACTGTCCAAGCAGGGATGCAGCAGGATGTGGAAAGGATCACAGAGACAGCCTGTCCATCTGTGGAGTTGATTGTCTTAGTGGCCTTGGTAACCTACGACCTTACAGGCTTTAATAAAACACTGAGTTCTCATCCTTAGCAACCCAGGGCCACTTATATCAACATGTTGGAATTGAGGCAAGGAATGAAAAACTAGTATACTATTAAGAACAGCTACTTGCTCTACCTACCACATGTCTGGCTTCAAATGCTCATTATCCTCCAAGCCTTAAGACAAACTTGAGTGTAATCAGAGGCTCTGAGAGATCCAGTGACTTGCCCAAGCTAGTAGGTGGCTAAGCTGGAATTTCAACCCTTGACTGAAATAGCAGGTACCCTTGCCATTTTTCTAAACTGCATCTCCACAGAGTATGGTGGATCTGAAGCTGGACAGAGAAGCCTCACCTAAGAAACTGTATGCTAGAAGCAGCACTGACGGGTGCTCTGGCTGGCGGGCAGGCAGGAAGGTAAGAAGAAAAGATTGACTTGGTCTTAGAATGGAGGATAGGGCTTCCTCACCTGGGCCCGGGAAAGGAGGATAGATTCCCGTGGTGATAACCATGGATTCCATCAAGAGAATGGGTTTTCTCTTCCATGCACTGAGGAAATTTATGAAGATTTATGAGAAGAAAGCAGCAAGACCAGGCATCGGTATAAATGATAAGATGTTCCTTTGGGTGGGGGTTAAGGGAATGACCACAGGACTAGGAGGGATCTACTGTGTCCCAGGACAAACACAGGCACTTGTTGGAGGTTTTCAAAATGAGCTGAGGACTAACTGCTCCAGTGTTGTCAAGGGATTGAGTTGGTGAAGCCACTTAATGTGAAAAGACATTTCACAACCATGAGAAGTATTTCTGAAGGGTGATGAGCAACATTCAAAATGCTTTTGGTAAATCAAGAACAGGACACAAGATTAAATTTTAGTGTGATCATTATTCTATTTAACAATTACAGCAATAACATTAATCATGGGGGTGAAAGAAACACGATATAATGGTAAAAGTGGTTAAGATGAAGACTCACGGGTGTTTAGCCCCCCTCCAGCTTACTTTTCTACATTTATCCCGGTTTAATGGCATAACATACTCTACCCTCCTTTAAGAACTCTTCGCTGTCTTTTCTATCAGTAACAGCTGTTTTGCTATACCTGCGGCAATGACTGGGACGTCAGGAGGAGTAAATGAACAAACACAAGCAAATCACCCAGCATACTGGCTGGTACAAAATAAGCGCTCTCAAGGAGCGTCCAGTTGAGAGCGGATTGCTCCCTCGGCGTCAACGCCTGGCAGTAACCCAGCTCAAGCCCGGGCCAGCTTCCTGCCCCCGGGCACACACGCACCGGAGGCATCGATGCTCTGCGACCGCGCCCTCGCAGGTCCCGCGGCTGCAGCGCCCGCGGACCTAGCAGCCTTCCCGGGGCGCCTAGCCCAACACACCGGGATAGGACAGCACTACGTCTGGAGCAACCCGGCCCCGCCCCGTGACGCAATCCAGAAGGCGGAACCGCAGAGGCCCCGCCCCACACCTCTTCCGATTGGCTGGGGCGCTGTCATCATGTCGCGGGAAGCTGGCCGGCTGTGTGTGTTATGTGTGTGGGGTTTGCTTTGTCATTCGTACCCCTGTCGTGCGCTAACGCGGCCAGCCTGGCCCAGTATCCCGCGCTCGCAGAAGGAGCCCCGGCGCTGCTGTCGGGACGCTCCCTTACATAATGACGCGACTGACTGAAGCACATGTCCACGCAGGAACCCACATGCCGCAAGCCCGGGCCTCCGATTCATACGTTATAGATGAGAGCTACAGTGCCATACAGCGTAGTGTGCTCTGGAATGGATGACCGCACAACGAAACACAATCCACTAATCACGAGGCGTATCTTCGCAACAAGGGATAATATAGGATGTTATATTTATAGGGCCTATTTATAAGCCTCTATTTAAATCTTTTCTGATAGGTCCAGCCACGGGTCCAGACCCAATTATGATTGGCGCCCTCTTCTGTCCATCAAAAAGGCGGGTTCAAGAGTCCGTTTTGCCTCTTCGAGCCTTAGGATTGGTCGTCAGTGGGAGAGAAACGCCTTCGATTGGCTTGACAGGCCGTCCGTCGGGCCCGAAGAGGCGGAGCAGACGGCTGGCTGGTGCTGGGCGGGCGGGCCCCGGAATTGTCATTTCTTTGTTTCCGAAGGCGGAGGAGGCTCTGAACCCCCCCTCCCGTGACACCCCCTTCCCCCCCTCCGGGTGCTGGCTCCATGTCTGTGTGACCGGCCCCAGGGGTAGAGTCCAGGCCCGACGCGGGGCGGGCCGGCGGCGGCTGAGGTGAGAGGCGGCGGCGGCGGCGGCGCGGGCACAGGCCCCCCAGCGGGAGGATGAAGCGGCGGAACGCCGACTGCAGTAAGCTCCGCCGCCCCCTAAAGCGGAACCGGATCACGGAGGGCATCTACGGCAGGTGAGCGGCGGCACTCCGCGCGCTGGGCTCGGCCCGCGTGGCCGCCCGGGCGGCTCCAGAGGGGCCCGGCCCCGTTATGTAACCCCGACTAGGCCGCACGCCCGCGCCCTGGGCGCCCCCGGAGAGCGCTGCGTGGGTCCGCGGGCCGGCCCGCCGGGGGTCCGCCCGGGGCGCGGGGCGTGGCGAGGCCGGCTGCGGGAGCAGCCGCGCCGCGGTTGGCAGCTCCTGGGCCCGCCGGGGGGAGGGGCGGCGAGCCCCCTCTGGTCCGCATCTCCGGTCCCCTGGCCCGCGCCCCGGCTCCTCTCCCGGGACCGCGCAGGACCTCTCCTGGCCCCGGACCCCTCTCTGGCCTGGGAGTTTTGGGGCCTGAGCTGGAGACGCGGGTCCCTGTGCACGGGAGCGGGGCAGGAGGGGCGAGGCGGGAGGCCGACAAAGTTGGGAGCTGACAGTGGCCCCTGGGCTCCCGGGCGACTTGACTGGTCGGTGCCACGCTGCCCCCGCTTTCGCCTTCTACTTCCCGCATGGAATCTCAAACTTGGCATCGGGGGCTGAAGCCGATACCCCCAAATCATGCCCTGTGGCCCAGTTCCAGACTGGTGCTGATACCGGTTTCTCAGCAAACATTATTTTGACAATTCCAAGCAGATGCTTTACTTCGAGCCTTATAAAAGGGATTTTATTTTTCTTCAAACCCTGGATTTCCCTTTTCTTTATTTTTTTCTCCTAAAGGAAAGCATTGTCCCTTTAAATAAAAACTGAATTCAGTCCTCTCTGAGAGGACAACAGGTTCGCGGGACAACTCAGGGGACGTGGCACAACTCACAGCTTCCCTGGTTTGTGTAGGAATTTTCTGATTCTTCTCAGAATGTTAATTCTAAATAGTACTTGTCTTGATAAACTATTTCAGTTGAGAAAGGATTGGTTTACAAAGGAGAAGTCTCAGGCTGTGGATCTAGGCTTAATTAAGTCTTCAGGGTGCTTTCCAGTTCAGCCGCATTAGCTGTGGGACTCGGAGATCCCTGGGAAGTAGCTGAGGACACCCGAGTTGTCTTAACATAACTGTACACCTTGCACATGCTTCTGTTTATACATGTGAAGTGATTGTTTTGCATAGACCGATGTAAACCCTGGAGACTTTCTTCTAGTTTAGAAGCATTAGGACATCAAAGGAAAAAGTTCTAGGAGAGGATTAATTCATTCATTCAACAAATATAAGTACCAAATGCCCAGCAATAGCCAGTCAGAATACAGCAGCGAGTAAAGCAGACCGAAGTACACACTGAGCCGATGAAATCTGACTGTAATTTTAAGCTGTAAAGGCAAAAGCAATTTTTTTTTTTGGTACAGATGTAATGACTAGGTGGAAAGAGCTCTTTAAATTACACATACTCTGAATCCCTGAGTGAAGGAAGGCTTTTTTTTCCTTGGCTGTTGAAAAAAAAATTGGATACCTTCACGTGAAGAATAGAAATAGTAAGGGGAATGGAAAAGTATGGTAGACTGAGGACAACTGTAACATTTGAATGGCTGCTGCTTACTGTAATATAAAGAGATGTATCTTTATTTGAGAACCTCATATTGTATATGTTTTCTCCTGAGTTTAAATTGTTTTCATTTAAATATACCCAGCTTACTATTTGCATTGTAGTAACCACTCTGTGAATTAATGAGAAGTGCTTGTTTAATGAAGAGCCATTTTTCTGAGGGCTTTTGGAATTTGAATTTTTTTACCTAAAAGATTATTAATAAAATTCAAATCATTCAAAGTTTCATCCGTGAAATTTTAAAAGAACCAGTGATGCTTCCGTTCTTGGCTTTGGCATTCTTTAGGTTAGATGTTAATAAGAGAACCTAAATATATATTTCTACCTTTCTTTTCTTGTTGGAGAATTGTATATAAAATAGTATTGCAGTTATCTAGATGTTTCTTAACTTACAGGGTATTGGACTGAAAAACAAGATCATATATATTTTTCCCATTCTATTATTAAAGAGAGATTTGAAAAATTCCTAGTTTTTTTCTAAAACAAACATAGTGAGTGAGCTACTTATAAATTAGGACACTTGAGGATTCATAAATATCATATTTCTGTTGATCGTCAAATTTAAGTCTATACTAAATTGTTTTCCACACCATCTATGGCCTATCTTGTTTCTCAACATCTGGCCAGTTTTAGTCTCATTAAACAGAGAGGTTTGCTTTGTTTTCTTTTCCCCTGAGGCGGGGTTGACCATTTTGGTAACCACTGTCCACTGTTTCACAGCCTAACCTCTCAGAGACTTACAGATTTTCAGAGTCTCATTCTGTACAACTTTCTGAGCCTTGGCATAGGAAGGGAGGAAGCACCTGTGGTAAAGAGAACATTAGTTTGCAGACTTCTGAGATTCAAGTTCAGACTCCAAATCCCAGCTCTGCCTCCTTGGGCAGGACATCTCCTCCTTTTAGTCCCAGTTCTCCCACCTGTTAAGTGAGTTTGAGGACTAAAAAAGGTAGGGATAGTTTGTGAGACTGTAATCCTTGTAGTGTGCTATGCAAATATTATTTTTATGTTGTTGCTATTACAGTTTAATGTATAGTGTTATTCTTTAAAGAGGCGGAAAATACTGTAAGAGTTCAGTAGGAATCTTTACAGTAAAGGTGCAGGTATAAACAAAAGTAGTCAAAATACAGGCCTGCTGCTGCTTGGTGTTGCTTTAAAAAAAAAGATTCTATTGCTGGGAGGCTTTTAAGGGCTTCTGTCCAGACACTGTTACTGAGGTGATTGTCAGATGGTGTCGTGTGTTGTCAGTATCATGACTGTGTTGGAATTGTTTCAAGGGCAAAGTACATGTAAAATTAATTTTAGACATTAATGTTATCTGCATTTATATATGTCCTTTCTTTGAAAATTCAAACGTGCTATAGAAATGTTATTCCAATCAAGTTAATAATCAAGAGTGAGAGAAAGAAGACAGGACTGATGATTTTTCTTATTACTAAGGACTAAAATTCCATAAAAGTCTTTCAAAAGCCTGAGCCAACACAGAGTCTGACACAGAACGGGTAATCAGTGTTCAGTAAATGTTGAGTGAGCAAATTAATAAATAAACACATATGAGCTAATCCATTCCATTCATTAAAAACCTTTATGTTCAGGAGTTGTGAGACTGTGGAATAAGATTTTGTTCCTTGACTTAAAGCTTACAGTCTATTGTGCCATAAAAATACTCTCTGAAAGTTGTACAGTGGCTGAGAGGTTACAGAGAACTTTGAATTCTGTTCAAACAAAAATGTTTCTATTGGACTAAATTTTAGCTTCTAGTTTTAGTGATTCATCTGATATATTAACAGCTATATTTTACTCTGTGTTTCTGAAGTAGACACTTGCCACTGAGGACTCTGTTCTAATTTAAATGTGATATGTGTGAAAATATTTTGACAATCATGAAAGCAAGTTATTAATAATGAAAACTTCTTGTAACTATTGCATGTCTGAGGTTCTCAGGTCTCTGGCTGTGACTCCTCCTCAGAGTCTGCCTTCACACATGCACCAGCTGCTCCCGGAGTAACACCTTGTTTGAGGAGTTATTCTCCTAAGTGAGCTGGGACGGAACCCTGTGTAGTGTTGGAAAGCCTTCAAGGGGTTCTGACTAGTTCTGTGTACCTGTTGCCCTGCCGTGATCCGTGCTGCCTTCCTCTTGAGAATTACTTTTAATAGGAAGCTGAGGCAGAAACGTGTATATGGAAAGCGTATTCCAGGTCTGTACAGTTAAAATTGTTACTTACAGGAGAAAGTATAGTAAGAGTTTTTGGTAAGTCATATTTTTTTAAGCTTCAGGAAACTGTTTTATCTTTCTGGAACTGGTAGTTGAAGAAAGCACCCTTTCATTGTGACTGCTGACTGCTTCCTGTCTTCCTGCGTTGGACTCTGCTGTGGTGTGGCCTGAACACCGACCGTGAGGTGCTGTACCTGGCAGTCTTGTTTGTACAGTTTAATGCCTTAAAACTAGGTTTAAGAACTCATGACTGCCCCAGGGTGTATGATACCTCTTCCGATCTTTATTTTCAGAAGAACTTTGGGGCTCCTTGGACTTGTAAAATTATCAGATTTTGTATCCTCCTCAGTTTCCTTTTTTTAGATCATTGTCTAAATAATCTGATCTCCAGAGATTTTTACTTAACTGCTTTTCCTGCCTTCTTAATGATGTTGTCTAAGCTGGCTTTAGACTCCTTTGGGTTCCCTTTATTAGAGTCCCTGGAGGCTGTCTGCCTTGATTGTATGTGTTTTGCAATTGGAAATCCAGATAACGGTATGCATTCTCATAGCCTAAAACCAATTTGATGATCTTGGTAGGCTTTAACTTTAGTAATGCTGGACATGACATAAAGGACAGATTCTGTATTGTTTCCGAGAGTTAGGGAAGGGGATGAGTATAATGGAGAAGTTGAAGTGTTTAGCTAAATAAACCCTAATGTTTGCGGTTTCCGCAAAACACACCTAAACAGTATCACACTGGTGCGTTTGCACATTATTTTTGTCAGTAGTATATTCCCTTAAAAATACTTTGTCCCAACTTTCACTAAGATTCTTCTTGTCTGAGCAGTCTTGGCAAGTTAGTTTTATTAGCTGTTTTGAAAATCCTTATAAATTGCTGCTGCTGGGCTGAGGAAAGGAAAAAGGAGTCTGATCCATTTCAGATTAGCAGCTTAAGAGCTTCTTGTTTTATTAGTAATATTTCCTTCGTCTCCATATTGATTCCACATGTCTTTTCTTGAAAATTGGTAGACTTAGTGATGGAGTTTAATGGTAGGCTTATTAACTTGTTATTTTCCACTTTCTGCTCAGTATGTCCCATATGTCATGGAACAATCCAGGTTCTTCTGTAAAGCACTCACCAGCAGCTTCATCTTTGGCTATGTCTCTCAGATGTCCCCACTGATGTTAATGAACCCTTTGGTGTTACGTGTTTTGTTTTTACCATTTTCTAGGCTGCTACCATCTCCTGAGGTTGCCAATTAGGTGAAATAATGCAATTGATTTATTCTTCATAAGTTTTAGTGTGCTCTTCAAGTATACCGATTATTTTAGGCTTACTAGATTTGGACATAGTTATTTCACTTGGAATTTTTTCAAGAATTAGGTCCAGAAGAAAAATTTGGCTGCCCAACAAGTTGCATAAGTAAAATGGAACATACTGACAGCAGAAACATGTATCTTCTGCTAGGCTTTTTTCCATTGTGGATTTCTTCAATTACTTAAGGAGTGACTGGCTTCCTTGGGTTCTAGCTCTTTCAGGTACATGCATCCTGGCAATGGAATTTTTAAAAAATGCAATCAACTGGCAAGAGAAAATTCTTTGAAGCTTCATAGCTTTAATTTGATACATAACTGATACTAGATTAGTCTCAGTTCATCACATTTCCAAGGTGCCTGTCATCCCCAGCCTTTGAAGCCTGTTCATAGCACTGGCCTTTATTCCTGTATATTTTTTTTCTGCTGCCCTTGAGGACAGTGTGCTCACGTTGAGTCATGGGGTTGTAACACCAGAAGTAACTTATCCCTCATCCCATTTCCTCTGTGGCCATTTCTTTTTTAGAGGCTTTGAGTTCAGTGGATTGAATTGATGCACCTAGTCCACTTTAGGTATGTTCCTCTGTGTCAGGGTGTGTCTGAGCTCTTTGTGATCCATTTCCTGCCCAGCACACAAAAGGTGGTTGGAAATAATCTTGCTCTCTTTTTAAATTATATCACTGCTTTGTTCGTCTTTAAGACACTTCTAAAAACCAACTAAGTGGCTCGGTACTAAAGCCAGTCTTTTAGGGAGGACACACGAGCACTTCAGAAAATGAATGTGGTGGTCATGGTCACAACAAGAATTCCTGTCTCAGGTGAGATGAAACTGAGGGTTGTGTCTTCTTTCGTAGATATAATAAATTATTTTATCTTTTTATAAGCTTAGGATGGTAGTCCTCATACTTCATTGTGTTCTGACTTTAGTAAAAAATGAATTCCTTTTAGTTTTAGATTATATTTTTCTGTATTACCGTGATCATTCTGAGTGTGTGACTACTGTTGCAACTCAGACCTAAATTGTCCCATCTTTTATTATCCCATAGCTAGTTCTTTATGGAATGTTTGATTTTAGGGTATTTTTTTGGCAGAGTTTTATAGTATCTTTAAAAATCAAATCTACAAATTGGAAACTTAAGAATTAAAATGCTGAGGGCTCTCTCATAAAGTACATCTGATCATTTATTTTAAAAATGGTTATCTTAAGTAACTGAGGAATTATATAACTGAAATATGTATATTGGAAAAGTTGTAAAGAAAATATTTATATTTATATATATTTCTGAAATAAATACAGGGTCTCTGTAATCTAGGCTGATCTTGAATGCACTGTGTAGCCCAGGCTGGCCTCAAACAGCAATCCTCCTGCTTCAGCCTCATGAGTGCCGAGATTACTGGCATGCACCACCATGTCTGGTTTATGTGGTGCTGGGGAATTGAACCCAGTGCCATGTGCTTGCTAGGCAAACAAACACTACCGCTGAGTTATGCCTTGCCCCTAACCCCAAGGAAATATTTATTGAGACTAACAGGATGAGAAAGTCTAGTGTGGGAGGTAAGTTCAAATAATATGTCTGACACCAGTTGTGTGGCCTTAAGCTAGTCACTTAACCTATTTTAGCTCCCAGTTTTCTCATCTGTAGAGTGAGAATATAATAAACTATTTTGTAGGGTAGTTATATAGTAATCCTGTCTTTTCCATGGTTTCACTTTCAGTCGTTCGTTACTCCACAGATAGCCGCAGCTACAAAATATTTAATGGAAAATTCCAGAAATAATTTATAAATTACTCATAAAATAACATTATTTTTATAGTTGTTCTTTTTATTGTTATTGTTGCTAATCTTTTAAGTGTGCCTCATTTGTAAATTAACATTATTGTAAGTATATGTGTATAGAAAAAGACATAGTATACATAGGATTTGGTACTATATAAGGTTTGAGGCAGCCCTGGGGGTCTTGGAAAGTATCTCTCAGAAATATGATGGGGAATACTGTCCTTGAGAGAGATTACATGAAATACCTAGGATATTGCCTAGGTGAATACTAGTTGCTTAAAAGTTGTTTACTGTGACTAATATTGCTATGATATTTTTATCTTCACTATCTTACATCTTCTCTGTAAAGGTATTGCTTCAGTTTCTCAATTGAGGAAACTCCTGTTGCCAGAGGCTTAAATATTTGATAGAGACCCACATCTCCCTAACTCCATAGTTCATCTTCTTTTTGTTTCATTATATTGTATCCTTTCATCTTTTCTAAGTGGTGCTGATCTGTAATAATTTATATGAGCCTCTCAAACTCCACACTATCTATAGGAAAGTGTCATAATCTTCATTTTTCAGATGAAGCAATACGTGTCAGGAGTGTTTTACCCTCAGCCACTAATCATTTTTCTTTCTTAAAGTGAGACTTCTCTGTGAAAAAACAATCAAAATAGGAAAATTTAATTCAAAATGTGAACCTACTCTAGGATTAGCCTATTGTGATAAAGGACATCGGTAATTATAAAGTTTGATTAGTTCCATAGATCAGGTAACTGTAGTATGTTCGTGGTAATTTTGTGATTTTGATAATTGTATTGCAGTTATAAGAATGTCCTCGCTTTGGGGAAACTTAGGGATAAAAGGATATTATGTCTTCAACTTATTTTCACATGGCTCAGGATGAAATATCCATGATAAGTAAGGAGAGAAATTTGGTAAAATATTTTATCATTTGTGGAATCTGGTAAAAGAATTCTTTGTACTATTTAACTTTTCTGTAAATCTAAAAATATCTCAAAATGAATAGTTAAAAAGAAGTAACACATGCTTGTTAAGAAAAAAATTAAAGCTGGGTGATGGTGTGGGAGAATGCTGTGAAACCCCTTTGTAGCTCTGCCCCAGGGCGGTTGCTGTTACATACTTAATAAGTCTAGTTTCTTTTATTCTGCATAAACAAATGTGCATGTATGTCTTAACAAAAATAGAGTCCTGTTGTACATGCTCGCTTTTTGACATAGAGATTTATGGTGTTCATGTCAGCAACGGCACAGGGTTTCAAGGAGAATGAGCACTGTTACCAGTGGTCTCTTAATGTCTCTTTCCATGCTCTTTCATGGGGTCCTGTGGCCTGTTTTCTGTTCCTCAGATTTTTTCCTTTAAAATGACAATAACTGCCTTGCTTACATAGCAGTTGTGAGGGTAAAATGAGATAATTAATATGAAAGCTTTTGGAAAGATTACAAACGTGGTCTAAATGTCAGTAGATTATTGCTGTCGGTGATAGTGATATTTCCAGTCATGAATTTCTAAAGGGTAGGTAACATCAACACAGTTTTGTTAGAGCCTGTGCCTTGTTTTCTGTTTTGCTTCTCTACCCATCTCCATCCCAAACTTCACAGACTCCATACTGTTAAGTGTTTTTGAAGCAGAAATTCGTTCCAAACCTTCCACTTGTGTTAGGCTACAATGCTGTCTTCGGTATCTATGTAGTCTTTTATAAAATTACTCTACCACAAAATTATAACCTTTTTGAGCGATTTCTGATCGAGGTAATTTTCATTCTCTTAGATGAGATGTATTTCATAGCTGGGTTTGTCATTGCGTTGGCTGTGTATGTAAATGTGCGAGTCTGCGTGTGCAGGTACACGTGTTTGTGAGATTGAGTCCAGAAAGGCTCCCTCAGTGGGAGACACGGGCAGCTTGGGTCTGCTATGCTGGCTCCCTTTGCGTAGTTTTACGTAAGGACGTGCTTGCACAGTACAGTAGTGGCCCTTGTTTGTTTTATCTTGAGGCTTAAACACAACTTTCCAGAGAAGAGGGTTCCTGAATTTTAAAAAAATTTTCAGGACTCTTTATGCTCGTAAAATTGGGACCTTCAAAAGAGCTTTGGCTTCCTGGGTATATCTAGCAGTATTTACCATATTAGAAATTAAAACTGAGAAAGATTTAAACTATTTCTTAGTTTATTTAATAATAACAGGAGTAAACCCATGAAAAGAGAGGTATGGTTTGACATTTTTGCATGTCTCTGCAATGTCTGGCTTGCTAGAAGATGCTCTGAGAAGTATGGCTCTCAGAAGCCAGTGGCAGGTGGGCCAGATGGAATGGTAGTCTGGCACCTGGAGCAAGGCTGACTAGATTTGTTTCTTCCTTGTGAATAGTCAGAACAGATTGGGAACACGTGCATGCTAATCCTCAGGCAGAAGCCGTAGTTGGTATCTTTGCTACTTTATTCAGACACCCTCCCAGTCACCTGGGCATCAGCTCGACCTCCATCATGATTGTAAGTGTGGATGTTGATGGAAAAAAGAAACCTGTCAGTCCTAAACTCTCTTTTGCATTACAGGTTACTCCTTCAACAAATAGTAGGTGGAAAAGAAGATTCTGAGTTCTAGAGTAATATGCTAGGGACTGTGCTGCGCACTGCGGGAATAGGGAATAAAGTGGGAACACAACAGGCAGATCCTTCGTTCACATGGACATTATATCTAAACATGTCATTGCACACCATACTATTTAATTATGATTGTGACTAAGTGTTCTTATGGTACAGAATGCTGTGTGAGCTAGAGCGGGTCCTAGTTTTTATTTTGGTGTAAGGGATGCTCGTGGTGTGTGCTGAAGGATGGAAGCAGTGGACATGCTTTATGTTGTTTCTGTGGTACTTAGGTAGGGGCTGTGTCTGCTTCAGGAATTGTAGCAAAGTAGAAGAACTGACCCTGAGCAGCTGAAATATTCCTAGTTGAGGAAGGACAGTCAATAATTTGGAGATAGTACTGAGCATCTTCAGTAGAAGTTCTGTGACATTGCAGAGCTGTCTGTCCTTTTTTTTTTTTTTGCTGTAACTGAATATTTGAGACTAGATAATTTATAAAGAAAGTTATTTTTTATAGTTCTGGAGGCTAGAAATTTCAAGAGCATCTGTTGGCAACTGTTGAGGGCCATCTTGCTACATCATAACAGGGTAGAAAGAGAAAGCAAGCGTGTCAGCTTCAGCTTCTCTTTCCCTCTGTCTTTTTCTCTGTCTGTCTCTGAGGCAGGTCCTACTGTGTTGCCAAGGCTGGGCCTTAGACTTCTCGCCCTTCTGCTGCCTTAGCCTCCCAAATATCTTGAGTTACAGACGTTTACTACCACACCTTGCTCTTCCTCTTGTAAAGCCACCCACCTTCTGTGTCATTGGTGCCCCACCCTGGTGACTTTATCCAATCCCCACTTATCTCCCAAAACTCCACCTCCAAATACTGTGCACATATGAGTTTAAGGATTAAGTTCAACATGAGTTTCAGAGGGGGCATAGAAATCACAACATGGTACCAGTGCTTCTCAAATTTTAATATATGCATAAATGGCATAGAAATCCAGCTAAAATGCAGGCTTAGATTACACAGGTCTTGAGTAGGCCCTGAAATTCTGCTTTTCTGAAGAGCTGTGCATGATGTTGTGGTACTGCTGGACCATGGGCTGTATTTTGAGTAGCAGGATTGCAATTTCAAATGTGAGACTTAAGCAGGAGTTCAAGATAAGGGGCTATTAGATGATTATTCTATGTCCAATAGGGAGAAGCCAAAGAAGTTTGGTATGGGAAGTATCATGCCATGTACTGAGTACCAAAGGTGATTCACGGTTGCCACTACCAAAAGGACAGGAAGGCTAGTATTGAGATCGATGGCTACTAGCACCGCCCATGAAATGTTCCACAGACCCATTTCTCTACCAAGGACCAGTTGAACTAAATGGCCATTAGTCTGCGGAGGGAAAAGGCCAGTGTCTGGGAGCTGCTGGCCATCCGTGGTAATTATCTGGGCGACAGAAGACGAGCTAGGTGACAAACGCCTAGAGATACTGAAGAGAAGTGTACTGTACTTGGAAAGGGGAGAGTGGTCAGCACTGCTTGCCATGAGTCACAGATGATTAACCCATGGACAGTATTGCCAAATGGATTCAGGTAAAAATTGGTTATTAATGGTGTGGGCAGGGGTGGAATGAAAAGTAAAACCTTATAGTTAATATCTACTTTGAAGGACTTGCCAACATTAATAATTACATATGCCTTTTCTTTATTTCATTGGTACCCAAAATAGAAGTTTGTAAGACCATCATTGGAAGATGTTAATTGTTCTGCCATTATTTCAGGATACATCTTTTCACAGTTATGGTTGAAATTTTTGTTTAAATATAAGTATTAACAAGTTTACTTGGATCTGAGAATCAAAGTAACGTTGAGTTAGCTGTAAGTCTTATAACAGCCATGTATATAAAAGTATTTTATATTTAATCATATTTTCTTACTGGTCTAAATGCTGTTGTAGCTAAATTCCCTCTTTAGAATATCATCCCGTTGGATTTGGCAGCATTTTAGAACCTTCAGAATGTGGAAGGAGAAGGATTAGTTAGGTCTCTACAGTAGTGAGCAGTAAGTAGTGTGATTACTTGTCTTTTACCTTATATAATATACCTATCGAAGGATAAGAAGCAAGGTTTACTGTGCAGAGCGCTGAGTGAACAGGGACTGAGGCAACTTTTTTATACTGTCTGAAGCTCTCTTCAGACTGAAATGACTCAGTAGAATTTAAGACTACTTCTAGAGAATATCAGTTTTGTTAGATTGTCTCTTTGATTTTTAGAGGCAGGTATACCATGTGTTTGTGAGAGACCAAGTTTCCTTAGATAGCTGTACTTTTTTGTTTATTTTTGAGCAGGGTCTTGCTCTGTTATCCAGGCTGTTCCTGAACTTACTATGTAGCCCAGGCTTGCCTTGAACACATGGCAGTCCTCTTGCGTCAGCCTCCCGAGTGCTAGGTAATTGAGTTATTAAAAAAAATCAGCAGGTTGTTCTTTGGATAATATTACCTAAATAGTGAAATAGAATTTTGCCAGCTAACCTAGGATCCTGCTATGCCTTGGGGGCATTTGGGCCCGAGTGCAGCTGATAGTGCTGTTCTTTTCTGCCTGGGGAATTTACCACGACCAAGGGTGACGAGGTACCCATCATGTCTCATTCGGCAAGATTCCGCAGTCCACGGCAAGAATCAGGAAAAGAAATGAAAAAATACGTTTCCATGCCTTTCTTCCTATTCTTTTCTCTCTGTGTCTCTATGTCTTTTTCTCTGTCTGTCTTTCTGCTGAGGATGGAACCCAGAGTCTTTTGCATGCATAGAAAACACTGCCATTCTACTCCAACTCCAACCCTGTCACTTTTTCTGAGTACCTTAAAAACATGGCTAAAAGCTATTACTTCCTCAATACCTAGAAATAGTTCTTGACACAAAATTGCTTTTAAAGTCAAACAGTGTGAAAATCTAGTTTCAAAATATACTTTTGATCTTGAATACCTACATGATTCAATTGTTTCTTGTTAAAAAATGTGCATTGCTCGCTTTTGGGTCAGTTTTGGAGTCCAAATGAGAACGAGATCCCTGTCCTCCAGTGAAATGGAACCAGAAGGGAGGCTACAAGTCTAAGACCGCTCTTTTGGTTTGCTTTGATTTTCTTGATTTTACAGTGCACCTCTTAGAAACTTGTTATCAAACCCACAGATATTCTAAGAATTAATATTAAAAATTAACCCTAGATGACAAATTATCTATTGTTAGGAATACTGCTTTACTGAAGGTGGGTCTGGTCTTCCTGTCTTGTATCTGTGTGGTTTCAAGAATGGCAGAGAATAAATCCTAATACTAGATCCTGCTTTTGTCTACCCTCTACCCCTAGTATGTTGTCTTTGTTTGTATCTTATTGAAATATATTGCAAAGTTATTTATTAAAAATCTTGATTTGGGTTGGGGAGTTATTCAGTCGCTTAGTATGTTGTTTAGTAAGACAAGACATTGGTTCCACTCCCAACACTAAAATCTTGATATGATTGATATTTTTTTCTTTCATATAACGAATTTGGAAAGTTAGTATTGCAAAATGCTATGTAGGACTCTAGTCAAGTCAAAGTGAATTTCAAGTATTTCCAGTCTGTGTATTCTAGAAAACCTTTTCAATACCTGAATTTGATCTGCTCCAGAATTGGTGGGATTGGGAACACAGAAACAGGAATTTATCAGTAGGTAGAATCTAATGGCTTCTATTTACAACTAATGAACTGGAAAATGGGCTTTAGATTATTATAAGAAAAACAATAATTTCTATCCATATCCTTACTTCATTTTGAGCTAGTGCAGTGGTAAGATACGTGTCCTAACAGTCTATTCATGGTGTATTTCTCTTTAATAAATGTCCAGAGGGAACTGGGAAAATAAAACAAAACTAATGACAATAAAACATCTCTATCTCAGCAGAACAGGACTCGGTGCTTAAAGAGTTTCTCTTCAGCGCAACATTTTTGTGCCCTCTCAGCCCTTGGTAGTGATAGCATCTGCTTCTAAGTTGGTTTCTATTTTAGGAAGTCGTTTGGTTTTTGTTTGCCTAATGCAGATGAATACTAGATAGAAAGAAAGGCAAGAGAAGAAGGAAATAAAGATGGAATTCGTCAAGCATGTAGGGATATGCATCAAGAATTTCAAAGACTCGAACAGATGTAGAGGAGTGGGAAAACAGCACATTTGAAGTCTTTCAACGGTGACATTTTCTTCTAATGAAGAACAGCTTGAAAGCTATAATTTTGAGTGTTACAGTATTTTAAAGTCAGACACTTAGCACATTTTTAAAAAGAGTGATAAGATTTAGTTTTTTTCCCCATCTGAAATGGAATTAAGCATTTTTGGTCGTCATCTTAGTTGAGTCTCAAAATGAACACCAGAGCTTTTAAAATTTGGATAGGTCGTGGCAGTGTGTCATCTTGTGCGTTCTCTCTATTGTGTTCATAACAAATGAAGTTATGTTTTCTCTTTTCAACAGAAAGTATTTCCTGTTCCTAGTTCCTCACAAGTGAATTTGAATTATTTATTTTCATGTTTTGCAGTACCTTTTTATACCTGAAATTCCTGGTAGTGTGGGCGCTTGTCCTTCTTGCAGATTTTGTCCTGGAGTTCAGATTTGAATACCTGTGGCCCTTCTGGCTTTTCATCAGGAGCGTCTATGATTCCTTCAGATACCAAGGACTGGTATGTTTATAATACACAATCTCTAAATATGTGAGGGATTTAATTACCGTAGTTCTGGGAAAATCTTCAGTAGCTGATAGTAACTTGTGTAAAGAAGATTTTATTAGCCATACTTAGGTACTACATAGGTTTGAGCTGATAGGGTTTGTGAACTGAAACTGGCTTCTTGGTCTATTTTGCCTGAACCCATTGATCAGATTATATTTTTTTCTCCTTTTCCATTCCAGTATAAATAAGGGATTGGGTCTTAGACTCCAGTAGGAAAAGAACAGAAGGTAGTATTGGAAGAAGCAGTAGTTGCCCATTCCTAGTCTGGAGGCCACTGGAGTCCCAGTCAACAATGTCCATAATTTAATTAGAGTTGTAATTCTCAAAATTTGGTCTTGGCATCCCTTTGTAATATTTTTTCCTTCTTTTTTTCTTGTTTTTTTGGTACTGAGGATTGAACCCAGAGTCCTTGCACTGAGCTATATTCCCAGTCCCTTTTTTTTTGACAGGATTTCACTAAGGCCTGGGCTGAGTTGCCTAGACTGATCTGGAACATACATCCTCCTTTCTCAGCCTCCCAGCATGCTGGGATTATTGTCATACATTTCCATGCCTGGTTATGGTCTCTTACACATTATTGAGGACTTCTAAGAGTTAATGTTAATGTGAGATTACTCCTATCCATATATATATATTTTGAGACAGGGTCTCACTCTTTGTTCCAGGCTGGTCCTGAACTCGCTTCTGAGCCCAGGCTGGCCTTGGACTCATGGCAATCCTCCTGTCTCAGCCTCCTGCATGCTGGGATTACAGGTGAGCACCACCACGCCTGGCTTATGTGGTGCTGGGGAATCGAACTAGGGTACTTAGCGCTTGCTAGGCAAGTGCTTTAACCGCTGAGCCATTCCTCCAGCCCCTATTCATATTTTTATATTAGATATTAAACCTGGAAAAATCTGTAATACATACTTATTAATTCACTGAGTAATAACAGTAATAGTCCATTACGTATTAATGAAAATTACATTTTAAAATAAGAACTGTATTTAAAACTTCAAGAGGGCTGGAAGAATGGTTCAGTGGTTAAAGCACTTGCCCAGCAAGCACTAAATCAAGCACTAAATACCCGAGTTTGATTTCCCAGCAACACATAAGCCAGGTGTCGTGGCACAAGCCTGTTATCCCGTCACTCGGGAGGGTGAGGCACGAGGATTGCCATGAGTCCAAGGCCAGCCTGAGCTCCATAGTGAGTTCAGGACCAGCCTGGGCCACACAGTAAGATCCTTTCTTAAAAAACAAAAATAAAAATTTGGAAGAGTAGCTTCATTTTTGCAAATCTCTAATGTCTGACTCAAACATCTGAAAGTCTCTTGCAAATCACATCGTGTAATTTCTAGAAATTTGCACCATACTCATGAGTGAATGAGTATGAAAAAGCCAGATGACCTGTTAGTATGACCATAAAAGTAGTTTTGACCTCAGAGACCCTCTGAAAGATCTCAGAGACCTTCTAGAAATGTCCATACTACATTTTTAGAACTGCTAGGTTAGAACAAAGGCATGGGCCTAGGCTTGTTCTTGTGTTACTTCTAGTATGTTTCATAGTCACACTTTAAAACTACAGCTCTTTAATGCAGGCCTGGTACTTTGGTCAGAACAAATTCATGCTTTTAAAAGATGATTTCAGTCTCATGTCCAATTAATAATAGTGGTGTCCAGAGAAGACTGTGTTACTAAAATTATTAATATCAGCATATTTCTTATTAATATTATAGTTCATCTGTGTTCTGTCATCGAAGAATAAGCCCTTTAGCATTGTTTTATGCTGAGAAAGGAGGTGTGTCTGTGCTAAAATTCTTGTTCTTTGATTTCACCCACCTGTAAACTCCAAATGAGCTCACTGTGATCCAGCTTCAGTTTGTTTTGGTCCAGTTCTTCAGGATTTAAAATACCGTAAACAGTATTATTCTCTACTGTTAACTGCTGATTTTTAAATGACAGGTTTTAAATGTTTAAAATATCTTCTTGGTGTGTGTTCAGCAATTCTGTTCATTAACACTTTTAACAAACTATGTTTGAAAATAACAAGTTCTAAGATGTATTTTAACTTTTGTTTTATTTTTCCCTTTTTAGGCTTTCTCAGTATTTTTTGTTTGTGTAGCATTCACATCAAACATAATATGCCTGCTCTTCATTCCCATACAATGGCTTTTTTTTGCTGCCAGCACATATGTATGGGTTCAGTACGTATGGCACACAGGTGAGTCTTAGTGATTTCTTAATGGATAGAAATGTTAGATTCAGGTTTTTAAAATGTGATTCCTTTCAATAAATTATTTAGAGATGGGTTTATGTGGATATTTTAAAATTGCCTTTTTCTAGTAAATTGTAATGTGCTTGTATAGCTACCATATTTTCATTATTTGTATCAGAAGTCTAAGCCCTGATGATTCCGTATCTTAACTGTAGGCATCTCAATTATCAGTTCTTATTGTGAAGATACTAACTTTTTTTAAAGTTGAAATTATTTCTGTTTGGACATAGTTGAGAACAATCATGTGCCAAAGAAAAATGTTCATAGAATTTCAGTATTAAAAGGAATGTCAGAGGTCATTCAGGTAAATCTGTAATTGGACACAAGAATTTCCGCAGCATCTCTATCACAGGGAGTTTTTAACCTCTGAAAACCAGTAGTGACCAGCAACTTACCTGCTGTTCCTGGCACCCTATTCCGTTTTGGAGCTGCTATAGTAGAAAATTCTTCCTCATATTGAACCAGAAGTGTCCTTATACTTTTAACCCAGTAAGTCTTACCTATGTGTGGGCCCCCTGATTCTTAGAGGATCTAAAAATGCTTCCCCCTGATAAATGTATGGAAATACACAGACATTTGCCTTAAAATTTCAAGGGATCTGCCGGTTGTTCTTTTAAGCCAAAATTGGGAACTGACAGAGTCATTGAGAAACTAGTGTAAGCTTCCTCCAGGGTTAACATACCTACCTACCTTCCTGTCTCTTTCATGGTGTTAGAGATTGAGCCCAGGATTTTAATGACTGAGGTCATTAATTCCCTTCACAGGGCTTCCATGTTGACTAAACTCAGGGGCTAGGCTTAAGGGGACTTGGGTTTCCTTAGAAGGACACTCAGGACTATTTCTGGGACTTTCTTCTCAACAGATATGTTACATTATCTTTCTGATTTTCAAGATACTATGATTTTTTTTTTTTCTTTTTAGTTTCATCCCAAAGATACCTTCAGGTCACTGGTCCTCTGACCCCATACCCATTTCCTGATTGATACCTATATAGACCACATTAGTAAATACCCCATCATTAGTCATGTCCTAACACAGATAAGTCTGTGATGATTTTGATTCTAACGACCAATGAAAATTTTCCTATTATCTTTTGGAAGTTTGTCTTGGTTACTTCCTTCCTGCTGATACAGAATAACCAACATCTACAGCTTAAGAGAGGAAAGGTTTACTTTTCGTGTACAGTTTCAGAAAGTTTCACATAGTCCATTCATGGGGCAGCTGACAATGGTGGAAGCAAGTGGCAGAGGCTAGAGAGCTGCTCAGGGCATTGTGGACAGAAGGCCAAGTAAAGTGAGTAGCCAGTCCATGTCTGGAGACTGAGGTGAGGACAGAGCTCTCCCATGAAGAATCTGTGGCAGTGTTTTTTCCTTCCTTTATTTAGTTCAAGCTGCCGGTTGCACCCCCTACAGACAGGGTGGGTGCCCCTCCCTCACTTCCTGGGCCACATGTTACTAATCCAGACTTGAAAGCCTGTCCTGGGTGCCCACCGATCTCAACCAGTCCCTCCAGGTCAAGCCCTAAGTGTCCAGTGCTTCCATAGCAAAGTTCCTTTTACTTCCTACTTGTCCCTCAGAAGTGTCCCCCAAAAGTGCCCTGTATTTGGATGTAGTGGGATCCCTGTTGGGAGATGGGGCCTGGCTGTAAGGGGTGGATGCTTGGAGATTAACCTGGAAAGATTTTGTTGGCTTGTTGAGACTAGGGGTGCCTAGAGCAAAGCTTTTAGGTGTTACTGATTTGTGGGCCAGGAAATAAGGGGGGAGCACCCACCCAAAGAGAGGAGTCCAACTGGCAGCTTGAAGTAAATAAGGGAAGAAGAAACCTTGTTACAGTTTCTTCCTGGGAAAGCTGTAGTCTTGCCTGAGTTTCCAGACATGGGCTTGTTCCTGCTTGAATTGGCTACTGTCTGCCCTGCCTGTGAGCAGTTCTGCGGCCTCTGCAGTGTGCTTTTACCATGGTGGCTGCCCATGAGCGGACTGTATGAGACCTTCTGAAACTGTGAGCTAAATAAACTCCTTTCCTCCTTTAAATTGTGATTTTTGGGCTGGCGAAATGGCACAGTGGTTAAAGCATTTGCCTTGCAAGTGCAGGGCCCTGAGTTTGATTCCCCAGCACCACATGAACTAGGCATGGTGGTACACTCCTGTAATCCCAGCCCTCTGGAGGCTGAGGCAGGAGGATTGCTGTGAGTCTAAGGCCAGCCTGGACTACATAGCAAGTTCAGGAGTACCCGGGGCTATATAGAATGAGACCTTGTCTCAAAAAAAAAAAAAGGGAAAATATTGTGGATATTAGGAATTTTGCCACAGCAATGAGAAAGCAACTGAGAGACCTCCCTTGAAAATTGTTTTTAATTAGAAAAGGACTATGACCTTATGGCTAAGAAAATAAACTTTTAAATGATACTTACATGTCAGAAAAAAAATTTCTGTAACTTACAACTCATTCTTCAAGCACCTTAGGGATCTTCATTCTTAAGAAAACCGGTAATCTGTATCATTGTGTAGATTTATCGTAATTAAATTGTTCCCTGTGGATGAGCATTGAAATTATATGTTTTTGTTATTGCAAATAATATACAGTGAATATTCTTATACATTTATCTCAGGGTTCTTTTTTATTTCTGTAGGGTAGAATCCTATAAGTAGAATTTCTGGGTTAAAAGTATGAATAAATTTATTACACTATAAAATTTTAATAATTTATATTATCACTTAGTATGAAAATACACCTTTCCTCTACCCTCCCTTGACAATTATGTCTTTAAAATTTTTCCCTTGTAGGTTAAAAAAGGAATCTAATTTATTCTTGTATTAATAGTGCAGGTTTTCATTTTTTTAGTCATCTGTATTCTTTTCTGGCTTGCAGACTTTTTTCTTCATTTGTCTTTTTCTTGATACTGGGGATCAAATCCAGAGCCTTGCATGTCCTAAGTGAATGCTTTATTGCTGAACTCACACTCTCCCACCCTCACACACCTCCAACCTTAGTTTTGACACAGGGTCATGCTGTGTAGTTCAGAGTGGCCTGTTGCCTGTGGCGGAACACACCACCACGCCCAGCTTTAGTTTCCTGTCCATTGATTTATAGGCGGAACCCTTTGTATGTCAAGACTATGAATCTTCTATGTTGCATATACAGTTAATATTTCCTGCCAGATGTTTGTTTTTGTCAATGATCCTATGTAATTGTCAAATAAAAGCTTTTAGTTTAGATCAAATAGCTTTTTAGTTTGGTTTAATTGATAGAATTATAATGAAAGTTACTATAGTTGAATGAGGCTCCCAAACAATCCATCTGTTGTGTCATTGTATCATTGATGCTGGTCTCTCTACTGCTTTCCCACAGAAAGGGGAGTGTGTTTGCCTACAGTGTCCCTCTGGATACTCTTTGTTTATATTGAAGCGGCAATTAGATTTAAAGATCTGAAAAATTTTCATGTGGACCTTTGTCGTCCATTTGCTGCTCACTGGTAAGTATTTATAATCTTAAATTATAATTCATTTTGGGCAGATGAGTGCTGGAGTCCCAACTCTGTCCCTCTGGTTCTGAGTGTGTCAGTGTCTCTGAGCCTCGGGTGTCCTCTTACCTGTCCCCTGGGATTGTGGAAAAGAGGCAGTGGGGTAATACATGTAAAAGTTTTTAACTGAATGCCAGGCATTTAAGTGCCTGGTAACTGCTAACTATTTTGCATAATCTTATGATTATTCCAAAAAATCTTGATGAAATACATGGCTACTTCATGAAATTTAAAGGGACTTATAATTTCTTTAACCTATTTATAGAAGATATTATTATTATTATTATCATTACTGTGGTGTGGTACTGGGGATTGAGCCCAGTGCCTTCACATAGAGCTACATCCCCACCTTATTCTGATTTTGTTTTTGAGACAGGATGTCATTAGATCCCTAAATTGTCCTTACTGGGCTGAACTTGTGATCCTCCTTCCTCATCCTCCTGTCTCAGCCTCACAGTGCTAGGATTACAGACCTGTACCACAGATATAAGAAATGTAAATGAATATAGATATTTTTCATTTAACCTTAACCAAAAACATTTTTGAAAATGAGCTTGATTTTCTTTTGTAATTTTTTTTTTTCAGAAGGTCTACGCTGGTCCTGAACTCACTATGTAGCCCAGACTGCTCAAACTCAAGGCCGTCCTCCTACCTCAGCCTCCAGAGTGCTGAGATTATAGGCATGTGCCACCACACCCAGTTTATGTGGTGCTGGGGAGTTGAACTCAGGGCCTTGAGCTTGCTAGGCCAGTGCTTTACTGTGGAGCTATTCCTCCAGCCCTGGTTTACAAATATTTTGAAAGTTACCATTTAATGTCTGTTTGTCCCAGACATGACGATGTTTGCTAATATTTCGTGGCAAAATCCCAAATATGTTAAAACTAACCAAAAGTACACTGTTTCTTATATTTTCAGTCTTTTCACAAACAAACTAAACCAGTTTAGTAAAACTTGTCACTGTAGATTTGTAGTAGACTAATGATAAGCTGTTAAGTTTTAATGTTAGTGAAGCTTAATATGGTTTTGACGATGGTTGCAGGGGCTTTAAGACAGTATTAGGCAAGCTGATGACATGAATAAAATATTTCAAGTTTCTGTCCCAGAGATTAGAGTTGTAAGCACACCTGGTTTAATATGGTGGCACAGCCCAAACATTAGCACTAGTATCAGGTACTTAAATGATTCTAAAAGTTATGTGTGGCATAGTGTTTATGAACTAATATTCCAGGACTAGCAGGTGACATTAATCCTCAGGTAACCAGAAGATTGAAGTAATCACCTGAATTTGACCTGCCTGCTCATATTAAAAAACAGTGTTTTTAATTTTTTTAATATGTAGAATGTTAATTGTGGCCAGTCATAAAATTTCTAGCCTTTATTTCTTAAAAGTATGGAGATGTCTAAGTTCTAACAAGTAGGCATTTCAATGTTTCTTCAAAGACATTAGCCACTGTTTCTGACAGTCACTGTGATGACTCCTTGAATTCGCTTAAAGAATATCAGCCTCCTGAGAAGTGTTTCCTTGTGCTCTAGAGGCTCTCTTGTTGCCTAGGGGTTTGTTCTGTGTGTTCCTGCCTCTGATTTTCACAGCAGACATGACATTTGTTTATTAAATGTTATTTTCAGTTTCTATTATCAACTAGAATTTATTTTTTTAATTCTAAGAATTTTTTTTTTTTTCTAGGGCTGGGAGCATAGCCCAGCAGTTAGAGCACTTACCTAGCAAGTGCAAGGCCCTGGCTTTGGTTTCCCAGTACTACATAAACCGGTGTGGTGGTGCATGCCTGTAATCTAGATACTTCAGAGGCTGAGGCAGGAGGATTGCCCTGAGTTTGAGGCCAGCCTGGGCTACATCATGAGTTCGTGACCAGCCTGGACTACAGAGCAATACTCTGTCTCAGGAAAAAAAAAAAAAAAAAGAAAAAAAAAACAATTTATTTTCTAATTTTAAGTTGTAGGTATCCTCATGTGCTTGTTGCATGTGTTGTTTCTTTTAAAGCCTACAATTACTAGCTGGACTGTCTTCTTTCTAGTATTGGGTACCCTGTGGTGACTTTGGGCTTTGGCTTCAAAAGTTATGTGAGCTACAAAATGCGGTTAAGGAAGCAAAAGGAAGTACAAAAGGAGAATGAATTTTACATGCAGCTTCTTCAACAGGCCCTCCCTCCAGAGCAGCAGATGCTACAGAAGCAAGAAAAGGAGGCTGAAGACGGTAGGTCTTTACCCTACTGCTGCTAGCCCGATATTCTAGTCATAATACTTTTTTTCTCAAAAGATTTTTTTTTTAAAGAAAAATAGCAAGGACTTTGGAATTACTTTCTTTCTGTGTTCCTCCGCAGGGCTTCGCTTTATTTATTTATTTGGTCATGAGGTAGTGTGTGAAATTTTTTACCCAGAGGCTGTCTGCTTTTAAATATTTTCATTTCATTATTTTAAATTTAAATTCTTATTTTATATTTTAATAGTTTGTGATAAAATTTTTAAATGATTAATCTCAGCAACAAAATAATATGTAACAGAATTTGTAGTTGAAGTAGAGGCAGAAGTATAAGCAAGATACAGATGGGGCCGTGTGGAATTGAGTTTTATGAATCAGAAGTCCTCCGAGTAGAACAAGGAGAGGTTCTCTTCTTGTGTTTCCTTCTTATAATGAAACGTGGATTTTAAGTAAGAACAGTTTGTGATGGCGTCTCCTTTACGGGCATTAACCAACAGAGATGGATGGATTGACAGCAATACTAAATTTCTTGGTTTAAGAGTTGAAAGTCTGAGGTCATTTTTTTAACTTATTGTATGTTAACATCTCTGGTATGGTATAAAATATCTCAAACCTTAATAAACTGGATTTTGTAGACTTATTCCAGAAAACAGCTTAACAACCAGTCTGGTAAATGATAGAGACTTTTTGTTACTTCAAAACACTGGAGTCAAGAAAAGGATAGACGCCCTATATCCTACAACCTTTTTTGTTTTGTTTTGTTTTGTTTAACTTGTTTGTTTTAGTAAAGTTAGTACCCATTTGCTTATTCCAGGCACCTTTTGAAAAATGGTCTGGTAGGAGAATGATTTGCCTTTGTCCTCCTACCCCTATGTGAAGTAGGACTCAAGAATGAAGTTCTAATCTTATTTTAAGGTCAAACGTTTAATGATTTGACGTTCATAAATGATAGTGATTTTCTAGGTGGACCCAGTGGCACAGGACTGTAATCCTAGCACTCTAGAGAGGCAGAGGTGGAGGGATTACAGCTTGAGTCTAGCCTGCACAACTTAGCAGTTTGATGAGACCTTGTTGCAAAATCAAAAAAATAAATAATGAGCTGCAGATGCAGCTCAGACCGTGAAGGCCCTGAGCTCAGGCTACAGTAGCACATACACACACAGAATAGTGATTTTCTAAATGTGTAGCATCTTAGATATATTTGGATTCATTTCTTGAAGTTATTATGTACTGTGGTTATTGCTTCTAAATGAATTTGCAAATTAGTGATTTTTATTTTTTGAGACAGAGTTACACTCTGTAGTTCAAGCTGGTCCTGAACTTACTGAGTAGCCCAGGCTGGCATTGGACAAACAGCAGTATTCCTGCACATGCTTCCTAGAGTACTGGGATTGCAGGCATGTACCATCATACCCAGTTAATTTAGGAAGTACTGAGGAATTGAATCCAGGACCTTGTACTTGCTAGGCAAATGTTTTAACCACTGAGCTATATCCCAGGCCAAATTAGTAATTTATAAGCATAACTAATACAGTTTGTGAATCAGTCTGCTCTACTTTTAAAAAACTAAATATTCCAATATGGATTTTTTTTGTTTGTTTGTTGGTTTGTTTTTGATGTTGTAGCAGCCAAAGGATTACCTGATATGGATTCCTCAATCCTTATACACCACAACGGAGGCATTCCAGCCAACAAAAAACTGTCCACAACTTTGCCAGAGATAGAATATCGAGAAAAAGGGAAAGAAAAGGACAAGGATGCCAAAAAACACAATCTTGGAATAAATAACAACAATATTCTACAACCTGTAGACTCTAAAATACAAGAAATTGAGTATATGGAAAACCATATCAATAGTAAAAGATTAAATAATGATCTTGTGGGAAGTACAGAAAATCTCTTGAAAGAGGACTCATGCACTGCTTCCTCAAAAAATTACAAAAATGCCAGCGGAGTTGTGAACTCCTCACCTCGAAGTCACAGCGCCACAAATGGGAGCATTCCTTCCTCATCTAGTAAGAATGAGAAGAAGCAGAAGTGTGCCAGCAAGAGCCCGAGTGCACACAAGGACTTAATGGAAAACTGTATTCCTAATAACCAGCTAAGCAAACCAGATGCACTGGTAAGGTAAGTGCATGTGCTGTGCCCTTGCCAACACTTTTCAATAAACTTGGCATGTTCTTGAGAACCAAATGCTCCCCCATGGACCTGCAGGGATGGCTTATGCTCAGATTCTGTGACAGGGACTTTCGATGTTTGTTTACACGGGTCTTTTTGGCCATCTGTCATTGTCTTGAAGCGCTAATGCGGCTCTTTCCGGAGTTCTGAATAAGAGGTGATGGTGATTAGTTTCTACATTTGAACCTCCTTCTTCAGGAGGTATGGAAGACTTTTCTTTAGTCCTTGCCATTGGGTGTTTGCATACCCAAAGTTCTTTTGGCAAAACTCCAGAAAGAAGAGTGTGTACCCTGTTCATGCAGATCTCTCATATTGTCCCACACATAACAGAGAGGGCAGGTGAGAAGGTTGTCTTCATTACTTTGTGCTTGCTTCATTTTGTGTCTTTGCACTGAGAAGGTGAATTTTCCCTACGTAATTCTGAAATAATTAGAAAAGTATTCTCTTTCTAAAAATTTCATATACAAACACATTAGATTTGGATTTTAATCAGAAATACTCCTTTTCTCATCTGTAATTAAAGGACTAATCCTGTTGTGTTATACCAACTGGCCCAGACTTAAGTTTGCTACATTGGCATGGCTTCTGTTAAGTGAACATGAATACGTTGGTTTTAACTCAGCTCTTTAATCTGGAAACCCAGATCTAAAGTGGAGCTTTTCTCCTCACGTGTAATTCAAGAGGGCAATTGTAACTCACCCCGTCCAGCCAGTTATCTCTATTCTACTTTCTTTGGCTTGCTTAAAGGCCAAGGACAGGTAATTCTAGGGGAGGAGAGCTTCCAGCGTTATAAATTATATGATTAGGTTGTTTCTTTTAACTTTCTGATTGGCAGCTGGGTTAAGGGGATATATTGCCATGCTGCTGCAGGCTCTAGTGGTTTCATAGCCCTGGGCTATGAAGCGCCCCGTTGTTGCTGCTGCTGATGCTGGTGGGCATTCGCATCTGTTTGAGATGACCTTCTGCTCACTCATGTCCTGCAGAGAAAACACTCAGCAGAGAGCCCCCCTCCAGATGCTCATGGGAGAAAGCCAATTAATACGGACCTCCTATTTCAAAAAGAATTTCCCACAGATCTAGTAGATCTGATAGGTGAACATCTGCACAATCTATTTAATATCCTTTCTCCTAAGTGATTTTAGTATTGATTTTTTTTCTTTGAGACAGGGTCTTGCTATTTAGTCCAGGCTGGTCTGAATTCATTGTGTAGCCCAGATTGGCCTCATACTCACAGCAATCCTCCTTCCTGCGCCTCCTGAGTAGTGCTGGGATTACAGATATGCCCCGCCATGCCTGGCTCTTGTGACTTTAATAATAGCAGCCAAGTCAAAGCACAGTTCTGCATTGGTTGTTTGGGACAGAGCGGTCATGGCTCAGTCTTGTGGCACCTTTCCTTTGAGACTCCAGAGTAATGCTGATTGACTCTATACCGGCCTTGACTTGAGATCAAGGACCCAGGTAACCAGCTCTCCAATAAACTAGGGGTGTGCTGAGGATTTGTGCTCCCTTGCTGGCTCCTGGAGAGTGTACCTCTTTGTGGTCACCATGTGTGCTATATCTCGACCTACAAAGCCCTAGGATGTTACTCTTTTAGAGAATGACCTTCTTTCAAATAAATAGAATATGTTATATGTAAGTAATTTTAGAAGCTTCCAAAGTGTCATTGTCGACTTTTAATGTAATATAAAAATAAAGGATGGCCTAAATATCAAACATACTACTCTAAATAAGTTATGGTCCATGCATTTAATGGACCTTTAATACAGACATTACAAAATCATACTGTTGAGCCATGTTGAAGAATGTAAGAGTGTTCACACAACTCAGTGTTTCATGATGAAAGGAGAAAGTGACTTAAAAGCTTTTTTTTCCCCTAATATATACAAGAGATTTGAAGGGGGAAAAGCCATTAATCTTAATGAAAGTTGTGTTCCTGTGTTAGTACTGGGCACTTATTTTTTTCATTTTACTTTCATATATTTTCAGATTTTTTCATGATGAGCAACAGTGAAAGAATTTGGAAGGGAAGATACTTATCTAGGCAAATTATCCACTTGGTTGGAGAAAGCCCTATCTCACTTCCTCTGACCCTTGCCTATCTCGTCTGTTGCCTCTTGTTTGAATCCATGTATGTTAATAAGACTGACTGATGGTAATCTGACATGTTAGAGTTGCTAGCTAGAGGGTAGGTTTGTTATCAGAAGGAGAGAGTTGGACTGTATGGTCTCTGACTCCTTCTAAGGCCGACTTCCATGTCGTGGTGTGGTCTGGGCATCCCCTGCTTCTACAGACGCAACAGGCGCAGGTCCAAGCAGCTATGATGTCCACGTGGATGCTTTCTATCCTTTATCAAATACTTAAGAAAAATTTTGAAATCAAGTAGTATTTTAATTAACCAGTAATTACTGCAGTAGTAAATTAATTGTAACACATACATCTGTATTTTTTGAGAACTGTTGTTTTGGAGGAACCAATTTAGTGACTTGGCGGTGGGGGGCGTGGTTAATTACTAGTCTACACTTTCTAGGAGAGTTCTTGTAGCTTGGTGTGTCTGACCAAATAAGGTGTGACACATCCCCTGGGAAGGGGCCAGCAGCCTGGCTGGTTGCTTCTCAAGCTTCCCTGGGCTGCTGTGTACTATAGGGTTAGGAAACAAAGTGCACACAGGCCAAACGTGGCCCACTTTCTATAAAGATAACTCTTGTTGGAACACAGCCTCTCTCACTCATCTGTGTGATGTCAGTGGCTATTTTCATGTTATGATGCTAGAGTTAGTAGCTTTGACAGAAACTGTGGCCAGCAAAACTAAAAATATTTGCTCTCTGAACCTTTATAGAAAAAGTTATGCTGACCCTCATTGTATGTTGGTAGTTTATTGTGAAGATCTTTCCCTTTTATTGGGTTGTGAGTGCCAGAGGGCAGAACTCATTTCTTCATTTATGTATCTTCAAGTAAAAGTTCCTAGTGAATATTTGTTGAATAAATGAGTAACATGAAGGAAGGAAGTGAGTAAGCAGAGAGGACTGTGGTCTGCCAGGAAGCGTGGAGCAAAGGAGCTGGCTACGTTGCTAAGGTGAATTAGTTGGGAAGTATAGGGAACTTGGGAAGAGTAAGTGCAGCCTGTAGAGGCCATCCCTGGAAGAGTTTGGGGACTTGCCAAAGCCAAGCCAAAATCCTCTTTTGGTTGGAGAAATCCCTGTCTTACCAAAAAAAAAAAAAAAAAAAAAAAAAAAAAAAAAAAAAAAAAAAAAAAAAAAAAAAAAAAAAAAAAAAAAAAAAAAAAAAAAAAAAAAAAAAAAGGACCCTGTTTCTTCCAGTGTTTTTATTTGTAACTCGGGAAAAGCCCTAACCCAAGCCAGAAAAGGCAAGGGAGATCAGTTATTGTCGCTGTGTTAGAAAACAATAATGTAAAATTAGAGTAAGATTTGTTTAAAGTTTTTTCCAGGGGCTGGAGGAATGTCTCAGCAGTTAAAGTGCAAGTCAAGCACTAAGTACCCACGTTCGATTCCCCAGCACCACAAAAACCAGGCGTAGTGGTGCACACCTGTAATCCCACCACTCAGGAGGCTGAGGAAGGAGGATTGCCATGAATACAGGGCCAGCCTGGGCTCCATAGTGAGTTGAGGACCAGCCTGGGCTACAGAGCAAGACCCTGTCTCAAAAAAAAAAAGAAACATAAAATTTTTTCTAGTAGTTAGTTTAAAAATCTCCTTAGCACTGCCCCCAAAAATACATGTGAAAATAATTTTTAATAAAAAATGAGAAAATAGTCCTGGCACCGTGACACAAATTACACATCACATTTATTACATTTTCTTCTCATCCACTAATTCTAAGAGCGTTAGCCATAGTGTTTGCCTTTTTGAAAAGTAGATTTTCTTTTTCAGAGTAGTTTTAAGTTCACAGAAAAACTGGATGGAAGGTAGAGATTTTCCATCTGTCTGCTGTCTCCGCATGTGCCACCCTCCTGCCTATTATCAGCAGCCCCATCAGAAATGAGCTTGTGTTAAGATGGATGGCCCCGCGGTGACATGTCAGGGTCACCCAAAGCGCAGGGCGTACGTGAGGACTCACTCTTAGTGGGACGTGGTCTGTGGGCTGACCCAGATTTACTGTGACCGGTATCCACCATTATACCATCATACAGAGAAGCTTGCCCTGGAAATCTTCTGTGCTGTGCCATCGTTGCTGTCTTCAGCCCTGTCAAGCGGTGGTATTTCCGCTGTCTCCATGGTTTTGCCTTTGCCACATGTCTTACAGTTGGAATCACTTAAGATTCCTCCATGTCTTTTCCTGACTTGGAGTTCATTTTTTTTAGGGCTGAATGGTACTCCGTTGTCTGGTTGTATCACAGCTGGTCCTTTTACCTGCCAGGACGTCTTTGTTGCTTCCAGGTTTGGGCAATTGTGAATAAAACTGCTGTAAATAGGTGACATATGATGTTCTGTTTGTTTATTTGCCGTACATGTATCTTATGAGATATCCATTAGGTCTGGCCTATTTTTTAGTCAGATTTTTTTTCTTACTGAGTTTTAAGAGTTATTGGTATATTTTGGGTGACAGTTTTTACAGATGTCTTCTGTAAATATTTTCTCTCAGTCTTCTTTTGAGTTTTCTTTTACAGACCAGTTTTTTTATTTTAATGCAGTTTAGCTTTTTTTTTTTTTTTTTTTTTTGAGACAGGACTTCACCTTATGGTCCAAACAGGTCCTGAACTCACTATGTAGCCCATTCTAGCCTTGAACTCACTGCAGTCCTCCTGCCTCAACCTCCCTATTACTGGGATTACAGGTATGCACCACCACACCCGGCTTTGGTGGTGCTGGGCCTTGCACTTGCTAAGCTAGCACTTTAATATCTGAGCTATTCCTCTAGCACCCTGGCTTTCTAAATTCTTTCTTTCCTGCCTTATGTCTTAGAGTTGCCGAGTGTAATTTTTCTATCTTCTTTTTTTTTTCCCATTCAGATTGTATCAAAATCACTTTTCTGACTTAGCTTATCCTTCATTTTCCTGTGCTGTGGAATATTCCATGGCAGGTATGCCTGGCCATGAGCAGGCCTGTCTACAGTGGAACGCATCAGGCTGCGACACTTGAACTGCTGCTGTCCTTGAGCTGCAAGGCCTGTGGACCCAGGGGTCAGCAGTGTTGTTTGCATTTGGCACAAAGCTCCCTCTCAAGTACAGCCTGGGCCTGTGAGGTTCTTGTTGTTGATTGTTGTTCTAGTTTCCTGGTTAAAGAAGAGGATTCAACTAAGTTCAAATGGAAAGTGATCCATATCCTGTAGATACATTGAAGCAGAAGCCTCTTCTTGGTTTATTTCCATTCTACTGTCTATTTTGTGTCTACAAACAGAAGTTTTTTTTTAGTGTTTATTTTTAATATTATATCAGCGTGTTAAAGTAGTTGAATTGTAGCTGGAGTGAGGAGTCATTTAAAAAGTATCCACAGTTTGCTTTGCAGAATAGCACTTAATAAAATTAAGTAGTGTTTGGAATGGTTCCTTCTTGTGTGTGGGCACTGGAAGAGATCCGAGAGACACCTAGATCAGCCTCCTCTCACCCTGTATTGTTTTAATCAGTGAAGTAATGAGTCTTAGAAGATTAAGTGGCTAGTGCAAATAGCCCATCTAGAATGGCTGTGTCAGGGCCAGAAGTCTCTTGACTCCTGCCTTTTCTGTTATATTATGTTGCTTTAAAAAGGTTATCAACCTGCTTTGTTTTTCTGTTCTTTGTTTTTGTTTTTGTATTTTGTTTTAAATGTAAATACAACCAAGGGTGGATCAAGGGTTTGCATCAGAGATAGATTTCATGATCTCACAGTTAGAATTTCTGTAAGAAATGCCTAGAACTTTAGAATTTACTTTCTTTTCTATTAGAGAGATGGTATCTTAAATTTATTTTTTATTTCTTGCTCTTGCCAAAGACACAGTACTTGTAAGTTGAATGAGACTAACTATTTGCACTTTTGAAAGCTTACAGGATCTGTGAAGATTTATCTACAGCTAGGGATCCTTGAGGGATGAGGGATTTGTCCAGGTCCAGACAGCCTCAGGCACCCAGTTTGTAGTCTTGCTCTTTGGGATGGTTTAAATACTTCCCATTCTTCATTTCCCTATATTTTAAGATGTCTACACACACTTTAAAATAATGTCTCCTTTGAAAAGAAAGTATCAGTGAATTGAGTATGATTGTGTGAACAGCAGTGAGACAGAGTGAAGACAGAATCCAGAAAGCCCCTTTTTTGTGATCTTAGAGAAGTATTTCAAAGCAACAGAAAATTTGGCTAATGCTGTTTCCTGGAAGAACAAAAGTTTCCTAGTTCTTACTACTGTTTATAGCCTCCACATCTTTCCTTGTCCCTTGTGGGGAACTGAGCCTGAGTCACAGTTTGAAATAGGGGATGCTGGCTCCTAGTCCCAGGAGAGAGGAAGGAGGGTGCTGGTCTAAGTTTGAACAGAAACAGGACAATTCAGACCAGGGAACCTGAATTGTAAGAGCAAAGCAATGGTCCATTAAAGGGCCAGAGCCTTGGGACCTTCCCTGCACTGGGAGCCAGGGGAAAGGAGGCCTAGTATGGACCATTCCACTTTTCCCCAGACCCTGAAAAGATCTAAGTGGGGCTAAGTGGGGAATCAGTAGTTAAGAAACAAAGATGACAAATGCTTGTGAAAGATAGAAGCCTGTCAAGCCTGTCTTCACAAGTAATGAAAAGAACCCAAGATTATTGTTAGAGGGATGATGATAGTAAAACGAAGGATATAGTAGTGTGAATTTATTACAAAATGTGGATCAATATATTTCTCAGATATGCAGAAAATTAATTTTAGTAAGTACCAGATGGTCAGTTGTAGTTTGTAGGAGATGATTATCTCTTTTATTGTTACTTTTTATATAGTTTGAATTTTTACATCAGGCATATTATTCCCATAGCAGAATGTGAGCTCATTTCTTATTCTCTTGTCCATCACTGTATGTGGTACTGGGCACGGTGTGGGCACTTGATAAATACCTGTTTAGAAATGAATATTGCCTTTGTGCAGGGAAAATATTGGAGAGGGGACAGCTGAGTGTAGTAATTTCATCATAGTGTAACTCAAAAAGCTTCTGATGATCTAAATATTACACAGGACCAGACCAAGGACCAGATACCACTGTCAAAATTCTTGGCTTGTTTTTGAAGAGATTGTTAGCAGTTTTTATCTTTTAAACATTAGGCTTCACTCCAGGCCCATTTCAATTGTTTTTTCCTGGGAAGGTAATAATTTAGCACTCTGTGAGTAGTTTTTCCGTAGGCTTCACAGGAGATGCAAGGAATTTAGGAAGTTATGCATGGAGATAGGAGTCTTCTGAGAGGCCATGTGTGGACAAGCCACTAGTTCTGGTGCTAGTTTTTATGCCCTGGGCCAAGATTCTAGGCACCAGCTCCCTCTCCATATGCAAGCAAACCCTAGGTTTGCCTTAACTTTCTCATCTCTCTTGATGAGCTGTGCCTTCTACCGCCTGCCAGCCAGAGACCCTCTGTCTTTGTGGCCACCAGAGTGAGTTCACCTCTACGTTTCTGTTCCACACTAACTCCCTTCCAGAGAGTCCTCCACCCGCAGAGGAGGGTGCTTTTGCATTATCTCTAGTGCTGGAAGGAGAAAGGTACATTTGTTTGTTCTCCTGTCCATTTGAATACATTTTGCCTCAGTGTCAGGAATAGTTGGGGGAAGCCAATCTGATTCTGGGAGGCAGTGATGTGGGCTTGGCGAACTTTACCCTGGCTGCCTTCTCACCCACGCTGACCGAACACAGCTGCTACTGCAGAGTACCTTGCTGACCCCATTAATGATGGGACCCCACCCCATTTGTGATGGCTGACCTAACAAAGCAGGCCTTTGTGGTTCTACAGGGCATGTAGTGAATTGTCTGTACAAGCATCATTGCTAGCCAATAGGTAAGAGTGTGTGAACTGTCAGAACAGGACTGTCAAAATTGGACACATAGCAATTCTGACTAGAGTAGATTAAATATGTTGGCAGTAGCTCCCACTAAATTATTTGGAAATTACCAAATGGAAATAAGTAGTAGAGCCCTGTATCTGTGTAGAACTTTCCTAGTCTCTGTGAAGACTTGTTTGGGTTTTGCTCATCTGGCATTGTGTCTGAACAGGTATACTTTGGCAGACTTGATTTAGTTTCATTTTCTGTTATGTCCATATTCTAAATTCTTGTATTTTACTTAGTTAACTCTGCCTATAATAATTCATAGCAAAGTTTGAGTTTACTTTAACCATTGCATGTATGAATTTAAAACTATAATATTCTAGAATAAAAACATCGTATCTCAGTCACTTTTACATTGCTGTGGCGTAATACCTGACCTCTATGGTTAAGGGGGGTAAATTTATTTAGCTCACAGCTTCAGAAGTTCTCTCACACTGTCCATTTGTGAGAAGCTAGCTAGGTGCTGGGAGCTACTGGCAGAAGCTGGAGAGCCGCTCACACCATTTTTTCCCAGGAAGAAGTTATAACAGTGTTTCTTCTTTCTTTAATAACTTGGGGCTGCAGTCACAGGCATAGGCAGAGTAGGTGCCCCTCCCTCACTTCCTGGCCCCCAAGTCAATAACAGACCTGAAAGCTTTGCCCTGAGGCCCTCCCACAATCTCAGCAAGTTGACGTCTTCTTCCAGGTCATGCTTCAAATATCCACCCCTTCCAACCAGGCCCCACCTCTCAACAGCTCACAGTTCCATAGTTATCCCACTACATACAAATACATGAGGCTTTTGGAGGACATTCCAGATCCCAAGCATAGCACATAATAATAGAAATATGATGGTTTTATACTTAAGCAGAGTGATTTTGTGTCTTAAAAACTCTGGCATCTTAGAAACTTGGCATAAATGAATTTAAACAAGCAGGCTACCTATTGTCTGTATATCCAGGTGGTCAAACAGAAAGGGGTTTGTGCTGGATAAATTGTGAAGTAACCTGTGAGTTATGAGAGGGGAAGTTCACATAAGAAGCAATGTAGTATTGAGTCTTAGGAGTTTATTCTAACAAAACAGTGATTTCTAGATAGAAAAAGTTTTCTCACTAGAGTTGAGAAGGAACTACTGTAGAACTTAGAAAGGCATTGTGTTAAATTCTGGGTTAGTGTCTAAGCTGGTACATCATGGATTGAGATTTCCAGCTAAGGGGACTAAAGGTAGATTCTTTGAAGGGGAGGTAACCTCAAGAAAGAGGAACCATGTTCTTTAAATATTACTCACACTTTCATTTGGGAACCTGCTCTTAGATACCTTACCAGCCAGTATGGGCACGCATGCATCAGTCTTTGAAAATGTCTTGAAGACCTTTAGGCTACTTCTAGCTCACTAGGGCTCTAAGGATTAAAAAAAAAAAAAAAGGTTTTTATGGTTTTGTTTTTTTTAAAGGAAGAATGGCAACTTTCCTTCATTAAAAGGTACATTTAATCTTTCTTGTTAATATTCCAGTAGATTCAAAACAAAGATAGAAAATAATGAACTAGAAAGCACATTGCCCCTACACACAGGCACACATGCACGCACACACACACACACACACACACACACACATGCACGTACATCTGAGGTCTGCATTGCCTTCGTGCACATTCAGTACTACACCCAGAAATTTGAGAGCATAAACTCTTTTAACGGGGACAGTCAGCTGTTGGCGTGAGAGAGTATTAGGCCCAGTATTGCCAGATCACGTGGTGCCTTAAAGACATGCTGGAAATAAATATCTATTTGTGAAATCTCACACTTAAAACAACCTTTTTTTTTATATCATGCTGGGGAAGGATCAGACAAAACATGCTTGTGAAGCAGGCTAGCTAATCAGTTTGCAACCTCTGTACCTGACCTATTTTATTCTGCTTGTATTTTGACCCCTCCCACCCTCAGGACCCACCAATCAAAACTTGACTGTCCTAAAGCAAGGGCCTTGCTATCGAATATCTGGTAAATCCTGTGAACTTATCTGCCATGTCTTAGGGAGCTTAATTGCTTTCTCCTCATCTTCAGTTTCTGGAAAGCAGCACATACTCCCTCCCTAGAGTCAAAGATGGCCTCTTTTGCTGTTAAGCCTCCTCACTGAAGTGTGAGTTTTCAGGATGGCGCTGGGGTAAGGAGGGTGGGTTGGGCTTTCTGGTGTTCCCTTCAGGTGGCTGCCTAGGCCACCTGTGGCAAAGACTCCTAACTTCCACCTGGTCAAAATGCTTTTCTGCTGTGTTCTTGGAGCATAAAATCCACTGCAACTCAGAATGTGGGCCTGGTTGGTTCACAGACCTTGTGGGTGTGCTAGCTTAGAATCTGGACCTCTCAGCAGCGCCTTTGTAATGTGTGAGACAGAGCGACCCTGAAGTCAGTGTGGTGCTTGCACACCCGTGGCCAGTGTTGTATGTACTGGCTACACTGTAGCATGACAAGAGGCGAGAGCTCTAGAATCTAGATTTAGGAAAACAGTTGTTTTGACAGGAACTGATGAATAACATGTTGTTGGTGTAGATTTAGGAACCAAGGCATTCTCTACTTCAGAAAGGGAAGTTCTGCTTCTTTGGAATGGCCTAAAAAGTTTATTAAGTAAAAGATTTGGGTTTTCCCTAAGCTCTCAGATTCTATGAAATTCATCTATGACTAGGGCATATCTAAGCATAATAAAGAACATGAAACAGTCACTGAAAGCAGGCCATCAGTCCTTCTCATTTGAAATAACTTCTGATTATAATACTTAACATGTTAAAAATATGCTATACTAATTTATCATGTCTGATTTTGATGAACAGATGACACTATTTAATGTGTCACCTAGTTTATATTTAATATATATCCTTTTTACTCGCACATATGTATCTTTTTGCAAAGCTGCGCTCATACTACACATACGCATGCACCCACACACGCAATTTTTATTCTTGTTTTTGTGGTACTGGGATTGAAACCAAGGCCTTCACAGCAGCGCTCCATTCCCAGCATTTTTTTTTTTTTTTTTGAGATCTCACTAAGTCACTTAGTTGCCCAGGCGGGCTGAAACTACTTGGAATCCTCCTCCTCACTCTCTCAGCATGGAGAATTGGAGGTGTGTGCCAATATGCCCGCCATAAAATGATTTTTATCTTGTGTTTTTTACTGACTGTACCATGAGCACTCTCTGTGTCACTGAATATTCTTCTTCAATCACGTTTCGCTTTTGCTTGGTTGTGGTACTGGGAGTGAGCCAAGGGTCTTGCACATGCTTAGGTAAGCATCCTCCCATTGAGCTACCTTCCCAGCATTTTTATTTATTTTGAAGCATGGTCTTGCTAAGTTGCCCAAACTGGCCTCAAACTTGCAATTCTCCTGCCTTAACCTCTCTAACAGCTAGGATTACAGACATGCGCCATCACACCCAGCATCTTGAGTCATTATTTTAATGATTTCATTTTTAATGACAATCAGATGCTTGAGAATACATGAATAATTTAGGCCAATATTCTGTTGAATAAGTGCTTCTGATTTTTTAAATCACAACATGCCTTTGTGTAACTGTGTGTATCTCTAGTTGATTCATCAATAGCTATGAACGTTTTAGTTTTGTGATACAAACTATCAGATTTGATCACATTCCTTTAAGGACATTATTAAAGGTTCTAGTTTTCGGCACTTATAGCCTTATTCTTGAAGTTTCAAGAAGTCAACTCCCATATTTCCTATGTGACCAGTTGTGTGAAAATCTGTAGAATTCTTTTTGTCTCTTTTTTCATTCCTTAAGGAAACTTAATGTTGGTACATTATAGATTCTAGAGCAGAGACATAAAGTATTTTGTAATACGGTTTCACCTAGTACCAGGTCGTCTGCCTTGGTGCCTATTTTGGGACACTTGTGCCTGGTAAACAATTGTTGTCACTACGGTGAGACTTTTGTAGCTTCATGTTGGTGTTTCCCCAGGCTGTAGTTTATAGAATGAACTAGAGCACTTGCAAGTTAGTGTAAGCCTCCCTGGAGATGCTTTATATCCATCTTAAACTTAGTACACACTTTTCTGTGAATGACCTAGAAGAGGGAGGAGCAGTTTGTATGAGAGGAATTGGTATTTCTTCTGGGAACAGAGCTTTGATTTATGAGCTCAGCTTTCAGCTGTGTGGTCCCTAAACAAGTCTTGCCTTGTAGGATTAATGTATACCAGGGACGCCTAATGGAATTAGGTGCTTATCAAGATAAAGCTGTTGCTCTTCACTCGTTCTTTTCATGTGCACCTGCCTTCCTTATAAGCAGATGCCCATTTACTCTGCCTCCTTCAGCCGCCATTTAAATTAAAAGGCTGACAGCCCACTAGAGATGGGTTGTTTCCAGAGCCTCCTGTGTCATAACACAGCCCTGTTCTATTCTGAGCACCGAGGTGGACACAGCCACAGTGTGAGGATTAGTGACATGATCTGTAAGGATTGGAGGAAACTTTAGAAATATGGTCCCTGCTTCTAATTTTATAGCCAGTTCCAGACTTCAAAAAGGTTAGAATCTTCTTAGAAATAAGATATATCAGAAAAGATTGAACAATAGAACGACAACAAGAACCCAACACAGGACAAGGGTCCAGTGCCAGGCACAAAACAGCGAGGACTGCGGGGCTGCACAAGGAGAAGCAGTTCCTGCTGGAGAGTTTGCTTAATTTTTGTTTTTATAGCTGGTCCTTGAATAGGTGACATTGAAAAATGGCAGTTGTTGTTCCTATGGGGTGGTGTGATTGAAGGCAGTCAATGTCTAGAAACAAGGGGTGGGATCATTTTGGCCAGTGTGGAGGTTCATTAGGACACGTGCCTCAGCCTTTTGGATATGTAACTTGGAGGTGGCTTCCTGAAGTCCCGAGGGTTAAGTTCTGGTGCCTTTCTGTCTCCAGCTCTTTGGGATGAAGAGGTAACCGACAGAGCTAAGCGTCCTCCCCTTCCTGGGGGCCTCACAGGGCGCAGCCAAAGAAATAAACTCACACAGGTAGTTTTCTGGGATGTGTATGGGTGTGATCACTGGTGTATTTGTCATCCTGCGAAGGTGAAGTCTAGAAAAGATCTGCCTCTTTTCCCAGAGCTTGCTTGCTGGGGAAGTTCACTGCCTGTGCTCATTCAGCTTCCCCTGTGCTCTCAGTTAGGCTTTATAAAAGTGGGAAGCTATTGGCAGTGCCCATTGGAGACTTTCAAACTTAAGTGGAGCCATAGTGCTTGCTCTCAGTGTAATTCGCCGGTAGTCATTCACCAGTGATGAGAGTTAGAAACATTTAGAAGCAGTTATCTCCCTGTCTTTTCAGCTACTTAAATTTTATCTTTTTTAAGTAAAAGCTTACACTTGAATACTATATTTTGTTTTAGTATCTGGTCCCCTTCAGGGTGCTCACAGGTGTTTTTCTGCATAGTCTACCTAATGCTAACACTTCAATTTCCTTCTTGGTCTATTAGAAGGTTGCCGTTTATTAAAATGTAAGTATTGTCTTCCAGCCGGTTACATAAGAGCTTGTTTTGAGTAGGATTAAGGAGTAGGTGAGGTAGAGTGAAGGTTTGGGGTAAGAATGATCCCTAACTCCTCAAAACACCATGAGCTCAACCTTGCCATATACTGCTGAGGACCTGCTGCTGTAGATGGTCCTAACTCCTCACTGTGTGTGAGTTAGATAATGTGCTAGGATTCAGAGGTAGCTTCACATCCTCCTCAGAAGTTGGGTTCCTTCTCTAAAATATCAATAAAGTGGCTAGGAAGGTTGCCTGGACCTAACTATGTGTAACAGGGTAGAATCCAGGCTTACACTTTTGGGCAAAAATGGGTACAGTGCTGAACCCATGGATTCCAACTTTAACTTAGGCCCTGTATATCCTAGTGGTAGTACTCTTTTGGCAGGACTTTATAAGGATGACAACTGGCTGACTACACAGAAGCCAGATGAAGTGTCTTGTGGTAAGGAGTGTGTGGGGAAATAAGATTTTACCTCTTCTGAAGAAAGTTTTCTTTCATCCCTTCAGATTCTATAGTATGAATCTTAGCTCTGATGAAAGGAGTCTGAGTTATAGATATATATTTTCCCTCCATCCTTTTAATCTCTGTTGGCTGAAAGTAGTTTCAAGGGTTATAACTATTGCTTCTGCCTCATTGTCTTCCTGACCACTTGCTTGTAATTTATGTTGCAGCTATTGACAGTTTAATAAAATCTTGGGCTGGAGGAATGGCTCAGTGGTTAAAGCACTTGCCTAGCAAGTGCTGAGTCAAGTGATAAGTACCCGAGTTTGATTCCCCAGCACCACATAAGCTGGTCAAGGTGGGGCATGCCTATAATCCCAGCACTGGGGAGGCTGAGACAGGAGGATTGCAGTGAGTCCAAGGCCAGCCTGGGCTCCACAGTGAGTTCAGGACCAGCCTGGGCTGTAGAGTGAGACCCTGTCTCAAAATAAAATAATACAATATAATAAAATCTCAATACATTTGATGATTCTTCATTAACCTCTTAATACTCTTTAATCAGAATCTTCTTAGTACTTCAGAGTAATAAATTATGTATCTGCATTTTTCCTAGGAAAATGCAGATATTGGCCATCAGTGCCAAAGGGCTAATATACCATTAAGGCAAGTAGTAGTCACACATTTAATAAATGCCCCTACTTGAACTAGTTGGTTCAGTTCAATTTACTAATTCACATAGTTCTTTCAAGACTTGTGACATACGTTTTTCTATTGAGCAAAGGCAAATACTAGGCCATCTCTTAAAATCAGATTATATAGTATATCTATACATTGGAATATGAATTTTTTCTTTCTAATAGTGAGAAAAGGTGCTTGGGATATGTACTGTATATGTGGTATTCTATTATCAGTATGAAATATGTTTACATATTTGTGAGAAGATAGAAAAGAGGACACACAGAGAATAAGTATGCCAAATATGAGTAATGAGTGGGTAAGAGGATTACAAGTTATTTACATTTTTTACCCTTTTTTCTGTGGTAGTCCATTTTTTATAGTGACTGGTTTTACTCTTGTGATTAAAAAAAATTCCCTATGAGATTGTAATTCATTCTGTGCCTACCTCAGTAACAATATATACTTAAAATGAATTTAACCTTCAGGGTTAAATTAATTCTTTCTGTAGAGAGGCAGTGAAAAATTGCCTATCATAAAATTTAAAGTTTACTGAGAATTTTGTCACTTAGCACTTTAAGTTTTGTGTCATTAGGTATTGTTTCTGTAGATCATTGTTTCTTTAGCAGGTAATGCTGGTATTAACTCATTTGCTACAATAGTTTAGGAAACTAATTCAAGAGTTTAAAAAGTTAACGATGGCAGTTAAAATCCCAAGGTATATTAGTTCTGTGACTTGTAAATTAAAAATCCTTCCTTTATTGCAGCATAACATACATATACAGCGGTGCACAAACCTTAAGTATATAGTTTACAAATTTTTCACAAAGTGAACATATTATAACCTTTATGTTTTTGTCATATAGTGCTGCCATTTGTCTTTAACAAAATTTTCACAGAAGTTCTACCCAGTGAGCTCCAGTGTTTTGCATGTTTTTGCCTCAGAATGGGACTACCTTTTGGGGGTTTTACTATTTTTAAGGAACCTACTCAGAATAAATAGGATCCTTACTTTGTAGTAGGAAACAGGCTTTTAATGATTTAAAAAGAAAGCAGTAACTACAAACAAAATCGTTGCTATCTAGCCTCTGCAGATACAATTTTGCTTTCGTTTCCAGCTGTGGCACATGCCTTGCCTCATGCCTGGTGTGTGGAACTTGATTTCTTGTGCATCTACGTAGGACACAGCCTAGTTTGCTAGTCTGAAGAAGCCAATCAGCCCTCTGTAAGTGTGTCAGGCCTAGAAATCCTAGACTGTCTTGGGAGGAAATTAGCTGCAGAAGAGGAAACTGAGGCCTAGAAAGCTGCATGCTGTGGCTGGGGTCCGGGAGTAAGCATCAGCCCAGTAGAGCCCTGCCCCCAGGGCCTCTTCCTGTTCTCCTCCAGTAACTCACCTTTTCCAACAAAAATGGAGCCTTCCAACTGTGAAATTGACATCTCAAGAAAGATGAACTACCTAATATGTTTTCAGCCGAACTTCTTAATGGGAATAACCTGACAGCATCCACCTCTTTTGGGTTGCTTCAGGTGAGTGAAGGACAGTGCAGTGGTATAAATGTCAGTCATCAGTTGTTCAGAGCATTTCTGAGAGTACACTGAACTGGAATAACCCTGGCGGTAGGAAGTGTGGTGCGATGTGGACTTGTGACCCTTCCCTAGGGATGGAGCTGTGTCAGGAGACGGGCGGTACTGGAACACAAGGTTTCTAGGCTGTGCTCCCGAAGTACTAGACAGGGAGAGTGGCGACTTCTGCTTGGAAGATGGCCATCTGTGTTTCATTATTTGGGATTCTTGAGTTTTTTTTTTTTTTAAAGCTTCCTAATGGTAAATAAGCTAATAAAGTTGCTCTTTGGTTTTTCTAAGAGAGGACAAGCAACATTAATGAGTAAGCACTGATCACTGTGGTAGGCCTTGAGGATTTATGCTTAATAAAATACTACATATCTATAAGGAATAATCCGTAGATTGCATACTTTCTCTGCACCTGGCTGCAGCTCCAGGCGGGTGCCATTTCTGTGTGTTAGAGAAACGCTGCAGGGGGCTGTGCCACCTTGGCCTGGAGGGGTTGGGAGAGGCAGTGCCACCTCCTGGGAACGCAGACACAAAAGGAGTAAGTCTGTGGAGCTGACAGTTTCAAGGAAAGAGCACCAAGGCCCTTTAGAAATCTTGGTTCTTTTGGTATATTGGATTAGTGATATGCATAGGAGTCTTGTAAGGTGGTTAGAACCAAGTGTGGTTCAGCAGTAGATCATGTGCCTACTATAGGCAAGATCCTGGGTTCAGTACCCCAGCACCACACAAGCATGTACACGTGTGCATGCGCGCGCGCACACACACACACACACACACACGCACAAACATACATAAGTTTCATCAGAGCAAATTCATTTTAACCTACCTGTGAGTTTGTATCCTGATGGAAGAAATGTCTTTTCAGTGTCCTACTGTATGTACATTCTGGGCCTGACCTTTAGCACCACTGTTCATGATCCATTTAACCATATTCTTTACAACTCTTGTTTCCAGAACAACCCTTCCTCGGAGACCAGACTGAGTGTTTGGCCCCCAGATACCTGTGGCAGCTCATAACTTTTGAGTTTTTCGGCATGTGCTCTCCTACCTCCCTTTAGAATGTCCCTGTATCACTGCTTTCCCATATCCTCTCCAGCCGTCAGAGCCTGACTCAGTTCCCATCCTCTGCAAAGCCTTTTCTAGTCTTCCCTCTTTGGGTAGCAGTTCTGCCTGTCCCTTGCTGTGTATAATGCAGATGTAGTCTGGCCTGGTGTGAAGAGAATGGATTCTGGGGCTCCTGCCTAGAGGATCTTGAGTTACAAAAATTTTCCAGCTTGAATTTCTTCATCTAGAAAATGGGGATTGTAATTGCACTTCAGCTGGTCATGGTGGCACACACCTGTAATCCCAGCACTCGGGAGGCTGAGGCAGGAGGATTGCCATGAGCTCAAGGCCAGGCTGGACTCCATAGTAAGTTCAGGACAAACCTGAACTACAGAGTAAGACCCTGCCTCAAAACAACAACAACAAAAATAAAAACCGAATTGCACTTCACCTATAGTCATACAAATTAAATGAATTCATACCATTAAAACCTAAAAGGATAGTGCCTGACACATTGTTTCTCATTAAACAGTAGCTGTGATTCCTTCTAACATGTATTAAATCATAGCCTTTCTCGTGTTGTTGTTTAATCATTTTAATTACCTGTTTTGTGGGCCATAGTGAAATTGACCCACAAAGACAGATTTTGTACTTTTTACTGATCTTTTACTACCTAGGAAGATAGATCCCCAGTATACACCTCTCATAATGAAACTTAGTGTATTAAAGACAGTAGATCAGGCTGGACATAGGGCTAAGTGGTAGATTACTTTGCCTAGTATGCCCAAGGTCCTGGGCTTAGTTTCTCGCATTGCAGGAAAGGGAGGCAGAGCGAGGAACGAGGGAAGAAGGAGTTGAAAAGTAAGGGCAGATGTCAGTTCACGGTGTTTTCTTGTGATTCATAGAGCATGTAATTTGTTCCTTTTCATTATTGTTGAGTCATTAGACTCAACAATAATTAGCTCAAGAGTCGTTGAGTTCTTCTGCCACAGTCATCAAAAATGTAAGCATCATTTAGCAAGGAAGCTCACAATTCCAGGAAATTGATACAAACACTATTTTCCTTAGTCCCATGGTAGAAAGGAGTCTCAGACAGTAAAATCCAATCGATCAGAATATTTCAGAGCAGTCCTGAGCTGCATGTTTGAACATATTTCCCTTGCTGAGGGGCATGGAAAAAAATCCCCGGTAGGGAGAAGACCTTCGTCTTCAACCACTCACCTTTTTTAAAAAAATTAATTAACCTATTTATTTATATATTTTTGGAGAGAGGGTCTCACTCTGTAGTACAGGACAGTCCTGAACTTACTATGTAGCTGGCCTTGGACACAGGACAATCCTACTACCTCATTCTCCTGAGTGCTGGGATTGCTGTACCTGACTTATGTGATGCTAGGGAATTGAACTCAGGGCCTTCTGCTTGCTAGGCAAATGCTTCAACCACTGTGCGATTCCTCCAGCGCTCTTTCTCCGTTATTAGCAGCTGTCCTACTCACTTGCACCTTCATTTATTGGTGTCACAGAGGTTTGTGGGAAATCACAGTTACCCCTAGTGGGAAGTGAGGACCCAGATGGAATCACACAGTGAAGGTAAGCTGGCTGCCAAGGAGTCCAGTGGGCCCTCGGCTGTTCACCCAGCAGTCTGGGACCTCAGCCAGGGTTCCTCCCTGAGCCCTAGGAGAGCCCTCTCCCGGATGAAAAAGCTGTGTTTCTCCTTCTCCTAGGCTGGAACAGGACATTAAAAAGTTAAAGGCTGACCTGCAAGCTAGCCGGCAAGTGGAACAGGAGCTCCGCAGTCAGATCAGCTCCCTATCAAGTACTGAACGCGGGATCCGCTCAGAGATGGGCCAGCTCCGGCAGGAGAACGAGCTGCTGCAGAACAAGTACGTGGCTGTGTGGGCACGGGTGGCCGCCTGGCAGCCCGCTGTGGCTCTTGTTTCCAGGAGCAGAGTATGAAATGTGGGACGGCAAAGTGACCCGAGACATTTTTAAATAAGTATTTAATTTGGTACCCAATTTTCAGTGATTTATAAAATCTATAAAAACATCATTCCAGTAAAAAATTGCTTATTGGTATTGCTATTTTGTCTTATTTTATAATTTGTTTAAAGAAATTCTTAAGTTTTTATGATCATGTAAGTACAACTGAAAAGTAGTTCTGTGACACTTTAAAAATCTTGTTCCATTGACTGAAAGCTTTCAGGGATCACACTGTTTTTACTTTGACTTCTAGAACTAAAAAATGACATTGAACTTTGAATTTTTCTGAGGAGATAGGAAAAAGCCAGCTATTTTGGCTAAATTCTTTGTTTTCTTTGTTGCTTTTTTTTTTTTTTCCTTTGAGACAAGGTCTCACACTCTGTATGTAGTCCAAGCTGGTGCTGAAGTCACTGTGTAACCCAGGCTGACCTCAACTTATAATAGTCTTCCTGCCTCTGCCTCCTTAGGATTGGAATGATAAATGTGTGACATCACACCTGGCTCAGGGAGAATTCTTTTAAGCTTTCCATTAACTCATTGTAGGATTACTTGTTGACCCATCCCAGGGCTGTTTTTGTTTTTTTATCTCTCAGCAATGTATGCCTGTCTTAGAGATTACCGTTACAGGACCAGGGCCTTCCCCTTAGAAAGAAGAGCCCCACATTTATAAGCCATGTAACTTCAGAGCTAGAATATTACAGGCAAAAAACCTCACCATTGTTTCTGATCAACTCTTTGTGGTGGTTTTAACACTGATAAATAATGAACATTCTAAGGATAAGCTCACCTCTTGTTGATGAGTAAAGCTGTGAGTGACTCTGGTTTGATCTGGGGACACAGAACACATTTCGTAATTGGAAAGGCTACAGCACGATTGTATCCAGGAGAACACCTTGCTCACTGACCGTTCTTATAGTTTTGGGTAGAACTGGTCTTGCCAATGGTTCTTTGACCCCTCTAAAGTTGGCTGAATGTGCTCAGGGGCACTGAACTTCTACAATAATCTTCCCCTCTGTTAGAAATGTCTTGCATCCTGTATTCTGGGTTACCTGCTGTGGATCACCTAACAAGATAGATCTGATTCGGAGTCAGTAAGGCAGCTTGCCTAGGTATTTAGGAATTGTTAAGTAGCAATGACAATATATCTCCCTGGACACATTGGGCATTGATATTTGTGATTTTCTGCTCAAGCTTCCTGTTTTCTTTTCCTTAAAATGGCGAAAAGAAGCCATGCTTCTCTCAAGGGGCTTATAGTGAGCATTTCTAGTTGTAAGACTGTGTGACAACTATTTCCATGTAGGTTACATAATGCTGTACAGATGAAGCAAAAAGACAAGCAGAATATCAGCCAGCTGGAGAAAAAGCTAAAAGCTGAGCAGGAAGCCCGAAGTTTTGTAGAAAAACAGTTAATGGAGGAGAAAAAAAGGAAGAAGTTAGAAGAAGCCACTGCTGCGCGGGCTGTTGCATTTGCAGCAGCATCTAGGTATGTCGTGTGCCTGGAGTGTTCGTCCTGGGTGAGCTTTCCTTGTCCCACACGGGCAGAGAGCGTGATGCCACGGATGGGGCTAGACAGACAACTGTTGTGCGTAGATAGGCTGCTGTAAGAACTGCTTTAACTTCTTTTCCTAAACATATCTATATGATATAATTTAACAATACCTCTTCCTTTTGTTTTATTATACTAAACAAGTAATTGCTTGCCAACCTTTGGCATGTTTAATATCCCTCTTTGGGATTCTGGCATTTGCCAAATAATTGGTGAATCATCATTTCACCTTTTAGGAACAGCGAGTAGTGAGAACTCTTTCTGTTGTGTGATCGATCATGCCTCCCTACCACAGACTCTGGACTGCAAGTGGCGGAGCCATGTGGCCCATCGCATCTAGATAGACTCCCAGGCCCTTGATTGGCCTGCCTTGGACATGGAGCTGCTTGTTTAAAGATGTGTAAGCATTTCTGAGGTACTTGGGACACAGAAAGGGTCCAAGGATATCCCCCCAATAAGAGGTGGGACCTCAATTTACCCCGCCCTTGGGTAGGTTGTAGGTTTGTTGAGGTACATCACAGAAAAGAGTTGTAGGACATGCTAGTGAGATGCATTAAAAAGGTTTGGTAGGTAGAATTTAAAAGCATTAAAGCACACACTCAAGGTAGAACAGATAGCTATCCCTCAGAGAGGCCCCTTACAGTCTGGAGTTGGAGGCTTTTGTGTCCTCTTGGAGTTGTCCTCAGGATGAGTGGTAGGATATGTATTCCTGCTGCCCATTTGGTAGGGTAGGGGGCATGTCCAACTGGTGCCAGTTTTTTGACCCTGTTTTTTTTTCAGTGAAGAATTCTGGGCCACACATAAAACATACAATGTAATTAATATATATAAGTAATAAGACTTCCTTTAAATTTTAAAAATATAATATTGAAGAAAAAATAAGAGGAAAAAGCCCTGCAGGCCTCAGGGAAAATATAGGCTGATGACTAACAGTGTTGCTTCCTTCAGGATGGCCAGTCTGTGGAAGGAGGAGCAGTTTGTAGATGAAAAGCACACAGAGCCCAACTTTCAGGCTTATTGTGCCTTTAAGACCCTTAGCAATTTTGGGTGGGTGAGTTTTCTAGAAGGGAAGAAAGTGCATTGTACTCTTGAGTAACTTTTGTATTCAGAAGCTGCAGTTGTTCTTAAAAGGACGATTTTAAAATTAAGAGTTTCCCGTCCCCTTTTTCTAGTTAGTTTTATTCTTCAATCCCTCCCTACCTCATTTGAACTTGGAGATTTGAGATTTTTCTGAACAGTCATCTGCTGTGGGCTGGGTCCCCCTTAACTCATCAGCAGCTTCCCTTGGTAAAACCATCCAACTTGAGGAGGATCTAGCAGTTTCCTAACCGCATTGTTCAGTATCTCCCATGCCTAAGAATCAACCAGTTAGTTTGTATCTCTCTTAAATCTCTTTGGCTTCCACTTGAGCTTATTTGTTTTGGTTATATTCTTAGCCCTTACTTGTCACTCAATGTGGAAGTATTTCTGTTGTTGAGCAGATCTATCACTGGACCTCCCTCAGGTAGGCAGGCGACCCGTACTTTCTCCCCAGGCTGTTTCTTACACTTCTGAGCACTGAGCAGGGAGCAGTCCAGCAGGTCTGGGCTGGCCACAGCTGCCCTTCCCTTTTAGCTCATCCTTATTATAGTGCTGAGAGGCAAATGCGTGCTGCTCTCCTCTTTTTTCTGTTACTCCAGGCCTACAGCATCTTTTATGCTGAAAAAGGTGAAATTCCTGATGCACAGCCCCTCAAGATGGGAAAACAAGGAATTGTTTTTAGTCACTGCCTTCTGGTGGAGACAGTCCACGTTAGCTCTGCCTTGCTTTGCTCTGTGTGCATTGTCCCCTGTCACTATGGCCAGGGGGAAACTTGATGGCTTGGGAAGTGAGAAAACTCCAGTTCTCTTATATACAAGCTAGGAGATCTTGAATTAGTCTTATATCTGTGTGGCCTTTGTTTTCTTATCTGGAAAATGGGGGAATATTATAAAGATTGAAGGTTTTATGGGTAAAGTACCTATCTTAAGGCCTTGCACATATAAACATTCAGTTAATTATTTTAGGTCATTGATGAAATTATTAAAGAATGGAATGAGCAGAGGAGGCAAAAGCTAACTCTTGGTAGGTCCCAGGCTATAAGAAGAATGTAGAATATCTGTCCACATGTAGCATAAGTATAGTCAGCCCTTCATATATGAAGGTTCCACATCCACAGATGCAACTAACTACAGATAGAGATGTTTGAAAAATAAACTATGTTTGCATTGAACATGTACAGACTTCCTTTTTGTCATTCCTTAAACAATACAGTGCAACCAATATTTAGATTGTATTGGGTATTTTAAGTAGAGATGGCTTTAAACACATAGGATACTTGTGGTAGTTATATGCAAATTCAATTCTGTACTCACAGAAAGAACTTGAACATTTGTAGATTTTGGTATCTGTGAAGGGTCCTGGAACCAGCCCCCTTTGGATACAGAGGGGAAACTGTAAACCTAAAGTGTTTAATATCCCTGTATTTCCTTGTCTTGTCTTTCACAAGGGGAGAGTGTACCGAAACCCTAAGGAATCGAATCAGAGAACTAGAAGCAGAGGGCAAGAAGCTCACAATGGACATGAAGGTGAAAGAAGACCAGATCAGGGAACTGGAGCTTAAAGTTCAGGTAATGGGGACACAGATTGCTTCATCCTTGCATTTCTCTTAGCCTAGATTTGCGCGCTGTGCTGCCATGTGGAGATGGTGCATTTTGATCCAGACTGAATCCTGTTGCATCAGAAAATCTGTACACGACAGGAAGATTTGAGACTCTGATCTTGTCTGGCTCATTTCAAGTCGAATTCCATATAGTCACATTCTGACACAAGTTGGAAATGTTGACAGTCTCTTGAAGTATTTTATGCTAGGACTAGCTTACTGCGGATTCATTTAACTTTTCAGGTTATGGGCCAGATAAGTGTCCTCTGACATGTCTCCATTTGGCCTTAATCTTTAGTCCAGTGCCAGGGAACTGACCCTCCTTGGTGGCTCTGAGCCTTGAAGTTTGTACTTCTAGCCAGTCTGTGATGAGGAAATGTGTCAGGACTGTGGATGTCACCAGTTTTTTGAGCCTTGTGTACTTTAGCCAAGTATTTGGTACCAACTCTTTAAAGTGACATTTAAAATTAATGCTATATATTATGAAGTTAATTTGAGTTGTGTGAGACTGGTAAATCATTTTTCACCTGCAAAATTGGCAAAGCATTTTTAAATGATAATATTAGTCTTGACTAAGACACTATAAAGCCAGCCTCAATTGAAGTGTTACGTTCCGGAAAAGATCATGTACTTTTAGAGTATTTTCCTTTTTCAGAATATAGCCCTTCCCGAATACTACATAAGCTGGGCGTGGGGGCACACGCCTGTAATCCCAGCACCTGGGAGGCTGAGGCAGGAAGATTGCCAGAACTTCGAGGCCAGCCTGGTCCATATAGTAAGTTCAGGATCAGCCTAGACTAGAGTGACACCCTATCTAAAAACAAAAAACACAGCTCTATGTAGATATTTAAAGATCTCATAAATTGTTAGCATATATAGATGTTCAATATACAGGATAGCCCAAAGGTCACCATATTAAAATATAAAATACAAAAACTTGTTTACTGAAAATTAATGCATTTGAAGTAAAACTAATACTATAAGAAAAATTATATAAGCGCTAAATTCATTGTACCAGGCATCCCAGAGGTGGTCATACATAGGGAAAAAAATGACAAAATTTTAATTTTAAAATTAACTTTCAGACATCCTATAGTGGTATGTACTGTAAAATGCAAACACATGGAACCAATCTTAACAATGGGAGAGTTGTTTAAATTATTCTATGTATGCATGCATGCATGGAAAATATATCATCATTAACATTTTTGTTTTCTCTTGGTTGTGGTGATATATGCCTGTAATCCCAGCACTCTGGAATGCTGAGGAGGAAGATCACAAGCCCAGCTTGGGCAACTTAGTGACTTAGGTATACTGTCTTGTTTACTTTTTCATTGCTGGGACAGAATACCCAGCATCTACAATTTAAGAGAGGAATGATTATTTAGCTCACAGTCCACTCATGAGACAGGAGGCAATGGTGAAGGCACATGGCGGAGGCTGGACAGCTGCTCGCAGCATGGCAGACAGAAGCCAACAGAGTGAGGAGCCAGTCAGTGTCTGGAGACTCGGGCAAGGCCAGAGCCTGCTCAGGAAGAAGCTGTGGCAACATTTCTTCTTCCTTTACTCAGTTCCAGCTGCCAGTTGCCCCCTCCCCACACCCAGGATGGGTATTAGCTCACAAGTTAACGCCCTGGGCAACCTCCAGCCTCAACAAGTTGACACAATCCTTCCAGTTGAAGCCACAACTTCCTCCCCTTCTAGCCAGGCGCTACCTCCCAACAGCACACAGTTCCAGTCAGCCCACTACATCCAAATGCTTGAGGCTTTTAGGGGACACCCTAGATCAGAACCACAGCAAATACCCTATTTCAAAATAAAAGATTTTAAGAAGGGCCTGGAATGTAACTCAGAGCAAAGGTCCTGGGTTCAGTCCCCAGCAACATACACATACATTCACTTTCAAAGAATACTTGAGATTTTTTTTAGACTATATGCAAAACTTAACATAGGGTATTATTTCAGTTACACTACAAAATATACATATGCATTAAAAAGACTAAAAATCACATTTTTCAGTCGTAGAATTATGGGTAATTTTAATTTTTTGAACTTTTCTATATTTCTGAATTTTAATAAGTTCAGATTTCTCTCATAAAGAATTCGTGCAGTATATGGTAGTACACACTTGTCATTCCAGCACTTCGGGAAGCTGAGACAGGAGAATTGAAAGCCCAACCTGGGTAATTTAGTGAGACCTGTCTGAAAATAAAAAATACAAAAGAAAAAAAAGGGAAGGGGCCACAAATGTATCTTAGTGCAAAGATTTAGTTCAATGTGAAGGTCCTAAGTTTAACCCTCAGTACTGCAAAAAAAAAAAAAAAAAAAAAAAAAAAAAAAAAAAAAAAAAAAAAAAAAAAAAAAAAAAAAAAAAAACCAAAAACAAGTTCAGGGCCAGATATGGTACCTTTGACTCTAGTGCTCTGGGAGGCTGAGGCAGGAGGATTACAAGTTTAAGCCCATTCTGGAGCAGCAGTGTGACTTAGCAAGACCCTGTCTCAAAATTAAAAAGAAAGGGGCAGGGGATGTAGCTCAGGGTGAAGGCCCCGGATTTGCTTTCCAGTATTATCAAAAAAAGAAGAAGAAGAACAAGAAGAAGTAGAATTCAAATATGGATACATTGTAGTTGGAAAAGATAGTGAATGTTTAAATATTTAAGAAATTTTATTGTAGTAAATGACACATTACCATTAGCTACTTCAAAATATTCCCCCTTGCTTTGAACATATTTATCCTACCTTTCTGCCACTGTTACAGAAGTCTTTTGTGTTTTCTGTTGCACTTAGCAGCTGCTTCCATGACCTGATTCAATTCAGAATGTTTAACTTTTTTGGTCACTTTGACTTTGGAAAAGAGCAGGCATCATACAGTCCAGGTCCAGAGAATATGGTGGATAAGGACACATCAGTGTTTTTATGAGTTTTCTTTCCTTTGGATGGTGCGTGGCAACAACATTCCCTTTGTTTTTTTTTTTTTATCACACTTTATCATGACTTTCTAGTCACCTGGCTGACTTCTAGAACCGCTTCAGAAAGTGGCAGGAGCAGTGGGATGCGTGCGTTTGAAGCCAAGGAGCAGTTGAGGGGGTTGATTGCAGTATGTCTTTCGTTACAGTAACTTTTAAACATTACCTGCCCATTTCGATCACATTGAATACTTACGGGCTATGTAGCCAAAGGTTTAAGTGAGCTTATTCTAGCTACAACTTGTCAAGTTAATGAACATTTTTATTTTTCTTTTGATTTTGTTTTGTGGTACTAGGTATTGAAACCAGGCCTCTTGCAAATTGGACAAGTACTTTGCCTCTGAGCTAACCCCTAACCCCCTTTTGCAATTTTCATTGTAGGTTTAGAGAAGAGCTTTTAGCAGATTTGCCTACAGCATTAGGGCAGTATTTGCAAGTGAAGTGGCCAGTAAGGAAAAAAGTTCAGTGGCTTTGAGTTAGGCTTTCAAGACTGTTTGATTTGGAGGCAGACTCCCTGGTTACCCAGACACGAGCTCCCATGTGGTCCAGTAGTGATCCACTAAATGTTTTTGTGTGTGTCTATGCACTTGGTATTTTCTCTCAACCAGTGAAGTCCAGATACATCGAAACACCAAGATTTTGCGGTCTAGTGGCTAGGTCCAGAGTACTGTGAGACTTAACTTCTGATTTCAGGCTCATTTACAAACATCGGTGCCAAACTTCATTGTAGCATTGCTGTCTTGATGCTATTGATAGGAGCTTCGGAAGTATAAGGAAAATGAGAAGGACACCGAGGTGTTAATGTCAGCCCTCTCGGCCATGCAAGACAAGACACAGCACCTGGAGAACAGCCTGAGCGCGGAGACAAGAATCAAGCTGGACCTGTTCTCTGCACTGGGTGATGCAAAGCGGCAGCTTGAGATTGCCCAGGGTACGGAGCAGAGGGCCCTGGGGTGGGGGGTGGCCCTGACAATGCACAGGACTGACCTGACCTAAGAGCTCTGAACCAAAGGGCATCTCAGTTTTCTGTTTAAGGGGCTTAGTAAGACCCAACATTGCAGGGAGGAGTCAGCGCTTACCTTGTTTTATGATACAACCCTGGCAAAGACAGGGAATGAATAAGCCAGTAGGAAATGTGTCATATGTTAAAAAGTATGAAAATTAAAATAAAGGAGTGGTAAGGAGAGTTGGGGGTGCACATGTGATGTGTGCGTCTGCTCTTCTCCCGTGGCAGTCACAGCAGATTCCTGGAATAGGAAGCATTTGAGCAGAAACCCGAGAAAGAGTGTGCGAACCTTGTAAGCAGCTAGAGGAAAGCACTGTGGGGGCAGAAAGCAGCCAGTGTGAACGCCCTGTCAGCCTGCGCTTCTGGGATAGGAACGCAGTAGCCGCATTCTGTAGGACTTAGGGACTTTGACACAGGAGTGGTGGGAAGTTCTTGAGCACAGGCATGATATGATGAAATGAATACAAATTTGAATTTTGTTCAAGAAATTGATTAGTCACCTTACTAATAAGAGTACAGTTGGCCTCGTGGCAGGAAAAGAGTTTTTCAGCAGGGACCCTTAGCGCAGTCGTACTGTCTGCAGCGCATCGCTCTGGAAACTCCAGGAGAGAAAAGATGAACATGACACGGTGCAGCAGGGCTTTTATGAGGGGGTCATACACACAGTCTTAAAATTACTGGGTGCCCCAGATAGGTTTACTTCAAGTAGATTTTATCTATCCGTATTTACCTACTAGAAAGCACATTTGAAATGGATTTATTATTCCATTTTTAAGTGACATAAATGTATTACGTTTAACGTAAACGTGGAACAAAACCTGTGTTACGTTTAACAAATATCTATGATGCCTGGCTTACTGGAGGGTTTTATTGTCTTCTGTTTCTTCATTCATTCTGTTGAGATTCCCAGTTAGTTTATAGAAGACTCTACTTACACTTGTTACAGAACAAGCATGACAGTGACTTAGGATTATTATGACGTAGTTTGGATCCTGTGGCCCTTGACTGCACTTTGAAAATTGTTGCACCAGAGTGAATAAGGCAGAAAAGCCTAGTGCCATTAGGTAAAGGCCAGGCACTAGAGAGCCGGAGGGAAGGTTCCTGAAAGCTTTGTGAAGGAGGGACATTGCGTCGGCTTTCAAAGGTGCATTCTAAGAGCAGAGGACGGAAGGGAAGAGCACTGTGACGTGAGGGAGTCGTGTGAGCCAAGTCCTGGGAGTATGCAGGTGAGCAGTGTGGCGGCCTCCAGCCTGGGGCCAGAAGAGGAGAGTTGGGAGAGTAGGAGGGTCACGAGTGAAGTCATGCTAGAGAACACATTTGCTGGGCTTTGCAGGGAAGAGGATGGTATGTCCTGGCCATTATTCTGCAAATCTTCAGTAGCAGCATGAAAGATGGATTGGAGACATGAGATGGAGTAAGACAGAGAGGCCGGTTGAGAGACTGTTACCACCTTCCACCTAAGAGGTGATGGAGCTGGGGAGGGTGGGTTTTGACCCGTGAGTGATTGGGTGTGGAGGTGCCTGAGAGATCGGAAAAGATCAGTTTGCTAGGTAGATCCAAGGAAGAGGAGCAGAACAGCTGTAGGGGGTGAGAAGGGAGGAGGAGTTAGGTGTTGGATGATTTGATTTGGAAGTGTTCCCGAGATACCCAGGTGAGAGACATTCATGAGTCAGTGGGAGCTCTGGCAGTTGAAGAGTAGAAGTAGAAGTTGTAAGAATTCTAGGCAGCCGTGGGAGTGGCTTCTAGATGCCCAGGTAACTGAGTGAGGAAAGGTTTTAAGTATCATTAGGTACATTCATCCATGAATTCCAGGCATTTAACAAGAAGTTTCCTGGAAATCCTGCTTTGAGGCTGAAATTCTGACCTGACATTGGCCTTTTTTCTTGCCTAGCTGTGCTCCCTGAGCAGTGGTGACCCCTCTGCTTCATCTTTGCTTCCTTGGGTTTGTGTCCTTGGTTCCCTAGGAGTGAGGCAGCACCTGGTCATGGGAGCCATGGGGAGTTTGCCTAGCTAGTGCCGTCTGCACTCTGATGACAACCCATGAATCCTCAAGGAGGGAGAAAGTTACTTTCCAAAGCTCCTGGGGTGTTTGCATGTTCCTGATTAAAGAAATCATACCTCAGAGTGCATGGAGAAACAGAGAGACGCTCCTATATTCCATATTTTAGGTGTTTCATTCATCCAAATCTCATTTTGTTCAAAGAGAAGAAGGATGTTTGATGCTTACTTGAAGCCTAGAGGACCTGAAGGAAGTGGGGGAGCAGCTCCTTTCCACTGCTTTGTGCTGCTGCTGTTCCCTGCTGCCTCCCTCCTCTGTCCTAACAGAATATTCCAGTGAAAGCCTAATTAGGTCATTCAAATTAAAACCATTGCTCTTCTCCTCCCTTTCTATATCATTTGATTCATCCTACTTACAAAATGGCTTTCGTCTGCCACCTAACTTTCCCATATTCCAAACATATTGTTGTCTTGGATAGGGCCCATGATTACTCTCAAAATAAGGGCCACTCACATGCAGCCCTTTGTTCTAATCCTAAGTGTTCATCTTAGTTACCTTTTTGTTGCTGGGACAGAATACCCAACATCCACAACTTTAGGGAGGAAAGATTCATTTTACCTTACAGTTTCAGAAAGTTCATGGGTAGGTGGCTAGAAAATGGGGCCGTCACACAGTGGGGCTACAGCTAAAGCCAGAGCTGGAGACAGAGGGCCTCACACCATGGCGAAACAGACACAAGACTGGGGGGAACGGTGTAACCAGCTCATGCCTCTCCAGATCAAGCCCCAATCGTCTCCCCCTTCCAGCCAGGCCCCACCTCCCAACATTATACGGCATCTATAGGTACATGAGACTTTTGGGGGTACTCCAGATCCAGTCCATGACAGTGTTTTTGCCTTCAGACACCAGAGAACCACATAGCATAGTGGAAATTGCTTGGGCTTTGGGATAGAGTGATTCTGGGTTTAAATCTTGTTCTGTCTCTTTACTAATGAAATGGCTTTGAACAAGACATGCAGCTTGTGGAGCCTCTAGTGGACTGAGCACTAGAATGATAGAAATGACAGGAAAAAGAGACACAGTCCGTGCCCTTACGGAGCTCAGTGGTCACAGATGATGGTGGCCACAGGTGACACCAAAGGAGTGTTGGAAGAGGCAAAAGGATGGTGGGGCATATCAGCGCTGCAGCCAGACCACATGCAGTCAGATCCTGGCCCTGGCACTAGATGTCTGCTTTGAACAAGTCATTCAGGCTCTCTTGGATTTTGTTTCTGCACCTATAAAATGATCCTAATTCCCCCCTGCTAGAATGGTAGTGAGAAAGTGTGAGCATGTGGAGCCATGCCTGGCACCTGCCTCTGAGGCCCTCTGTGTCAATCATTCTTGTCATTACAAACAATAAAGGATAGAAAGGGAAGTAAGATGAGTAGAAGCCAGGAGTTGGTGACGTTGACTTAGATGGGAGATTCAGGGAGAGCTCGTCTGAGGAGGTAGAAACATCTCTTAGGCGTTAGCAGTAAGACGAGAGCTCCCAAGCAGGGAGGGGCCCTGAGGCAGCCAGAGCCAACTGGGCCACAGAGTCTGACCATGTAGGCTAGCGCTGACCTAACTGCTCAGTCAGCCTGCGGGGCACTATGTCACAAAGCCAGGGTGGGCATTCTTGGTCTCTTGAAAATCTTCCCAGGGAGATAGTCTCAGTATTTCTTCTGTATTCTGAGATCTCAGTTCCGTGTTCCTTGGCCTGACACTCAGAGATAGGCCATCTTCCCAGAAAAGAATTCTAGCTCAGGAGGTAGAGCCAGTTCAAAACCAGCATTCTCTCCAAGCTCTCACAAGCATCCGCCACCTTCAAAATGTGCCTCCTAGAAGCTGACTTCTTTGTACTAGGCATACCTGCATGAACATACCTACCTTTTTACCTTAGGCAAGGATCAGTGAACTGGGGCCCACAGTTCACATCTGACCTGCTGCCTGTCCTTGTACTGCCATGAGCTAAGAGTGGTCTTGATATTTTTCCATGGTTGTAGGGGGACTGTAATAAAGACAAAGTATGTCTCACAAGGTCTAAAATATTTACTGTTTGGCCTTTTACGAGAAGTTTGCCTGCAGTTGTCCTTGGAATGGTTTCCGCTGAACTGATTCCCCTCAGGAGTTGGCCCCATTGAGCATTGTGTTGAGTTTCCCTTCTCACTAATGGTGGGTGTTTGCTCTTCCAGGACAAATCCTTCAGAAAGACCAGGAAATCAAGGACCTAAAACAGAAGATAGCTGAAGTCATGGCCGTCATGCCTAGCATAACGTACAGTGCTGCCACCAGCCCCCTGAACCCTGTGTCCCCCCACTACTCTTCCAAATTTGTGGAGACCAGCCCCTCTGGACTTGATCCCAATGCCTCTGTCTACCAGCCCCTGAAGAAATGAAGACCAGCTGTATGTTTGCTCAACCATTTGGTTTACCAGGAGGCCTCACAAAGCCGTGTCTCTGGCAGTCAAGATAAAAAAAAAAAAAAAGAAAAATTTCTATTGTATTTTGTGGGACTATATATGTTGTCATTTTTAAAAGGGCGGGGGGGAGATAATATCCAAGTCTGATTAGAACTGCCCACCAGTCGTTCTTGTAAATTTTTAGAAGACCTCACAGAACCTTGCAGTCTATTTTTCTCGGCCAACACATTAAACCCATTCTTGGATTTCAAGTAGCCGGTTTTGCCTTTTATGTATTCTTACGTGGTTTCCTCTTGAAGAAGAAAAGCAGATGTTTGCTTTCCGACCCTTTGTTTTGTTTTCTTAAGTAAGCAGGCAGAAATTGCACATAGCATCATTTGGGATGAAAATGAAACGTAGTTTTTAGGGTGAAATAATCAGGTATCTTTGATTTTTATAGCTGCATTAAAGAAGATGATTATTGATATTACAGAAAGCAAAAATTGATTGTTCCTCCAAGAACCAAACAGATTCAAAGCCTGTCATTTAAGCTGAGGTGAGACTGAAGTGATGAAACTAGCTGTAAGTATGTAATGAGGATTGTGTCGAAATACTTACATTCTCATGAGTGTGTTTAGCCCTGGAGAGTTGCGAGCAGCAGTCCTCACAGTGCCTTGGGAAAAGACATTTCAAGAGGAAACTTACATTTTAAAACTATTTTCCCCCTTTCTGGTCATCCGTCTTCTGTCAGTGTTGAGTTCACTGCGGATGCTGCTGTGACACTGGTGGGTAGCAGGGCTGCCCTCACCACCATGCCACCTCTTACGTATCTTTTAATAGAAAGCACCGGCTGGCTGTGTACTTGCCACCCAGCGGGCACCTCAGGAGGGAGCTGGGTAGTGTCTGTGGACGAGCAGCTCTGCCGATGGCTAACAGAGGCTGTGGTCCAGGCCCCCCCATTTCATTTAGCTGTGCTTTCTTCACTTTTCCTCATCTTTTATTTGACGATTTAAAAGAAGCTTGACTGTTGTTCCACTCTTGTGCCAAGAAGGGTTTTTTTTTTTTTAACGTTTAAACTCAAAACTGCACAAAGATACTGGTTTCAACTGTATTATACATTGTTAGAAAAGTGTTTGCACAGGCAACTTTTAGAAGTGTTTAATAATCTGGGTGGGTGGCGGGAGGGGCTGGGAGAGGGGGCAAAACAAAATTGTATTTGGAAATTAGGAAAAAATTAAGAAAACTAAATAGGTTGGTTTTGCTTCCTTGCCATAGGTGCTGGAAGGACATAGGTCTAAAATGTCCTATTAATTGGCATGTATGTCTTCATTTAAAGCAAATTAAGTAGGACAAACAAGTCAGTCAAATAGCAGTATTAAAAAGAATCATCCTTTGAATCACAGATCTTATTTTGGGATTTTAAAAAAAAGACAACTTCTAGCTTTAGCCAGCTGTGCATGTTGCTGCCATTTGCATTTTTAACCATCCTGTGTAATCGTCACCATGAAAGTGTTACTTAGAATTGTCATCAATTTATTTTTCATCTTTGTGCAAAAACACGGAAAATTGTCACTGACTTTGTGTTGAGGTTTCCCCCCATTCTGCTGCCTTTGGGACGTTATTTTCGTTAAATACTTGATCTTGGCTGCATTCTTTTTTTTTTTTTTCTCCCCCGTGGGATTCAAAAGAATAAACATTTTCTTACAGATAAAACTAGTTTTCTTCCTTTTTAACTTCAGGAGGGCAAAGCAAGACAGATCGTTCTGAGTGGGGCTGAGATGTCACTACCTTGTCGTCTCCCCATCTGAGCCCCACAGCCAGTGGAAGTGCCCCGCACAAAGGCCCACGGGGCAGGGAGCAGGTGCAGGACGCGGGAGACGGGCATCCAGGATCTCCAGTTGGTTTGATATCAGCTTACTTCAGAAAGAACCGTGTCGTTCACGCTGTCCCCACTTGCCTCTTCTCTGGAGTGTGGCCAGAACCAAGCTGTCTTGTGTTCTGGGACAGCCCTCTTTTCCTAAGAAAGCAGGTTAGGGATGGAGAAGTGATCAGTAAAAGATCTGAGGAGCAAGTGTATTTGCCATACCTCGTCCACTCCCATTTTCCAGAGTCGTCTTTGGCTACTTACTGGCGAGGACCTCGTCGGGTTTTCTGCCGGCTACAGATCCTGGACTGACCTCGAAGGTGGCCGTGTGTATCACCGTCCCGTTTTTGTAGAGGCTTTGTCTGTTTTCATCCTCAGAAGCCGGCTGCCTCTCTCTGCCTGTGCTCTCTCGGCCACTGTTGCAATTGATCTTGGCTCGAGTTTTGGAAAATTCTGCTCTTGGCACCTCACCCCCTGTCCTTTTTGCTGGATAGCCTTTCTGTGTCTTGGCCATGAAGTCTGGCCAATGCACCACACTCTCCACTGTGAGCAGGGTTCCCCTGGGAAATATCTGGGCATGGCTTGGCTTCTGCCTTCTTCCCTGAAGGAATGTGTCTGCCGGGAGCGTTCTCATTGGCACGTTCCTCCCCAAGAAGGAAATCTCCAGTTACTGTCTTTGTTATTGTAGGCCCATGCGAAGTGGCTCCGTGTCTTAGCATGTTATAATTTATCGCATACCGTAGAGTTGTGTTTGCCTTCTAGGTGATTAAGTGTGTACAGGAAGAACGGGCTGAGTGTATCTTGACTGGCTGAATCGCCTCTCTTTGACGTTTCCCACTTGACAGAAGGAAATAGCTGTCATCTGTTCATCCTCCCTGTGCTAATCTTCTACGAGAGCCTAGAAGCTAGGATGAACACCAGTGGGTGGCTCCCAGCCTAAAGGGAGGGAGTCCTTTCTCATACAGGCTTGTTTCCCCAGACTTTCCTAGCTAGATTCACCTGGGCCAGGAAAGCCACCTGGGAGGGCTGTGTGTTTCTAACAGCTGTCATCAGATTGCTGCTTACAAAATTCACACCATGCCAGAGGGAGGTGAAGAGGTAAACCAGAAACTTGTCCTGAAGCCAATTCTGTGATGCCAAACTAGTAAACTTTTAAGGTGGGCCTACGTAGCCAGGTCCGTCTAGTTTAAAAGGCCTCTGAGGCCTAAATGCCTGGCATCCTCACAGGCCCAGGAACCCCTGCCAAAGCCCCTACCACTCTGCTCCCTTTCAAGCAGAGCCCTGTGCCACAGACAGGCCCTCCTGACAGTGGAGTCTGCCTCAGCTTTCCCTTGTGGCTTGCTGCTTAAAGGACATGCCATGGGCAAAGAGCTGTCAGAATACCATCTAGGGGCTTCCTCCAGATGGAAGTTCAGACTGGCAACAAGCAGTCATGATGAGAGGGGGCCCTGGCTAGAAGTCCTGCTCCTGGGGTTGGCTTTGTCGCCTACAGCCAGACTCCTAAATGCACGCTACTGAAAACCACAGTTGGCCACTGCCGGCCCCAACCAGAAGCATCAGCATCCTTGTTAGAACCAGAATCCCACACTTGTCACCTGACATCCTTACTCACCTCTGAATCTGCATTTCAACAAGATCTCCAGGTGGCTGGTCTGCATATCAGAAGCTCCACCCTAAACTGACTTTCCTAATCTGAAGATTCCAGTGTCACTAGCCTAGAAAAGGCCAGTGTTGATGCTTTTGAAAGTTAGGTAAAGGGGCTGGAGGAATGGCTCAGTGGTTAAAGCACTTGCCTAGCAGAGGCTGTGTCAAGCACTAAACACCTGAGTTTTATTCCCCAGCACCACATAAGCTGTGTGTGGTGGCGCACACCTGTAATCCCAGGAGAGCCTGAGGCAGGAGGATCGTGCTGAGTCCAGGCTCCATAGTGAGTTCAGGACCAGCAAGGCATCCAAGAGATGAAGATTTCTAAGCTTCACACCTTTTACAAACTCTCCCCCGTTGAAACCTAAGTTATATTAGGGTCAAGATTTTAATCTACCTAATACTGCAGTCTCCAAAGCTACGGCTAATGACTGCTATGTAGTAGGTGCTCAATAAATATGTGTTAAATGAATGTGGTCAGTGAATAGGTTAGTAGGCATGTAGCCTGACAGTGATATCTTGATGCTGAGCAGCTCTATAATGGGACCACTAGAATGACAAGTCTAAACAGAATTGTTTCTGAGAGAAGAGACAAGAATTTGAAGCATCTTTACTATGATTTCTCCTACCTGCCTACCCCATTCCTTCTGAAGATTTGATGTTTCTTGTCATATTTTCTCTATAAACCTTTGCTTGACTTAACCAGGTGTGAAGATTTCCTCAACAGCTGGATGCACCGAGAGCAATCTGTCCAGGAACCCTCACCACAGGGCACTTGCCGGGGTCCTAGCTATTCTTTACTCCAGTGGATCCTTGGTCCCAACTTCCCCCCGAGCCAGCCCCACAGCACTGTGAGTCCTTGTGTGTGTGCGGGGGTGGGGATGGGGGGTTGGGGGGGTGGGTTTGCATTTGGATAGCCATCACATGTCAGACCTTGCCTCCTGGAAGGTGTATGACAAATGCATGTCTTGGAGGGCCTCCTTCCTCTGACCACGGGGGCCAAGCCTCTTTTCTCTGTGCCCTTCCTAAGACTCATATTGAGCATTTCTTCTTTCTTCCCATCTCAACGTCAGCCTTTGCCTGAGGTTTAAGTCTTCTGCCTCCTCAGGATGAGTTCTTTACATGTCACAGTCACCCTACCACAACAGCTGAATTTCTCCTGAGACCCTCAGGCTTAGCTATGCAATGTGGTGGTGCCTTTTAAACCTCACCCATTGGACCGGTTTATTGCAGACTGGTCCCTTCTCCTGTCCTCCTACTGTTTCCAGCCTCTAGATAGGTTAGGGGTGACACTTGGGGAGACAGAGCTGAGTGTGGCAGGGACCTTTACAAGGTGTACTTGGCTAGGCGCTGGCAACTCCCATGACCTTGTTTGTGTTCTCCGCCCTGCCTGTGGTGGGGTTTTGCTCTCAGAGCCCTAATCTTTGATGCTAATCTGGTACCAGTAGGGAACCAGGCTCGTACTGATTCAGAACCATAGTTCTCAAACATTAGAGTTTGTCAGAACACCCTGAAATAGTTATTTAAAAACAAATCACCAAGCTCACCCTTGAGTGTCTGGTGCGTGAGGTCTGGGTGGGGTCTGAAAGTTGCATTTCTATCAACTTCCCCATTGAGGCTGGATCGCAGGCCCCATGTGGAGAACCACCGATCTGAGACCAAGGCTGACCAGCCTCGAGGCCATCCTCACCAACTGCCACAAGAGGGCACACGTGACCTCAGCCAAAGGTCCTCTTTCCCTTCAAACCCCAAGTGCTTGAGGCGCTTCCCTATATGTTTGGGCGTGTGTGTGTGTGTGTGTGTGTGTGTGTGTGTGTGTGTGTGTGTGTATGTGTGTGTTTTATACTGAGGTTGAACCCAGGGACTCTGACACATACTGATCTATGTCCCCAGCTCTTTATTTATTTATTTATTTATTTATTTAGAGATAGGGTTTCTGTGAGTGATGTAATTGCCCAGGTTGGGCTCCAAACTTGTGATCCTCCTGCTTCAGCCTTCTGGAGTGCTGGGATTACAGGTGTATACCCCCACACCTGGCTTCCCTGTGGATTTCTAATTGCAATATTAGTTATTATTAGAAAGAGAAAGAGTAAACCTCACGAATGAGGCAGATTCTGAAAGTCTGCCTGAGAAATCCCAAAGGACCGGTAGGTCAGCCTCAGGGAGGTGTTGAATATTCTAGATCCCAAGAAGTGAAACCAACAGTCCACACTAGAGAAGCTTTCTGGCTCCTGCCTTGCACTGAAGGAGGGACTTTCAGAACACTCGAGAATCTTTCTAGTTAAGATGCAGGTGATTTTTCTTTCTTCTTTATACTTCAGTATATATATTCCCAAAATTTCCACAATGAACCTAACATTATTTTATAGCAATGAGTTTTAAATCTCATTTTAAGTGTAATTAAAAGCCACAACAAGTTGGGCCTGACACAGCGCTGTAATTCCAGCACTCTGGGAGGTGGAGAAGAAAGATCCCAAGTTCAAGCCCAGTCTGGGCAGCATAGTGACTTAAAAAGACCCTGTCTCAAATTCAAAACAAAAAGTGGAGCAGGCAGTGGTGCTGGAGCTATAGCTTAGTGTGAGGGTCCTGGGCTCACTTCCCAGCACCGCCAAAAATATTCCAAGGCCAGCCAGAGTGTGGTAGTGCAGGCCGGTAACCAAAGCCACCTAGGAGACTGAGGCAGGAGGATTGCAAGTTCAAGCCCAGTGGTAGCATTTGTCTAGCGTGTGCCAGGCCCCAGGTTTAATCCAAGTATGAAAGAAAAAGAAAAGAAGAGGAAAAGGAGGAAGAGGGAAAGGAGAAGGAGAGCGTGGGGTGACCATCTCAAGTAAGGAGAAAGCCCAGCTGTCTCCTGCTCTCAGGATTGGCCCGACTAGGGCAACTGCATGGGGTGGGCTCTAGCAGGGTCACGGTTGGTTGAGTCCTCCAGAGAGTAAAGCTGGGACCGAGGAGTAAACTGACCTGTGCGGGCTGGAGGAATGGCACAGTGGTTAAAGCGTTTGCCTAGCAAGCACAAGGCCCTGGGTTCATCTCCCCAGCACCACATAAACTGGATCTGGTGGTCCATGCCTGTAATCCCAGCACTCAAGAGGCTGAGACAGGAGAACTGCTGTGAGTCCAAGGCTAGCCTGGGTTCCATAGTGAGTTCAGGACCAGCCTGGGCTACAGAGTGAGACCCTGTCTCAAAAAAAAAAAAAAAAAAAAAATTGTGACCTGTGAGGACTCAGCCCATCATCTCTAGTTCGCTTGTCACAGGAGCCTGTGGCCTAGAGCGTTTGGGTTCAGGTAGCCCTAGCCGGGCACAACCCTTAGGTCACACATGCAGTCCCTCCCAAAGGCCAGGTGGGTGGGAGCATCCAGTGTTAGAGCTCGGAGACTTTACAGTGTGGCTCCTATGTGGTGGCTTACGGGCATATTCTGTTCGTTCTACTTAGAATTTCATACATTTGGGATAACATTTAAAAATGAGGCTCAGGCCTAGTGATGCAGGCCTGTAATCCCAGCTCACTGGGAGGCTGAGGCAGGAGAATTGCAAGTTGGAGCCCAGCTGGGCAATTTAGCAACTCAGAGAGATTCTTTCTCAAATCAAAACTAAAAACTGGGCTGGGGATGTAGCTTAGTGTGAAGACACTGGGCTGAATCCCCAGTACCAAAATAAATAAGAATAAAGAGAGCTTTCATATTATCTCAATTTTGGGCTGTTTGATTGGAAAAAAAATCTGAAGATTAGGTATCTCGGGGCTGGTGTCCCTCTTGTGCTGCATTGCAGAGGAAGTGGGGATGGGCAGGGAGGAGGGCTCTGACCTTACTCCACAAGGTCAAGTTTCAACAAGGAAGCCAGAGACACCCTGTCAGACCCAACAGCACATGAACTCTATAGATAATCCACAGCACCCAAATACATGAGGCTTTTGGGGACATTCCATACCCAAACCATAACATTCTGCCCCTGGCTCCCAAAAGACTCATGTCCACCTCCTGTGCAAAATGCATTTACTCCATCTCGAGTTGCCAAAGTCTTAACAGTTCCAGCACTGCTAGTCTAAGTCCAAAGTCTCCTCTGAGACACAAGGTAAACTTTTAGCAGTGAGCTCTTGTGAAAGTCAAGGTTAGACATTTCCCGTATGCAATGGGTAAACATTCCTGTTCCAAATTGAATAGAAGGTTAGAAAGCAATAGAACCGTAGCAGGACAGAAACCCAGCAGGGCAAGCACCAGATCCTGCAGTTCCATGTAATCCCCTAGCTGAACCCAGGCCACACTGTGGGAGGGAGGCTTTGAGAGGCCCCATTCTTATAACATTGCCTCTGGCCACAACATCCAGAGCTCTTTTGGTCTGGCTCTACTCAGCCTGTGGCCTCTTCTGCAGATGGTCCATGTTCCTGGCATCTCCAAACTCCTGGGGTCTCCCATGCACTTTGGGCTTCACCCTCACAACTTCATGCGCAGCCTCCCAGGGGCACGCTTCCTGGCCACTGTGGCCTTCCTCTGAAATGTGCATGCCTGTGAAACCAGCACCATATGGGTGACCCCAGTGTCTTCCACTGGCTTGAACAATAGTCTGGCTCCTGTGGGCCATGGCTACAGAGGCCTCCCAGCGCCTGGTGGCTGGTCTCCTTGGGAATTCACTATCCTAGGTTTTCCTCTGGGATGTCCCGTCTCTTTTCAAAGCAGAATCTTTTGCATCTGCACACTTGGGAAGATGAAGTGGGGAGTCTTGCAGATTCCTTAGACCCCCTCGAGGCGTCCTCCCTATAGTCCTGATTCTAAGTATCTGGCTTCTTTCTAATGCTGAACTCTTCAACAGCCATCCACTCCCTGCCAAACTTAGCTGTCTCTTTCTTTTGACAAAATTGTAAACTTTTTACATCTTTTTCTTCTGCTATTTTCTCTTTTTCACCATATAGCTGGCTCAAAGCAGCGACCCATGTAAGAGCCTGAACATTGGGCTGCCTCAAAATTTCCTCTTCCATAAGTAGTCCACCACTCTTAATCTGAGTTTCATACAAAGTCTCAGGACAGGGGGAAAAAAAACGGACACACTTTTTATCAGAGCATAGCACACCTGGTTTCTAGACCAATTACCAATAAAATCCTCCTTCCTATCTGAAACATCTTGAGCCTGACTTTGCAATCCACACTCTTATCAGCTTTTTGGTCTTCTAAGCTCTGACAAAAATTTTCCATCAAGCTTGGTATACAGCATTCTAAGACTTCTCTAGCCAATGTCTTCAGACCTTTCCAAATTCTATAAAACATTTCAAAAGTTTTCTAAACTATTTGCTCAGGTAAAGTCAGAGCAATGGCCTTGAGACAGGAGGTATTGGGTACATAGGCAGTTAGAGATTTAAAAAATAAAAAGATTCTCTGAAATGAGAGTTTACAGAAATAGCACCTGGCTTTAACAACACGCAGCTGGCTGCTTGCTAGAACTGTTGCTAGTGAAATGTTGGGCTGCTGGGCTGCTAAGTAAGATTACTTCCTTAACCAGCTCAGCTATAAAAACCCCTGTTTAAAAGAGTGCCTTAGTTACTTACTCATTGCTGGACAGAATATATGACATCCACAAATTAAAAGAGAAAAGGTTTATTTTAGCTCACAGTTTCCGAAGGTCTGGGTTCATTCATGGGTAGGTGGAAATGGTAGAAACACATGCGTATGTACAGCTGGAGGAGAACTATTCACAGCATGGCAGGCAGGAAGTCAAGTGCAAGAAAGGGCAGGCTAGCATATATCCTTACTAGTCTTATCCCAGTGATCTTCCCCTTCCAGGTCAAGCTCCAGTATCCCACCCCTGTAGCTGTGGTGACCAGTACCACCTCCCTCTCTGAGTCACGTCATCTGACAAGGCCTGACTGTGGGAATTATGTGGCAGACACACTCAGCCTGGCTGTAAGGAAGGGGTCTGTTGTGGTTTGGGTGTGCAATGATGCCCAGAAGCCTTGAGTATATTAGTTGTGGATTATCTACAGATTTTATGTGTTTTGGGAGGTGGGGCCTGGTCTGGAGGGATGGATTGCTGAGGGTGTGGTGGATCACTAAGTGTGTGGCCTGGAAGGACTGACTCCCACCCTGACTTCTCCTGGGCTTCTCCTCCAGCTCCCACTGGTCCTTCCTCTTGTGATGCTGTGACTCTTCTTGCCACTGCCTCCCATGAATGGACTGAGACCTGAAACTGTGAGTTAAAAATAAACTTTTCGGGGGCTGGAAGAATGGCTCAGTGGTTAAAGTGCTTGCCTAGCAAGCACTAATTCAAGCGCTAAGTACCTGAGTTCAATTCCCCAGGGCCACATAAGCTGGGCACTCCCAGCACTAGGGGGCTCTAAGGCAAGAGGATTGTTGTAAGTCCAAGGCCAGCCTGGGCTCCATCCTGTGTTCAGGACCAGCCTGAGCTATAGAGTGAGATCCTGTTGCAAAACAACAACAACAACAGATAAACCTCTACTCCCTTAACTTGTGTGTGTCAGGTGTTGTGTCCCAGCAACACAACAGTGACTAAGGGCCCCTGCCCACTCTGCTCCAAGGCCTAGAAGCTCTCTGAATCCCAGTCTTCCCTGTCATATTCCCAAAAAAACTCCAGAGGTGCAGCTGGCTTCAGGAAAAACTGGACAGGCTCTCCTGCTCAGCGAGGCAGGAGAGGGCCCAACTGGGAAGGGGGTGGGTGCTGGGGTGGCCAGGTTGTATTCTGAGTCCTTTTGCCCAAAGCTGAGAACTCACAGGTCAATCCCCACCTCCTGCAAGGGAGCTGCTGGCGTGGGGACCCACAGAGAGCATGAAGTCCAGGAGCTCTGCTTCCGCGCTAGCTGCTCCTCTTGTCACCTGTGGCAGCTGGGACAGGGCCTCTGTCGCCTGTGTGCACAAAACAGTTGTGAGGGTCCATGTGAGGCGAGGCCTGGGCGACGCAGTCCCCGCTGCTGCCCTCCTTCGCTTCGTGCTGACAGTGGAGTCGCCATCCTGCACACAGAGCCCCTCCCTCATGCCAACTTTTCCTAGCAGCAAAGTGGCAAGAGGAATCCCAGGTTGGCCTGGATCTGGCCTCAGGGAGATGAGCACGCTGAAGAAGCCCAGGGCCAGCGGGTAGGGCCTGGAGTCTGCGGTTTGCCCTGCCCAGTTCTGGTAACTGTATCCAGTTTTCTCTCAGGTATAAGGCCAGCTGTACCCCAACCGTAAGCCAATCAGTGGGTCACCTTGCTGGGGGATTGATTCAGGGGCAAATCCAAGCAGAGGTGGGTGTAGGAAGAAGGTGAGAGAGGTGTGTGTCTGCAGGAAGGCCCAGAGTCCAGGGCCCAGGGGAGGAAGGGGGATGAATGCAGGGGGACAGCCATGTTGTCTTCTCAGCCCTGGATTTGGAAATCGGGATTGCTGACGTACATGACACTGCACCAATGACCAGAGGAGAGCAGAGCTGAGCCAACAGACAGAGAAACTAGGTCTGGTGGCATCATTTGGGCACATTCATTCATTCAACAAACTGATTATCTGTGTGCCAGGCACTATGGTTAAGCCCTTGGACAGAATGACTGTTGTAGAGATTATGTCAACTTGAAGGAATCAGGAACCACACCTGGATTAGGGTTTGGGAACCACACCTGGACTGGGAATTGAGAACCAGCCTGGATTACAGTGTGAGGGATTTGTGGGCCGACCAATGAGAGAAGAGCACCCACCGGATGTGGGAGGGCCAACTGGAACGCCAAGTGTATAGAAGGAAGCAAGAGGGGAAGATTGTTACAGCTTCTTCCTCTGGGAAAGCGCTCGCCCTCGTGATTGCCTATGGACACCAACTTGCTACACGCTGCAGATCTTCGTCACAGATTCGCCTCAGTCTCCACTTGCACCTGTCTGTCCATTGCTGCTCTTCAGTCGCAGATCCTCAGGCTCCGGTCTTCGCTATTGTTCTTCAAACAAACGAGATGTGCAGCAGACTCTCACCAGCTGTCCTGCAGTCCAGACGGGAGATCTACTTCACGGGTGAGCAGCCATCTTGGACTATCTCTATCCTCGGATTCGTAAGCCTTCCTAATAGATTCTTTTTGTTATAAAGTCTGTAAATTCTGCCTTTTGAAAGAACCCAAAATAATACAGAGAGTTATATAGATGCAGGTCCTCAAGACATGGTTTCTATCTTGAGGAGGAGCCTTGTAGTGACAGGCAGTCAAGGACTAGAATTCACTGGCAGGAGACCCATGGCTGTGTGCTATCTGCTACGCAGAAGCGGGGTCACCTGGGGTGGTGGTTGTAACCCTTAGATCTGGGCTCATCACCACAAAGAAAGAGTTGACTCTATGTTTCCCACTCTTTTCCGTATGTCAAGTTTGCACAAAAACATGTAGGATAAGCTCCAAGTGTTGACCAGAGCCAGACAGAAAAGGAAAGACAGCCAGGCATAGTGGTACCCACCTGTAATTCCAGCTACTCAGGAGGCTGAGGCAGGATGATTACAAATTCAAGGCCAACCTGGCAATTTATCAAGACTGTCTCAAAATAAAAATAAAAACAGCTGGGCGGGTAGCTTGGTGGTAGAGTGCTTACCCAGCACGTATGATGCACAGGGTCTGGGATCCACCTTCAGTACCACAGCAAAAAGAGGAAAAGAAAAAATGAGAAAGGAAAAGAAAAGGAAGGGAGGGGAAGGGGATAGCAGATCGTCGGAAAGCCCAGAGTTTAGAATAGAGAGATAGATGAAAGGGTCAAAGAAAGATGAACTAAATTATATCTGAGACATTTCCCCTGTAAAATATCTTAATTTTTTAAAAAGCCAGGTTAAATGATATATAAATCTAGTTCTTTAAAGTCTTGTATCTTTTGATACATGAGTAAAAATTTTAATGAAGTCTAATCTCTGATGAGTTGCCACATTACACTGCCACCTGGTGGTAGCATGATAAAGTCACAGGTTTGTTTTAGTGCAAGGCAAACAATTTTTAGAGAGAGAAAAAAAAATTGAAGGGACCAAAAGGGGCTGGAGGAATTTCACAGCGGTTTGCATGCTTGCTTAGCAAGCACAAAGGCCATGGGTTTGATTCCCTGCCACCGTAGAAACTGAGGGTGGCACATGTCTGTAATCTCAGTTTCTGGAGGCTGAGACAGGAGGATTCCCATGTGCTTGAGGCCGGACAGGGCTACGTAGTGAATTCAGGACTAGCCCGGACTACAGGGCAAGGCCCTGTCTCAAAAAAGAGAGAGCAAAAGGAGCGAAGTCTTGTGGCACAGGCCTCTAAGCCCAGGACTCTGACAGCCTGAGGGGGGAGGATCACAAGTTAAACAACAACAACAAAAAAAAGTGTGAGTGTTGGGGACTGGTGTTGGGGATGTATTGTAGCTCAGTGTAAAGACACAAGGATGGGGGAGAGAGAGAGAGAGAGAGAGAGAGAGAGAGAGATCCAAAGCATTCTTTTTTTGAGGCAGGGTCTTGCTCTGTAGCCCAGGCTGGTCCTGAACTCACTATGGAGCCCAGGCTGGACTTGGACTCATGGCAATCCTCCTGCCTCAGTTTCCCGAGTGCTGGGATTACAGAAATGCATCACTACACCTGGCTTATGTGGTGCTGGGGAATTGAACTCCGGTACTTAGCACCTGACTTAGCGCTTGCTATGCAAATACTTTAACCATTGAGCCATTCCTCCAGCTCCCTACTTCCTCTTTTTGTCCTCTCCAGTTTCTAAAGGACAAGCGACCCTGGTTCCCATCCCACCTTCTGCCCCCAGCAGTCTGCAGAGCCTGTCCTGTCCGGCCCTAAGCTCTGTATACAGGCTAATGCTTCCCAAGCCCTGAGGCCCCAGGGGAACATGGGAATGGTAGGGAGCAAGCCTGCCAAGGACAGTGGGCAGGATGGCAGGTGCAACCCTTGACCTACCGCACAGTTCCAATCTTGGCTGACCACCTCCTGGCTGCGGGTTTCTGGACCCTTCTAGGGCCTCACTGAACCTCAGTTTCCCTATTCCCCCAAGCAGAACAGACCCAGGTACAGATTTCTTGTTCTTTCCACTACTTGTGTACCTACGACACTTCCTTCTAGTGCTGTAGTGGGTGGACACCAAAACTCCCACCACGGTGCCCCTCCTGGAGGCTGGATGAGGCCCGCCCTGCCTGTGGCCCCCTCCAAGGTCTTCCCCACCCTCTCCTTTCCTCTCACCTCTCCCACACTGCCTCAGAGCCAGGGGTCCAACACCCTAACGGCTCGCACCTCACTCAACACAGGACGTCCACGCCTGAGCGAAGAGCCACCCGACCCGGGAGACTCCTGCCCTGCACATTCCTGCCCAGAGCAGGCGATGCTGGTGGACACCATCAGGGAGCTCACAGAGTTAGGAAGAGCAGAGTTTCTTGAAGCCGGGTGTTCCCGACCTTGGCATCCACCAGAGTGCCTAAGCGTAGCAAAGCCTCCTGTAGCCTGTGGCAGGTTGGCTCTTACGTGGCCTTGGACAAGTCGCTCACTGTCCCTCGACCCCGCTTCACCCATCTCTGAAAGGGCTGTCCAGGGGACAGCTCTAGCCATGTGGCTGCTGGGGATGCACAGGAGCTGGCAGGGCTGGCAGGTCCTGGCCCTTTCTGTTGCCCAAGGAACTTGGACCCTGCTCAGAGAGAGAGAGAGAGAGAGAGAGAGAGAGAGAGAGACTGCTTCCCTTGGAGAAGTGGATCCTGGGGGATCTATGATGCTCCCCAACCCTTGCTGTGGGCAGCCAGCAGTGTGTGCTGTATTAACATCATCTCCCCCTGGGAAGCAAATTCAAAGTGAGGTCACCATGGTAACCCAGACATTACAATGTGACCAAATTCTTAAAGTGCCCAACATGTTCCAGGCAAATTACCTTTTAGTAGAATAAAAAAGATTGGGCCCTGAATCCCACAGCTCAGTGGCCTCAGGAGCTCCCAGGGGGCCTGGAACCTTCCCCCAAGAGGAGGAGGCAGAGACAGGAGACATGGGACATAGGAGTGCCTGCCTCAAAGGACCAGGGCAGAGGTGGAAATGACATCCATAGTCCCCAGAAATCTCCTATGGGTGGGCACAAGCCTGGCCAGAGAGCCAGAGGCCCTAGGTCCTAGAGCCAGCTCAGGCACCGTCTTGTTCTGTAGCCCCAAGATGGTCCCTTGCCTTCTCTGGGCCTCTAGCAAAGCCTTACCCAGGAGTGTTTCTTAAACAAGAAAAATGAGCTCGCAGATTTTTATCCTCAGCCAGGGGAGAGGGACAAGTGGAAGGGCCAAGAGTATTTGTTCATCGGGCCTGTAACGCAGAGTCCTAGATTCAGATCTCTCCACTGCCACCTAGCAGCTATGTGACCATCTCGGGCAGTGACTTCACCCTTCTCAGCCGTGTAAGGCAGGGCTAGTAGCAGTTCCACCTGTCATAGTAGCCATGAAGTCTTAATGAGATCCGTAGACTGGACTTGAGTGCCACACGCCAGTGACTCCAGCACTTTGGAAGAATGAGGCAAGAGAATCACAAGACCACGTCCCACCTGGGGAACCTAATGATCTAGTGAGAACCTGTCTCCAAATTAATTCAAAAGGGTTAGGGATGTAACCCTGTGTAAAGGCTCCGGGTTCAATTCCCAGCTCAAAAAAAAAAAAAAAAGAAAAAGAAAAAAGAAAAAAAAGTTCCACGGTAAGTGCTCATCCCAAGGCCCTGCCCACAATAGGTGATTGTGTCATCACTGTTGCTGCCAATCAGAAAGTGTCCCCACATGCCAGGTATTGAGTTGGGCACATTAAACATGATCTTTCACTACATCCTTGCCACATCCCTCCCAGGAGTTATTCTTCATTCCTCTGGACAGATGTGGAGGCCAGCAGTGGCCAGGTGAGGCAGTGCACTGTGGCCTGGGCCTGGCGTCTTGCCCAGGTCTGTCTCCTTCCAGAATTCAGTTCCCTAACCAGTCGTCATCCAAGCTGAATAAGATGAATGCTGAGTGCCTCGCATAAGGGTGGATACTGAAAACAGGACTGACTGAACAGCAGGCACCCAAGGGGATGCGCAGGCTTCGTGGCACAGCTACCACGCTGCCCCTTTCTCCTGGGGCATGGGAGGCTGGAGCTGTGGGCTTAGAGCTCCCACGGATCTGCTGATTACAGGGAACAAGAAGTGAGACCCTCAAGCAGGGGCCCTTTTCAGGCCATTGCCCAGAGGTGCACCGCTGGCTCTGTCCCATCTTCCCACTGCCCCTTGGGTCCTGGCTGTCCCTACACAGTGGGGACACAGACATCCAGGAGCTGCCTCGGGGACCTCTTGCAACTCTAGCTCCTCCCAGACCTTGCTTGGCCTCCGCCTGCCCTTCCTGCTGGGTCAGCATCCCACCCGCGCTAACCCCAGCCAGCCCCAGGCAGGACTGCTTTCCCAGGACAGAATGAGGTCAGCCTGCTGAGTGATGGATGGGTTTAATAACCAGCCATCCCTACCACCAGCCTATTTGCCCTTCACCGTCCCAGGTCCTTGCAGGGGCCAGAGTCAGCCTGTGCAGAGAGGAGAGCAGGCAGAGGGTAGCCGCACCAGGCTTGCTCAGGAGTATGGAGCAACTCCTGGCTGAAGGCTTGGGATGTAGACAGCCCACGTCAGATCTCTTGCTTCAAGTGGCCTGAGCCAATCACTGCCCTTCTCAGTGCCTTGGTTTCTCCATCTGCGAAATGGGCTGTGTGTTCCCTGCTGCTGCTTCATGTGGTTGCTATGGGAGCCGCAGCAGGAGCAGATGTGGCCTCAGCTTGAGAATTGCAGTGCACATATGAGAGTGACTCTGGTTAGGGATGTCTGGGCTGGTCTCCCAGACGCAAACGCTGGGACAAGAATGACAGGGCATGTGATTCCCCAGGTGGTGGTCCCCAGAAAGAAGGAGCGGGGAAGTGGAAAGTGTAGTGCAGGGCATGCTGGGAAGCACTGAGCTCAACCCTGCTACAGGACCTCTGGGACGGGGGTAGGGAGGAATTTGCCTTAATCCATGGAGTAAGTTAAAGATAGATTGGAATTGGAACCCAGAACTTGTGACTCTTAATCCTGGGCTCTGTCTGCTACCCCATGGTGTGCCTCAACTAGGAGACCTGACGGTACACTTCCAATGAAGGCACAATAGCTGCAGAGTCCATCCCAGTAACCAAGATGGCCTTGGGGCAAGAATATCAGGGAGTGGAGCAAGGGCACTGGGTGGCCCTTATTAGCCAAGCTGGACAAAAACAAATTAAGCTATGCAGTTGAGTTCTCAAAGGAAACAGGTGGGTGATTGGGAAAACACTTCTCTTCTCTGAACCTCAATTTCCTTATCTGGAAAATGGGGATAATCATCATACCGATTATCTTAGTTACTTCTTCATTACTGTAACTCAGTACTCAGTATCCACAACTTTAGGGAGGAAAGATTTATTTTTAGGTCACAGTTTATCAATAGGTGGGTGGCTGGAAATGATGGGATGCGGCTGGAGCCAGAGGGAGAGTGCTCCTCACGGTGTGGCAGAATACAGCCAAGTATGGGAAGGAGAAGAATCAACACATACCTCCTCCAGATCAAGCCCCAGGCACCTGCCCCTTCCAGCCAGGCCCCACTTCCCAGCAGTACACAGTACCCATAGGTACATGAGGCTTTTGGGGGACACTCCAGATCCAAACCACAACACCTATCCCTTAGAGTGGTTAGGAGAATAAAACATACAAAAAATGTTCAGACAACAGCTGATAAATTCTGAATAATTATTTACTATATCCCAGCATGGAGGTTATTGTGGTCTGGCTCTGGAATGTCCCTCAAAAGTCTCACGTATTTAAATGTTATAGATTATCTATGGAACCATGTGCTGTTGAGAAATTGGGGCCTAGTCTGGGGGGTGGGTGGGATATAGGCTGTGAGTTAGGGTAAGGCGTGTAAGTTGGGATTAACGGTTTGTAGTGGCCATACCTCCCACACCTGGATTCAGGAGGAGCTAATCACTGGGCGGAGACCTGGAAGGATATATAAGCTGCTTCCTGCCTTCGTTGGAGGACTAGTCTCAACTTGGCTTCCTGTTTGTGATGTCATGAAGAGCTGCCGCCACCTCTGTCTGCCGTGTACTTTGATTGCTGCTGGCCGCCCCTGAATGGACTGTGACCTTCTGAAACTGTGAGTTAAAATAAGCCTTTCCTCCCCGAAATTTGTGCATGTCGGGTATTGAATTACAGAACAGAAAAGTAACTAAGACAGAGGTTCATGCCTGTATCCCACAACTCACAAGGCTGAGGCAGGAGGATCAGAAGTCAGAGACCAGCCTGAACTGCACAGTGAAACCCTGTCTGAAACACACACACACACACACACACACACACACACACACACACACATACTTATTGTAGGCTCTAATTGTCAGCCATGCTGAGTGACTATCTTCAAGGTACATGTGGGACATTCTGGAAGCAAATTTGCAGATGAGTTCATGGCAAGAGATAGAGGACAAATTTTAGGGTTTTTTTTTTCCCTCATGAAATCGGCTCTCAAAATGTATGCACTGATCCTTCAGAAACTCAACTGTCCATGTTGATCTCAGATTTTATCCAACTTGGCACAGAACTAATTGTTTTAAAAATACTCCCGAGCTATACAAGCGTATGCAAGTCCAGGCGTGCATGAGGCCTGTGATCAGGCCTTGGGTAGCATGTGGCAGCAGTGCCTGGGGGAGGACCACTGCATGGGGTGGGACAGCAGAGGCCTCTTTTCAGTTCTCTGTCCACATCCTTCGTGGCTCAGCTGGTCTGTGTGCGTGGCAGGCACTCAGCCTGAAGCAGCAGCCATGGACTGGAATACGGCTGCAGAGAAGTGGGCTCTGGCGGGTCGCATTTTGTCAGCACAGCGCTCGGCCCTAGAAGGGAGCCCCAACATGGCAGACCCCAAAGAACAGAGGCAAATTCTCAGGCCCATCTCCTCGCTGGAAAGGGGTTTGGTCATGTTCTGCCTTGCTAGGCTGGTATCGGGGACTCTCAGGAGGCTGGTGAGTTCTGAGAGGCCTGGAATGGGAAAGGGCAGAGTGACCAGTGCGACCTTGCCATGAAGCCAGTGTCCCTCGCCTGATGGATGGAACGATGAAGTATGGCCTAGCCATATCGTGGAAAAATTATCCAGGTATAAAAAAGAATGCAGCACGCTGGGCTCTGTGGGGGACACCTATAATCCCAGCTACTGGCAGGCCAAGGCAGGAAGACCGCAAGTTCAAGGCCAGTCTCAGGAACTTAGTGGTACCTAGTCTCTGGCATGTGTGAGGCCCTGGGTCCTACTCAGTGAAGAAGAAGAGGGAGAAGAAAAAGAGGAGGAGGAGGAGCAACAGCAGCAGCAGCAGCAACAACAACAACAACATGGAGGTTAGCCACAGTAGCAGCAACTTTCCAGAGCCAGAGGTAGGGTCAGTTGTATCCTGAGCTGTCTGTCCTGCTGAGGAGCTTTGAGGCACTATTGAAATTGTCAGTGTAGAGGAAGCCAGATCAGAGTCACTGCATAGAACTCAACAGGGGCGGGGGCAGATGGGGAGTAGTGGAAACTGGAGGGTCAGAGGGGCCTGGGAGAGTCAAAAAAGGAAGGGGAAGGATTTGGAATTTTGTGGCAATATATACGTGCACAAAAGAAGTTCAGTGTAAACATTATGTATCACATCTACACATCAATAAAATGGGAAAAATAAAATAAAACACAAGAGAAATTGTCAGTGTTCCCATGAGGCCCTGGTGCACCCAGGCTCACTAGGAGATTTGGGTAGGTGTGATGTGACCAGAGTCATTGCGTACATGTTGGGAATGCTGATTGAAGAAGTGTAATCGAGTGTTTGTGGTCGTCGTTCACAGCTGTGTTGAGCACACAGACCAGGTGGCAGTGCCAGCCAATGCGAGCAAGCCGGTTCACACAGGACGTGCAAGGCAGCTTTCATGCTCACTTGAATATGGACTGTTTACTATGCTGCGTGAAGAAGTGGATATGGGAAGATGCAGGTGTGAAGAGAGAGGGAGAGAGACAGAGAGGAAGAGAGACAGACAGACAGAGAGAAGACTGAGCTTCAAGACATGCTCCAACAAGAGGGAGCCTGGAAACCACGCCACACGAGGAAGCCAGTCACAGCAGGCCACACGGTGCGGAATTCTATTTATATGAAATGTCCAGAATTGGTAAATCTGTCAAGACAGAAAGTAGACGGGGGCGGGGAAAGCAGGGCAGGAGGGAGGAGTTTGCAGGTTCCATTTGGGGTGAAGGGAGTGTTCTGAAATTAGAAAGGGAAAGATAATTACACCATTGAATATATTAAAAGCCACTGAGTTGAATTGTATACTTTGAGATAGTGAAGGTTATGGTAGGTGGCAGGTGAATGAAATCTTGATGATAAAAAGAAAACTCTAAAAAAACAGACAATGGGTAAGACCCCCCCTCCTTGCCAAGCCCTCCCTGCTCTTCCGGGCCCAGCCAAGCACCACGAGCCTGCGTTGTACTCTTCCTCCGTATTGTCACTCCTGGACAGGTCTTTCTCACCTACCCGGAAACCTGTCAAGGGCGCAGCAAAGCCTAGTTATTTTTGTTGCTCTCTGGCCCCAGCTCCAGAGGACATCAGGTGTGACACCTTGATTAGCACTGTCACTCATAAATCTGAGCCTCGTGTGTGTGTAGCTTGGGCCTGGTGCCCGCAGGGGACTGGACTCAAATCCACTCCTGTGGCTGGGGTTTCTTCCCTCCCTCTCGGGTCTCCCATGACCTGCTGTCCCCAGGGACCCCAAAGGGTGCCTTCAACCATCAGCTGTCCAAGCCCTTCCCATCAGCAATGAGGAAAGCCAGGTCTGGAGAGGTAGGACTTGCCAGTGGGTGGCCAAGCTGGATGGGGACCCTAGGGGCCTAGCCCTAACCCTGGCAATAACCCTAACCCTAACCCTAGCACCAACCTTAATCCTAACCCTAACCCTAACCCTAGCACCAACCTTAATCCTAACCCTAACCCTAACCCTAGCACTAACCCTAACCCAGTGCTTTCCCTTGTGACGCTGTGGCAGGGGACAGGCCAGCGAGGCAGGTAGCACCTGGGGCGCTTCCAGGTCCATGCACCAGCCAGGTTGTCAGCCGGGGATGTGAGGACATAGAAGGGCAGAACCTGACGAGACTAGTGGGGACTGAAGTCAGGGAGGTGACTCTCGCTTCCTGTTTTTATCATTGCTTCAGTCATGGGAGACAGTTGTTACCGCAAAGCCACACATCACACCCACTGGCTTCCCTTGGCAAGTGCCTCCCTGGGATCCTCCCCCACTTCCCCTCCGGGTCCCCAAAACTTGGTCCCTCATGGCAGGGGAGGAGCCAGTCCCAGGCCGCTGGGAGCCACCCCGCTCACAGTCTCACTGAAGCCTGACCCTCCCCTTTCCCAAGGGCTCCGTGGTTGTGCATGTATTGAGTGCCTACTGTGTGCCAGCTCCTATAAAATGCCCTGAGGGCAAGGGGAAGAGCAAACCCAACACAGGCGAGGTGGGCATGCTGCCTGGCGCTAGGGGAGCCAGGCGACCAGCACTTCCCACTAAGGTTCCAGTTGCTGGGCACACACAGGGAAACTCGGGGGTCTGGAGACTCAGGAAAGATTTTTCAGGGAAGGTAAGGCTGCTGCCCTCCTTGCCTGGGTCTGCCTCCTGACAGTGGGCAAAGGGAAGTGAGGAGTGCAGCAAGCTTGTGTGTTGTGCTGTGTGTGTGTGTGTGTGTGTGTGTGTGTGTGTGTGTGTGTGTGTGTATGTGTGATGTAGCGTATGGGTGCATGCTTTTGTGTGGCTGTGTGTTGCACAGTTTGGCGTGTAGGTAGAAGGATCTCCTCTCTTGCCAGTAGGGGAAGGGGCCTACCTGCAGGGAGCCCCAGGCCCCATGTGGTGGAGCAGGATAGAGAGAGGATACCCTGTCTCTGTTGCAGGTTGGGGTGCTGCCCCTACTCTGGTTGTAGGGCTTCCCCCGGGCAGGCGCCATACCCATCTTTCTGTGTCTAGAGTAGAGAGACCAGTGGCACCTGCCTTGGAGAGCAGCAGGCAGATTGTGGGTGCTGCGTCAGCACTGGGCCCTACAGTGTGGCGCCCTTCCCTGAGGACATCGCATTCCGTGTGTCCCTCTTCAGAGGCCCCGTGGAGTCAGCCCTTGCGTCCACACTGGTGTCAGAGGCCCGCATACCTGGCCAGTTGGCTCTGTCTCTGCTGCTCTGTCCGGCCAGGCCCTCCCTCCCTGCCAGCCCACATGCCCCGCCCCTTCCACCCCACCACCCGCCTCACTGTCCTGCCCCACCCCAGGGCCCCGCCTGCTCAGAGGCCTCTTGTGAGCCCTTCTGGGGGCACCCATCCTGTCATGAAACCAGGCCTGAGGGTGCGGCCCTGGCCTCCTGTTCTTCCCATTTCGACTGTGCCCTCTTTCTTTCTTTCTTTCTTTCTTTCTTTCTTTCTTTCTTTCTTTCTTTCTTTCTTTCTTTCTTTCTGAGATAGGGCCCGCCTCTGTCATCCAGGCTGGACCTGAGCTTACTATGTAGCCCAAGCTGGCCTCAAACACGTGGCAATCCTCCTGCCTCAGCCTCCTGAGCACTGGGATTACAGGTGTGCACCACCCCACCAGGTGGTGCTGGGGAATCAACCCGGGCCTTGTGCTTGCTAGGAGACTGCTCTAACCTCTGAGCTATAATCTGAGCTCCAAGAAAGTCACTCTTTCAATGAAAGGACCTCGGAAGACCTCAGGGCATGAGGACAGCACCTTTCAGGGTCCAAGACTGAGGCAGGACTATCGGTTGCGGAGGTGAGGTACAGCCCGGGGGCAGAGGTCACCCCCTCCATGGCCACAGAAGCAGCTCTTGCTGTGTCTAGGACTCTCTGGAGGCCATTTTTCACAGAGGGCAGGCTGGGGGACACAGTCGTAAGATGAGGTAGGCGGACATTAAAACCACGTGTGGGGAGACATTTCCCTTCTGGGGAGAAAGCCGGCTCAGCTGGTGCTGTGTGTCTTTAGCACCTTTCTGACCTTTATCTGTTTCCTCTTTTGGTTTTTGTTTTTTCAAATAGAGTCTTGCTCACTGTGTAGCCCAGCTGGCCTCAAACTTACACCAATTCTCCTGTCTCAGTCCCCCCTAGCTCGAGTGCTGGGATTATAGGCAGCCGCCCAGCTTTAACCACTGTGCTCTGCCCCCAGCCCTACCTGCTCCTCTGTACTCAGAGAATGGCCCCCTGACACCAGTGTCCCTCAGGACTTCAGCCACACTGTCTGGCTTACCTTGCACTCAGTGGCTGCCTGGGACCTACCTGCTGCAATCTCACTATTTGTCCAGTTACATGGATTCCCTTGAAAATAAATTATTTAAGTAAAGATGAGTAGATTTTTCCAAACAAAACAACTAAAAAACAGTTTAAGTTGGGCATTGTGGTGCATGCCTATAATCCTAGCATCTGGGAGGCTGAGTCAGGAGGATGGCTGTGAGTTTGAGGCCAGCCTAGGCTACATAGTGAGTTCAGAACCAGCCTGGATTATACAGTGAGACCCTGCCTTAAAAACAAACAAACACAGCACTCACGAGTCTGAGGCAGGAGGATTGCCGTGAGTCTAAGGCCAGCCTGGGTTCCATAGTGAGTTCAGGACCAGCCTGGGCTACAGAGCAAGATCCTGTCTCAAAACCAAAAACAAACAGAAAACTACTGTGACTCACAGGTGGCCCGAGTCCTTGACTCTCAACGAGTGCAAGGGTCAGGCTCCGGCCTGGGAAGGGAGCTCTAGGGAACCCCTTAGGTCACAGCCCAGGTGCCGATGGCCTGGTCTTCCAACCTCCTCCCATGGCAGCAGACGGCCTACTGGTGTGGACAAAGCCAAGATTCCTCGGCACCCAGGTCCCTGGCTCAGGGTCTCCCATTCCAGCCCCACCCCATGGCTCCCAGGCGGCTCGCTCCTGGCTGCTGGTGTTTGTCTTCAAACCACCACCTCTACCTGTTTGACCTCCTGCAGAACAGACAGGGCCAGGGGAAGGTCAGCGAGGCACTGTGCGCAGAATTTACCGAGGACCTCACCCTCCTTTCTAGTGAGAGGAGGACCTACCAGCCAGAGGACCTGTGTAACTTTTGTGCCTGAGGCCTCACTCCAGTCCCAACCCTGCTGCAGACACCAATAGGAAATCAAAACAAAACCTAAACAAACCTGCTGGTCAGGGGGATGTTCTGAGGTCACTGTGTTTCCAGATCTTACAGCAGGGAGGCTGATCAGCATGACTGCGGCCTAGGCACAGTTGTGTGGTTGTACGCTGTGCGAGAGCCTGAAGCCAAGGGGGAGGGATAGCCAGAACCCAGCCTGTGCTGGCCGGTGTGTCTGAGTAACATCGTTTTGTATTTTGTACACTGGTGAGGAAACCTTTCAGTCCTTCTAACCAGGGTACCAAAATGCCACTGATGGCCCTAAGACTCAAATTTCTTGATTTTTTTTCTTTTACTTTACTTTATTACTATTATTATTACTATTATTATTATTTGCATTGCGCTCTCACTATATTACCCAGGCTAATCTCAATCTAAAAATTTCTATCTCAGCTGGCCTAGAAACCGGGATTACAGGTGCATGCCTCTGTGTCCTGTTTGATACACTTTCGTCCTCTTGGCACTTTAGTAAAATCCGTTAGGGAATTGAGGTAAACCTAGAGTTTGCTGTCTTTTTTATGCCTCTCTCTCTCTCTCTCTCTCTCTCTCTCTCTCTCTCTCTCTCTCTCTCCCTCTCTCTGTCTAGGTACTAGGGATTAAACCCAGGGCCTGTTTTTATTTTCAGTTTGGGACAGGGTCTTGCTAAATTACCCAGGCTGGGCTTGACCTTGAGATCCTCCTGCCCCAGACTCCCAGAGTGCTGGGATTAGGGAAGTGTGCCACCAAGCTTGGCTTTATGTTCTGTCTTGCCCCCTGCTCCTCCCCAACCTCATCTCATAGGGCAGTTTATTCCCCCCTGGGATCTTCCTAGCATGCACCTGAACTGGCCTCTAATCCCGTGCTTTTTTAAAAAAATTTTTTGAGACAGGGTCTCACTCTGCAGCCCAGGCTGGTCCTCAACACACTAGTGTAACCCAGGCTGGCCTTCAAGTCAGGAAAACCCACTTGCCTCTGCCTCCCAAGTGTGGGGATTACAGGTGTACACTACCACATCCAGCTTTATGTGGTGCTGGGAATCAAGCTCAGGGCCTTGCACTTCAAGGCAAGCACTTTAACTAGTGTGCCATTCCTCCAGCCCTAATCCTGTGCCATCTTCCCTGCCCAGCTCTGCATTCCTGCATGCCATAGACCTTATCTACGTATCTAGGGTCTAGAAAGTGTCCTGTACCTGTGCCACCCACACATCTGGGGACTACTCGAGCATCATGTGGGCGGGGCACACAATTATCAAAGACGCAGATCATTAGCCGAAGTCGTTTGTGTGTGTGTCTATTACTCCTAAAACCCTTTCCCTGCCCTGTCCCACCCAGTTTCTGTCATTTTGCCCTGCAGGCCCTTCTATCCATTTTCTTGGTTCTAGATTTATAACCCTGACTCACCTCCAGGACAGGAAGAGGGAGGAGGAGGGAAGGTGGAAGGGGGAGGAGCCACGCTGGCTGTTAGTCCTCCAAACGCAGTCCTCCTCTTCCTCGCTGGCACCTGGTGCTCTGCGGGCCAAGCCCTTTGCCTGGACTATGAATAGAAGCAAAGAAGGTGGCCCTGGGGTCTTACCTTCCAATAACTGGGGACCCTCTTTCCTCCTTGCTGACAATAAGGCTTCACGTGACAGGGTCATCATGCCACAGAAGACTCTAAATGTCAAGGTGGTGCAGATGTAGCCTCCAGACCTGGGGTACCCACCCAGGACTGCTCAGTGGGAGGGGAACCTCTGTATCCTCGGCATTGCCGGGCTTGGAGTCCCTTTGCCTTGGCAATTTGTCTGTTTGACTGCCCTGCAGTGACTCTAGGGCCTGCTCGCTGAGCTACATTCCCAGGCTCTTCTGTTTGAGATAGTCTCTAACTTGTCCGGGCTGGGCTTGAGCTTGTGATCCTCCTGCCTCAGTCTTCCAGAGTGCTGGGATCACAGGCCCGCACCCCCATGGCTTGGACACTTCGATCTTATCCCAAGGAACCAAGAAAAGAAGGGGAGAAGCCTGCTCTGAGGAGGTGAAGCAGATCCCCTCAGGATTGGGCAGCTTTGTCCACATTCTTTGCCAAGGGGTGAAGGCCACATGGGGCCACATGCAAGCTGGTTCTTGTGCAAGGAGAGGGAGGTCATGGGGTGTCAGATACGTATTGCAGAAGGCAACTCAAAGACAAGAGAGGCCACTTTCGTTTTATCTAGCAATCTTCCTGTAAAGGACTCGGGGCCCCTTCCTTGGGAGGAAAGCAGGGCAGAGCCGCCCCAACTCCAGCTCCCTGGGCCCTGGGTCACAAGGCCCTCCCCACAAGACAGTGGCTGGCTTGCCAAGGTCACTCTGGCTGTTGGAGGCGGAAAGGGTTGAGAAAGCCCTGGGAGAGGACCTGGAGCCAAGAGGGATTTGGAGGTGGAAGCAGAAGGGAAACCAGCAAGGGAACTTGCCCCAGGTGGAAAGATTAACTCAAGAAGCCCCAGACAATGGATGGAAATGAGCTAAGGAGCCAGGACCGGGCAGCCTGGCCGGGCTGGTCCCGAGGGCCTTGAAGCCTGCAGGACTGCCGTTCACGCCCGCAGGCCTGGGCTGGCAGGAAACACAAGGACTGAGCCACTCAGGCCTAAGAAAAGAACACCAGGGCCACAAAGTCCCAGCGGGAACTGTCTGTGCCAAATGGACAAGAAGAACAAGCGCAGGGCCTGAAGGTACCCCCATCACAGCCACTCGCTCAACAAGCCAAGAAGATCCCCAGGTCCTGGGCACCTCCATCGGCCAAACGGATAAGTCCCCCACTCTAGTAGGAGCAGGCCATACAAAATAGTACTAACAGTCTCCGGACACAATACATGCTATTTATTTATTTTTGTGATACTAGAGGGTTTTTTTTATTTTTTATTTTTTATTTTATTTTATTTTATTTTATTTTATTTTTGGTTTGGTTTGGTTTTTTGAGACAGGGTATCACGCTATAGCCCAGGCTGGTCCTGAACTCACTATGTAGCCCAGGCTGGCCTCAAACTCACAGCAATCCTCCTGCCTCAGCCCCCTGAGTGCTGGGATTACAGGTGTGTGCCACCACACGTGGCTTATGTGGTGTTAGGGAATCGAACTCAGGTATTTAGCACTTGACTTAGCGCTTGCTAGGCACGTGCTTTAACTGCTGAGCCATTCCTCCAGCCCCTGGTACTGGTGATGGAACCCAGGGTGCATTTTGTGAGACGATCTTGGGTAGTTGCCCAGACTGGACTCAAACTTGCCATCCTCCTGCCTCAGCTTCCCAAGTAACTGAGATTACAGGTGTAGGCCACCAAGGCTGGTTGCTACTTAAAGCCCAAACCACCAGCTGCCTGTGGTGGCATATGCCTGTAATCTCAGCACTCAGGAGGCTGAGGCAGCAGGATCACAAATTGGAGGTCAGCTAGGGCAATTCAGCAAGTTTGAGGCCGGCTGGAGTCAAACACTGCTAAACCCAGTTTTAAAAACAAAATAAAAACCCAAAGATAAGAGAGACTGGGAGTGAGGGGGGGAAGGCCGCTCCACGATTTGCAAAAAGAAAGCACGGGGAACTGTTTCTTTTATGAAGCAGAGAAAAATCCTAGCAAAGGTAAACACGCAACTTTTCCCCTTTCTTCAGCAGTTCCTTTCTACTTGTCACTGCATTTTTTATTTCCTATTAATGTTCCAAGTAAAGAAAAATTTTAAATTTAAATTATTACTATGAGTGACACCACACATCCTTATATTGTGCTTTGCCAGTTTTATATGCCAATATCAGAGCACTTAGCTCGTATGTGGAGTCACAGAAATTGTGCAATTTGTATTTTATGATTCATCCCTGAGGGTACCACAAGCTGGCTAGAAAGACACAGCCAGAGAAGATGGGCATGGTGGCACACGCCTGTAGTCCTAGCATTTGGGAGGCTGAGGCAGGGGTGTTGTCCTGAGTCCAAGGCCAGCCTGGGTTATACCAGTGAGTTCAGGACCAATCTGGGCTACAGAGCGAGACCCTGTCTCCAAAGAAAAAAAAAGAAAAAAGACACAGCCAGTGTGAAGAAGAAGGGGCAGGAGGTCATCCCCTAGCATAGGCAAGGGGACACTCTAGGACTTTGGGACTCAGGGTGCCTCACAGGAAGGACCATTTTAGGTGCCATGAACTCCAATCAATGAAGTGCATGCCCATTCTCTGGAGCTTGACAACTGCCAAGTTCCCCTGCAACCAGACACTGCTCTGGTCACACCGGATATGGGTGGGGTCTGCAGAAGTCAAGTGAGGCATCTCCTTCCCACGAGTCTATCACCCTGGCCCTTGGTGGGTCCGCCCTCCCCACCCCAGTCTGGGTCTTTAAACCTCTACGTTAACTCATGTTCAGTACTCGGACTAGAGTCTTCCCTCATCCTCACAGGACGGATGGCTGGTACATGCCAGGTGGGCCCAGAGTGGGCAAGTTGATCTAGGATGCGGGCATCTGACCTGGATCATGCCTCCCACCCCTGGGCTGGGCCCTGGGTCCTGTCAGGCCCAGCAGACAGCCACAGTGATGGAGTGAGGCCAGGGAGGAGGGACTGAGGGGCCCAAGGTGTTTCCAAACGAGAGAGTGAGTGGCAAAGCTGGGGACACTCTAACAGAGCCTCTTTGCTCTTCCTCCTCTCCAAACAAAGGCAAGAACCCTGCCAGTGGGAAAGGCAGACTGAAGAAGGGAACTTCTTTGCTCAGGGTCCCATTGCACACGGGTGGCAGAGGCAGCCAGCCTGCAGGTCTCCTCCACCAGCCTGTGCCCTGTGATACCGCCTGGCCTGCCTGCCTCCGCTGTCTCTGACCTCCAACCCAGCACGAGGGAAGGAGGGGCAGGAAGAGGCAGGGGACTGTTCCATTACTGGCAATTACATGGTGCTTTGTCATCCTTAATTAACTCAGCGGCTCCTCTGCCAGATCTCCCTGTGGATACAGGGGCTGGGAAGACACAGCTGTGGGGCCACCAAGGAAGGGAAGACTGGCTGGGTGGGCCCAGGGGGCCCCTCAGGAACATCCCAGCTCCATTAGTCACTGCCTGCCCTCAACTGCAGAGGACTTCCCTGCCACCCGTGAGACACTCTAAGAACAGAGGTCGAAACGGAAGTCTCTGATTGTGTATCAGGCACCTTCCCTGCGCCAGTTAGGGGAGGCCTTAGGTGAACACTGGTTTCTAGACCTTGCTGGGACAGGCAAATGGCTTCAACCATAACCAAACACTCGCAGTGACTAGAATGAGCATTATTTGAGCACCCACCAGATGCCAGGCACAAAGTGAAATGTCTCCCACAAATTATCCTACAGAAGCCTCTCAAAACCCTCTAAGGTAGGTATTCTGTCCATCGTGCAGGTAAGGAAACTGAGACACGCATTAGCTGAGGTGTGTTTGGTCAAAAAGCCAAGGTACATGGAACACCAAGGTCAAGCAGTTACTATACAGGAGTATGTGTGTGTATACATTTATGTGTTGGGGAAAGAATAATTGTGTGTGCACAGCTGTGGTTGTGGACATTAAGGAAGAAGAGGTTAACGAGAGGTTCTGGGCACAGGTGGAGCAGCTAGAAGAAATGAGGACTTTCTGGAGGAGGAGGCAGTGTGGGTAGAGCCTGAGGACAGCATTGGCTCTGGTGGCACCGTCACCAGGATGGAGAGCACTGGAGGCAGCTGGTTGGGCAGCCTGGCAAGGCAGCAAGTGATAGGTCACCAGTGTCACCAGTGAAAGGCAAGAGCCTAATGTAGATAGGAACCCCTGAGGCTCCTGACTCATAACCCTGAGAAGGCTGTCTGAGCTGGGCCAGAGCGGGGCTGTCATGGGTCCTCGGGGAGAGGCTACACTGGTCCTTCCTGAGACTGCCCCCAGGCCTATTCCAGGTTCTAGACAGAGCCTGCCCCCCCAACCCCCCACCCCGCCCCGGACCAGCTGGGGATTATGACAGTGAGCCACTCCTACCCAATCCTCTTTAGGGTCCATCCCATTAGGAAAGTGACTTTTGTTTTGATAAAGCAGGCAACATACAGAACGCATGGTATATACTAGGCCTAATTCTAAACAGGTCACAAGCATTAACCCTCATCAGTCTTCACAAGAACCTCGAGGTATAATCCCAACCATCCTCACCCATTTGGGCTGCTATAACAAAACATTGGAGTGGTTGTCTTCAAAACCACAGAAATTTCTTTCTCCTAGCTCTAGAGGCTGGCAGTCCTGGCCAAGGAAGCCCGAGGCTGCTGCTTTGGGCTCATGGAGGCTGTCTGCTCCCTGGAGACTCACGTGGCAGAAGGCTGGAGGAATCTCTAGGGGATTTCTTTCATGTTCAGCCCATTCAAGAGAGCTCTGCTTTCCTGACTACTGTTTCCCAAAGGCCCATCTCCTAACACCCTCCCCTCAGAGTCAGGATTTCGGTGTATAAATTTCAAGGGAACATAAACATTCAGTCCATTGCGCCAGGTTTACTTTTTTAAGGAAAGAGAGGCCAGGGGTATATAAACAGCTACTCAGCCATCTCCCCCTGAGGGCTAAAGCCCCACTTTGGGGAGGGGCTGACTCAAGGAAGCGGGGCCAGATCGCTGAGGGAGCCAGGGGTTTTGTTTCAGTCCCACCATAAGCCAGATGGTAGCTGGAGCGAGGCCAAGAACTCATTTGACTCCCTGTACCCACTCCGTGGGGTCCCCTGAGAGTCCACCACGGAAAAGCAGGGACTGGAGATGCAGCTTAGTGGTAGAGTGCCAGCCTAGCATGTGGAGTCATTATAGAAGTGTTTACAAAGTTAGAGAAATTTTTATTATATTTTATTTTTGATACAGGGTCTTACTCTGTAGTTCAGGCTGGTCCTGAACTCATATGTAGTTCAGACTAGCCTTGAACACACAGCAATCCTCCTGCCTCAGCCTCCCAAGTGCTGGGATTACAGGCATGTGCCATCACACCTGCCTTCTGTGGTGCAAGGAATCAGTACTCAGGGGATTGAACTTCTTAGGCAAGCATTTTAACTGCTGAGCTATTCCTTCAGCCTTAGATAAAATTTCTAAAATACAGTAAAAGAAAACTACCTGAAGGCCTCCTCTCAAATACTGGTTTACTTTCAAGATTTCTTTGTTCCCTCCCTTATAAATGGCCATCAGCATCCCAGGTGGATGGCCAGGTGAAGTGGCTTCTGGTCCTGGCTTGCTGTGTGACCTTGGGCAAGTCCCTGTCCCTATTTGGGTCTCAGGCTTCTCGCCTGTGAAAAGAAGGTTTGGGCATGGTGACCGAAGAAGAGGCTCCTCACAGCTTTGACCTTCTGTTTCTGTTTCTGTTTCTGGGAGCGGCAGAAGGGGCACTAGTAGGCTGCTCTCTGCAGGGGACTCACGGCTGACAGCTCCCAGCAGGTCACCTCCAGGAGGATGCAAAGAACAGTTAACATTCTTCATTGCATACAGAGCATTCCCAGGCTGCCTGCTTACTGGCCCATATGGTGCTGCCTGCCAGTTGCACACTGCCGGCTGCTCTGGCCGGTCCTGGTGACTGTTTTGCCCAGGCTCCTGAAAGCTCTCTACAGTTCTAGGACCAGGTACCCTAGGTGGAGAGCTGGGGGCTCAGCCCTGTGACCTCTCTCCCTACTGCCACCAGGGGAAAGCAGCATGGTGTGAGAAGCTGGAGGAAGAGGAAGAAAAGGGACATCGACTGTGTTCCAACTCCATTTGGACCCCTTCCTAAGTAATTGGGATTCAGAAACGAATCAGAAAATTTTCTACCCTGAAGGACACAGTATCTAACAGCAGAGAAGAAACAGGCATCAGCAATACTGAATACCTGGGACTATGAAAGCCCCAGAGAGAACCGTAATCCATGGTGGTGGTCCAGGAAGGCTTCCTGGATGAGGCTCCTTTATAGATAGATTCTCAAGGATGGGATTCAGCCCTTCCAACTCCAACTATTTAAGCTGTATGGTGTTAGGGGTATAGCTCAGTGGTAGAGCACTTGTCTAGCATGTACAAAGCCATGGGTTCGATCCCTAGCACAGCTGAAGATTCACAGAGACACTCAGTGAGTTCTACTCTCCAAGGCTCAGGGCTGCCATCGGATATGTGGGTCTATGGCTGCATTAGCTACAAAATCAGGGTTGCCAGGAGCACAGGGCAGAATGCCGCAAAGGCCCTTGGCTGAGGAACAGAGAGTGGCGTGTGAGCAATGCCTCCCTGTCCTGCTGGGGCTAGCCCAGCCCTGTCTTCCTCCCGGCTCAGGCAGCACGTGGGCCCATGAGCCGGAGTAATTACAGGGCCTGAGCTGCGACCGACCTCACTGGAAGGAATCCGGACAGTGGCTGGGTGTGCTGTGTGTGCTTTTCTGGCTACAGATCCAGGAATCCAGTGTCAGAATTCTGAAATCCAGGAGGTAGATGACCGTGTTTTAGGAAGCGTCGAGTCCAGATTGCCTAGCAGGTGCCTCCCAGGAATCAGGACAGGGCCTGGGTCAAGGTCAGGGAGCACGAGATTCAAGAGAGACAGGAGTTTCGTTTTACAGGTAAAGAATAACATCCAGAGAAGGGAAAGGCCTGCCTGGGGTCACACAGCAAGTCTGTGTCAGAGACTAAGGCCCCCTTCCCATACCCTAGGCGACACCATCTGAGTCCGCGGGAAAGCGGAGCAGGCGGGGCAGCTCAGGGTGCCCTGGAAGTGCCCAAGAGCAGCCTCTCTGCGATGGACGGCAGTAAATTCCTGCCCCGTCCCAACGAAGTTCCGCCGCCCCTGCTCTCTCCTTCTTGGAGACTGGATACCCTTTCCTCGTGTTCCTGAACAAGAAGACCCCTGTTGACCACTCTGGTCTTCACTTTTCCCATCTGTAAGATGGTCTCCAGCTACCTCGCAGCTGGGCAGCCTGGACGCCTAGACCTCCTGGCTTCCTGGGGGTGGCGGCTATGGCACCTGGAGGCCTCTACCGGGTGGAGACTGGGAAGAAGGAGGAAAGGAAGGTGCCCGGGGCTTCCGGATCGCGGCTTCGTAGAAAATTTTGCAAGGGGCAGGCATCGCAAGCACAGCGCGCGCGGCCCCGGAGCGGAGCCAGGCGCGGGCGGGGCGAGGTCGCGCCGTCGGGGGCGTGTCCGTGGGCGTGTCCTGTCGGGCTCGCCCCGCCCCTGGACGTAGCCGCGGAGCTGGCGCCGAGCGGGGAGGGGAGGAGCGCGCAGCCAGCGCGCCGCCTGGCCGGGCGGAAAGTTTTCCTGACGGAGTTTTGGCGGCGGCGCCGACGGCCGAGCGGGCCATGGACGCGCTCAAGTCCGCGGGGCGGGCGCTGATCCGGAGCCCCAGCCTGGCCAAGCAGAGCTGGGGGGGCGGCGGCCGGCACCGCAGTGAGTGTGTGCGCGTCTGCGGGCCGGGCCGGGCCGGGGTCGGGCCGCGGCGCGCGGGCCTGTCGCGGGCGCCGGCGTCTGGCCAAGTCGGCGGAGAGGCGGGGCCTGACCCGCGCTCGCGGCCCCGGCGCGGCCGTGTGGGGCCGGGGTGTCCGCTGGGGTCAGGTCGCGCTCCCGGTCCTCGCCCCCATGGGAGCTGGGGAGAGCCGGGTCCGCAGGTGCCCGGGTCCGCGGGCGCGGAGGTAGAAGGACAGGACTCGGGCACCCTGGCACCTCCACCCCGGGGAGCAGGGCAGGCTGGAGCCCCGCGCCGGCGGACGAGGGGTGGCCGCGGGAACACGTCCTGCCCCTGCGCCCCGCCGGCAGCCCCGCGGCGGGTGAAGCCCACCAGTCCCTTCGCCCGTGCTACCTAGGGCAGGGCGAGGTCATCTTTTAACTCCGGGGCCTCAGGTGTGAGCCTGGGGTCTCACACCTGGCGATTGATTACGCCCTGCGTCCTCTCTCTCCCAGCAGCGTCCAGGTGGCGAGACTGGCGACCAGGCTATTTTTGAAACCTGTTTTCTTTCGTGCCTTTCCTCCTGGGTTTCTGAAGTCCCTGGGCACCCCGGCAAGCACAAGACTCGTCGCCACCTCTCCCTGCGGCGTCTGGGAAGCCCGGAGAAGCCTCACCCGGTTCCCCTCTGGTCTCAGGTTACCGTGGGGAGCTTGTTACCTGGCATTTTCCTTGAGGCCTGAGAACCGAGACCGGGTCTCACCTCTTTTCGCGAGTTGCTTACCCAGGGTTACACAAGGCTTCCTGGCTTGTGAAGCGCAGCTGGCGTGAACCCGTCCCCGCCTGCCTCTCACCTGGGCCACAGCTTCACTTTTCACCTGGAGACTACAGCTGCCACCCCCATTCGCTCTTGCCTTCCAGGGCTCCGCCTCGGGGAGTCTGAGTTCCTAGGTCCCTGGAGCGCCTGCGTGTCTGGGCCCGGGGAGCCCGCCCTGCCCCTCCTTTGCCCACTGTTCTTTTCCAGCTGTGGCTTCCTCCTAGCCCAGACTGGCACTGGGAGCCGGGCTGGTGCCTGCGGGTCGAAGTGGGATCAGAGGCCAGGCCAAGCATATACCATCTCCCTCGCTTATTCCAGAAATAGTCCCATACAGATTCGTGGGATGTAACCACGACTTCTGAGAATGACAGTCTTTGCTAGTGGAGGAACACTGTGGTTGTCTCCAGGGCTGGGGAGAGGCCGTGGGGTGGGACAACCCAGGGAAAAGTGATTTTTAAGGGAAGAAGAGAAGCACCTTTGAATCTGGGGGAGGGGGGTAGGGAGCCACTTTGGATAGGAGGAGAGTTTGTCATGCCTGCTCTGTCTACTAGGGCAAGTCCTTGTCCTTAATGGCCCTCAGTATCCTCAACTGAAAAGTGGGGATAGAATTCTTACATGGCAGGGGTATTAAGATTGTTGATAATAGTGCATCCTCTTTATTGGTGGGTTCCTCCTCCCTCTTCTCTTTCCTCCTTATTATGGTAGACCAGGTTCTGGGGGCTCACTCTGTCTAGATCTTGGAAGAAAGCAAAGGAAGTTTTTGTTCCTCCAACTCCTGAAAGTCTAGAGCCTTCTGTACCCAGAATGGGCTGGCTCTGAGCTGCACGTATTCCTGATTTTTAAATTATAATTGCCCATCTCTAAGTTGCGTGTAAATATAGTACTTAGTGCAGACTCTTGTTGGGGATCAAATCAGTGCTTCGTGTCTGGTAATGAAATAATAGTGACTACTGCTTTTGTCGCTGTGTTTGACAAGGCGTGTTTGTTTGGTTTTTTGTTTTATTGTTTTTGTTTGTTTGTTTGTTTTTGAGACAAGGTCTTCCTCTGTAGTCCAGGCTGGGCCTGAGCTCACTAGACCAGGAAATCCTCCTGCCTCAGCCTCCCAAGTGCTGAGATTATAGGCACACGCCACTACTCCTAGCTTTATGTAATGCTAGGAAATCGAATGTAGGACCTTGGATCTGCTAAGCAAGTGCTTTAACCATTGTGCCATTCCTCCTCTCCCCCCACCTATTTTTTTTTTTTTTTAAGACAGGGTCTTACTCTAGTTCAGGCTGGACCTGACTGTATAGCTCAGATTGACCTTGAACTGAGGGTAATCCTGCCTCAGCCTCCCATGTGCTAGGATTACAGTCGTGGGCCACCATGCCCAGCTTGTAAAGTACCTTAGTACCCCAGGAACTTAATATAAGGGTACTATGGAACTGGCAAACGACCCTTCTAGACATTCATTATGAGGAAAAGTTGTTTGTCGGAGAGCAAGATAAAACATTTAGGGTTCTTGGGATGGAATGAAAGTTGTATGTGGGAGAGAGAAAGAGCCCTCCTTAAAGGTCAGGAGAGCCAGGAGACAGGTCGGCGACGCTCACAGAAGCTGGGCACTGGCTCTGCTCATGTCCTCAGGCAAATTGCAGCCCTCTGGGCTTCGGTTTCTCCATAAATAAAGAAAGGACCATGTTAATCTCAGCTGAAGACTGAGAGGTAAGGAGTAGGTCAGTGCAAACAGCAGGGATCAAGTATAATCTTGACTCTACTGCCTCCAGTTTGGCGCCAGACATGAGGGGTAGGCTTAATGCTTGGCTAGTTCACATCTCCAAGCAAGGCTGCTCCCCTCCCCATAATACACCCCAATGAATTGTCTCTTATCTGTGACTTGGGATATCCTCAGGAGCTGCCAGCCTAGCATGAGGTGGATGAAATGGGACCTGTTGTCTCCTCTCAGGACCACAATCCCCAAGGCCTGCTGATAAGACCTCTGGCCTACAGATTGGAAGTTGAGTTTTTTTTCTTTTTATTTTTTTCTTCTCTCTCTCTCTCTCTCTCTCTCTCTCTCTCTTTCTTTCTCTCTCTGTCTGTCTCTCTGTCTGTCTCTTTTTCCTTGACGCAGGGTCTTGCTCTGCGGTTTAGATCAGTCCTGAGCTGACAGTCCCCCCTACCTAAGCCACCCAAGTGGTAGGATTTCAGGGTGCACCACCATGCCCAACTTATTAAAGCTAACTTTCTTGCAATCTCTTTACCTGGGACCAGTGACTCCACTTCCGTAGCCTCAGTTCCTTTATCTTTTTCTAAAAGGGGTCTGATGAGAAGAATCCCTGGTTTACCACGTCATGGAAGCAAGCAGGGAAGCAGCAGCAGAACCACTTTGCAAGCTGGGCATGGTGGCCCACATTGCAGTGGGCTCACTGTGACCCTTGGGTTCCTTTGCGGGTTGTGCCACAAAAAAAAGATGAAATGGGAGGTGCCCATTCTAGCAAAACTAGTTTGTGGTGGTTGGTGGGGTAGGGAAGGATTTACTCATTCACTTATGATGAGGTACTATAAATTGCAAAATCATGAGTATTTATTGAGCACTGACTATGTGTCAGGCACTGATGCAGTTGTTGGGGACTGAGTTGGGTCTTTTTGGAAAGGGCTTAGAGTCTGGTGGAGAAGGCAGAAAAAAGGCCAAGGCTGTAGATAAGTAGTATGGAAAGGGAAAGCAGCAATGTGGAAATAAAGCAGGGCAAGGGCCAGTTTCTTTAGTAGGAGGATGTGTTTGAATTCTACACGTAGTCACTCAGACGAGTGATCATTTTGGGAGAGATCCTAGCAAATATTAGGACAAGTGAGAACGGAAGGGAGTCCAAAAAGTGGGCATTATTGAACTGGTGACAATTGTGGGCTGCTAGAGTTAAGTTGTCCTGAACTCTGGGAATCAGGATAGCAGATGCTCTGCTTTGAGGGGCAACAACCAGTTATGGCCAGAGATCTGCTGGGGAAGGGCGATCTTCTTTCCCCAGTCTCCACAGGACAAGGTAGGGCCCTACTCCATCACTTGCCTGACTAGGTAACTTGGAAGTTACAGGTGAGTCAGGGGAGGGAAGAATCTGGGAAGAGGAAGAGCATTCTAGCTAGTGGAACAGCAAGTGCAGGAAATGGTTTTTATTTGTTTGAGACAGGGTCCTGCTCTCTAGGCCCAGCTGGTCTTGAAATCACTGTGGAGCCCAGGGTGGCCTGAACTTGTAGCAGTTCTCCTGTCTCAGCCTCCGAGTGCTGGGATTAGAGGCATGTGCCACCACACCCAGCTTATGTGGTGCTGGGGAATCAAACTCAGGGCCTTGAGCTTGCTAGGCTGGCGCTTTAACTGCTGAGCTATTCCTCTAGCAAAGTACAGGAAATGCTTAACTGCAGGCCTACACTCTGCTTTTCACTGGTCTGGCAGCTGAGGGAGGGAATGAGGTTTGAGTCAGAGGTTGCCACCACCCTTGAGAGTCAGATGCTCCCTTCTAGCAGCTGGGCGTGAGCCTTGCCTTTCATGGGAAGGGCGCAGTGGGCTGTAGGAATGGTTGTGGGATGATAGTCCCAGTGCTGTGGTCTGTGAGCAATGGTCACACTCCTCTAATCTTCATCTGTGAAATGGGAATGCTTACGTAACCTTCCCTCTTCTCATAGGGTATTGTAAATGGTCTCATACACATTAAAAGCTCTTGACTCTTTGTAGTGGCAGTACCTTGTACTTAAGCTTCTGTGGTGCTGAGTATTGAATCCAGGATCTTCACACTTCACACAGCCTTTTTTAATTTTGGGGAAAGTTCTTACAGAGTTACTAAGTTGCCCAGGCTAGATTCAAAGTTGTGATGCTCTGCTTCAGAATGCTTGGACTACAAACCTGTGCAACCAGGCCTAGCTCCCCCCTCCCCAAGGATTTGGCCTTGAGCTCAAAATCATCCTTCCTCAGCCTTCTAAGTGCAGGAATTACAGGGATACCTGCAATATTTTCTATTTCAGTGTGAGAAAACTGAAGCACAGGAAGGTTGAGTAACTGAATCCCCCACCTACCCCAAAGCTTAAATGTTTCTTACAGTGTAAGTAGGTACTTAAGAAAGGGTTGCTGCTGCATTGATCATTCTTCGAATTATTTTCTTTTGCTCATAGTCTCAATGGTTTTAACATCTGAAATTTGCCTAGCACATTTCCATGTCCAGAAACTTCTGATGATGCTTCTGCAGACCTACTACAGACTGGAGAAATAGCTGCTCCCGAGTCGGGCAGAGCTTGCGCCTCTGGAGAGTTTGCCATTCTGCAGCTGCTAGGACAGGGCCCTGCTCAGAGGCTGCCTGAGCCCACTGTTTGGCCATAGCTTTGATACCCCAGACCCCAGCTGGCTGGGTCTCCCAGAGCTGCAGAGGGGCACAGGGACACCATGGCTGACCCTAACTCTTGTAGTTAGCAGGCACATGGTCACACATAGAAGTTAGACAGGGCATATGGTCTGTCCCCAGTTAACTCCGGCAGCAGGTCATCTGTAAAATTGCAAAGTTGAAATAGCATAGTCATTACCCACCCCAGGGCGGAAAATAACTGGGGTCAGAACAGGGCTGTGAAGTCAAGCCTATATTTGCCTGAGGTCCTCTGGGAGCTCCCCTTTAAACCCTGGGCTCCTGCTGTGAAGGAGCATGTGGCCTTAGCCTGTGAGCTAGATTGCAGCCTGATGGCAGCCTGTTTGAGGTGGCTGGGTGTTGAGCAGGATAGGGTGTCCGGGAACTCCACTGGCCTTGCGCCTGTCTGTACTGTACTGATGGCCTCCTGAGGGGAGGGCGTGGGCACTAGAGGCCTCACCTCAGGAAAGGGTGGGCCTTGTGCATAGGAAGGAGCACAGATAAAAAGACTGGCTCCCCTGCCAGGAAGGTACATCTTGCTGGGGCCTGGGAGGGTCTGTAGTTGGGTTGAGGACAAGACTGGACAGCACCATGAGCAAGGCCCCCCTTCTGCCTGCCATGTCCTGGGGAGGCAGCCACAATGCCAGGTTCTCAGAGGGGAAGACTTGCAAGGAGGCAGCTCCTTGATGGTGGGTGTTGTGGCTGCGGGAGGAATAAGTGGTCCACACCTAGGAAAGGCACCTTTGAGGAAGAGGGGAGACACATCTGGAGCACTTACTGTGGGCCTGGCGTCTCACTTTACTATCTTACTAAGGGTCAGAACAGCCCCCTGGTCCAGGAATCATTGCTTCCCCTGCTTTATAAGCGAGAAAACTGAGGTTCAGAAAAGGTGATTATCACCCAGACATAAAATGTCAGAACTGAGATCCAAGACTAAGGCCCTTGTTCTTAACCACTTGGCTATCGTGCCTTAAAGAAGGCTTCCTGGAAGAGCTGGTTATATGGAGTTTTAATCAAGTATAGTGAAGATTATTGGGAATTGAGAGAACTACTTCCGTGAAAGCTCAGAAGTTGAAAGTAAATGTCCAGTTATGACAGAAGTTCCATATTATGGGAGCTCCCAGGGCAAGTGTGTGTGGCCATGTGTTTGTGCATGTGTGAGTGTTGTGGGAGAGGAAATGCATGGTTCCCACATTCCTTGTAGGGTCGCCTGAAGGGGCTGGGTGTTCCCTCTGATCTACTCTTTGACCATGCGCAGGTCACATTCCTCTCTGAGCCTCAGTTGCATCATCTGTCAAGTGAGATTTGGGCAGATAACTGATGAGAGGTCAGTCTGCAGGGGGTGGTCAGATGGGGGTGGGTCAGGCCAAGGAAGAAGGAATGCAAAAAAAATGCCAAACATTTCAGAGGTCAAGGAGGACAGGGGAATGTTTTGACAGCGAAGAGATCACCAGTGACCTTGGCAAGCTTTGGCCCTTTGGAATGGAGGGAGAGGAAGTGGATTTGGATAGGTGCCAGGAAATGGCTGAGCCAGAGGAAATAGTAGAATGGGGACATGAAACTAGAGGAAGGAAGGATGTTTGCCTAAGGGCAGGAACGGATAATGAGATGAACAAGGCCAGGGATGGGAGGATGGGTATTGCCTGCCTGAGGCCCTGCGTTGAGAAACCCAGGGAGATGGAACCGCAGGCCTGGGCATGCCACCACTTCTTTTTCCATCCTTGTGCAGCTGGATTTCAGGTTGAAAGTGGTGGTGGTCATCTGGGTGTTTTGGCTTGCAGAAAGAATGTCTCAGGTATTAGAAATGCTCAGTTCTAAATGGGAGGCAATTCTTCTAGCTCTAAAATATCTCTCCTTAATCTTTGGCTAGGATCAAGGTGTTAATAGTTTGCCTCATGATAAGGTTGTCTGCCATTGCTCAGGAGCTCAGTCTTTAGAGTCAGAGGCCTTTGGACCTCAGTCTCCTCATCTTTAAAATGGGAACAAAAGCATCTTGCCTGCAAGTTAGCTGTGAGTGCTTGAGGTCATCGTAGCACTTTGTTATTTGTCTTTGTTAAGTGGTAGCTCTGATCTCCCCCATCGCCCCACCCCCATGATAAATGTTGTTGGTTTCTTTGAACAGGGCTGTGTCTGAGTTGCTCTGGGGCCCCATCATTTGCCAGAGAACCGGGGATACCTCAGGGACTTTCTGCTGCTGTTTGGAGAATCAAATGGAATAGGATGGTAGCAGATTATACTGGGATGGGACCACTTGGGCTTCAGGGACCCTCATTTTGGAGTATGAGCTCTTGGTGGTGGTGGTGGGGGGCGTGTCCTCAGGGGCCAGCCCTGGAGAGGAGGCTGTCCAGATCATTCCTTTATTCAGCACAGGTTGAGCACAAGCTGCACACCAGGTTCGGAATGACTAGTCTGCGAGTCCTTCCTCCTAACACCTGTAGGTTCCTGCAGCATCCTTCCTCCCCTAACTCACATTCTCTCCCTGTCCCTCTGTCTCTCTGTCTCTCACTTGATGAGAAAACAGTCTCAGGGAATGTCAGTACATCCAGAAGTGTGGATGTACAGGCCTCTCCTGCTGGGAAGAAGAGGGACAGAGCTCCGGAGCCTAAGTGCTCCCCTAAGATCTCAAAGGGACATTGGGGATCCAGACTGCCTAGGGGACCTGGGGGTCCTCCTGGCAATTCAGGAGCCCTAAAACTAGGTGAAACTCATGGGAGAGACCACAGCCCTGCCAGGGCCTCAGCTCCCTGACGTCTGTGGCTTTTCCATCAGCCCTGGCATAAGACTTGCCTCAGCCCCATCCCAAGGGATGCCCAGGAAAGCTGGCCTCCACTGTCTCCCCAGGGGTCCCTGGCTTCTGGTCTCCGTCTGGATCCTACTCTGTCCCTAGTAAGATTGTAAGGTGAGGCTGACCAGCAGTCATCTTACCTGTGGGATGGGTGCAGTCATGATTGCTTCCTGCAGGGGCAGCAGCTGTGTGGGCGCTCACAGGCAGCGTGTGGGCTGGACCTTCATGCTGGGCTGGGTTCCTGCACAGTCCCTCAAGCCTGGCCTTCCTGCCTACTGAGTCAGAGAGTGCATCTGGGCCAGGTCTGAACTGGGGCCTGGGGGTGGTGAAGCCTCTGATAAGGCTGCCCTGTCCTGCGTGTGGGTAGGGGAGCCTCTTCTCCACTCTGTCCTCATCTGTTTCCTCATCCTATGAGCTGCTCACCCCTCACCTCCCAACTTCCTCGCCTTAGTCCTAGTCAGGACTCCTCAGGGGAGCAGGTCTTTATCATGGACCTGCTCTGTGCCATTGCTGTACCCACAGAGACAAGCACTGTTATCTCCAAGGGGGCAGGGTACTTCACATAGCATGAGGAGGGTACCAGGAGCAGAGCTGGGACGCAAACCCAGGTCTGCCAGGTTGATAATAGTGGTGTCCCTGAGGAAACCCCCTCTTTTTGCTCGCTGACCTTTGCTCCATCCCCTCTCCATTGGCTACTGTCACTTTGCTGGTTCCCCCACACCCCAGGGTGTGCAGGTGGAGTAAAGCAATGCAGGCCGGGACGCAGCAACTAGCCACCTGACTCTTATCTCTACTTGCAGCATGTGGCTTGTCTCATGTCTTTGCCCCAGAGCCTCAGTTTTCTGATGTGTGTAATGGGATAAAACCTACCTCGTATGGACAAAGCAAGGATTCAGTTAGAAAATGGCATGATTTGCCCTGTGCGGGTATTGATGTTGAAGCTGAGTTTGGGCTCCGGATTTAAAACATGGCTGCATCTTGGCTCTGGTGCTGACTGGAACCTTGGGCTCAGTTGGACTTGGCTCCCTTGGGCCCTGGATGTCTACAAGAGATGTGAAAAAGAAAAAACATCTTGCTGACTCTCTTCGAGATTAACAAGGACATTTTGTATAAAGCTTCTTCCTGCCACTTAGCATGTTGTAAAAACACATTAGCTCTTTATTAATGGTAGAATTAATGACATTTTTGCCAGGTATTCCACAGGGGTAGGCTAGGAAGAGCTGGTGGGCCTGTCCAGCAGGCTCTGAGGCCCGCTTTGTGCTCCCACAGAGCTGCCAGAGAACTGGACAGACACGCGGGAGACACTGCTCGAGGGCATGCTGTTCACTCTCAAGTACCTGGGCATGACACTGGTGGAGCGGCCCAAGGGGGAGGAGCTGTCGGCCGCTGCTGTCAAGAGGATTGTGGCCACGGTGAGTACCACGTCAGAAGAGGGCAGGAGCTACAAGCTGGGGCTCCTTCCTGGACTACCCCATGTCCCCAGCTTGTTACCTGAATGGGACATGTCTGAGAGCCTCCTTATCACCAGCTCCCGGCATCAGCGGAGAGAGGCATGTCCAGGTCATGGCCTCCTGTGCAGCCGTCAGGGCCATGGCCGCTTCTCTCCTTTTCTCCCCCAGCCCAGGCTTCCTGCCTAAGTATTTTTGACTTCCCAGCACCAAGAATGGCGGGGAGAATCTTGTTACTCAGCCCCATGCCAGTGGCCTGGGATACACGATTGCCCAGTAGGGACCAAATTGTCCTGTCCCTATCTCTGAATGAGCATGGGCCCTTTAAATTCACTTCCCTCACTGGTCTGACCCCAGGCCCACGTCCCTGCATGTGCAATGGGTGGAGCACAGCCCCTGGGGCCAGGGCTAGAGTCATCTTGCTGAGCTGTGACAGCCCCCTGAGCTCAGTCTGGCAGTCCTCCCAGTTTTGTGTCCTTGGGCAGATCTCAGTCTCGGTACTTCTGTGAGAAATCACGGAAGATAACCACCTGCCTGTGAGGGCCAGTGCTCAGAGCCTGCAGGTGCCGGTGATCAGCAAATGTTATTGTCTATATTTTCATTTCAGGAGGTGCTAGCCAGGTGTCCTCCCATGATACCTGCCAGTAGCCTGAGCTGAACCTTGTCTAGGCCCAGGCTCTGTGGCAGGATCCTGGAGTAGCTAGGTGTATCCCTGGGAGGTGGGTCCCCAAGTGGGTTTATACAAGCATGCTCCTCTGACCCCGTCTGCCTGCAGGCCAAGGCCAGCGGGAAGAAGCTGCAGAAGGTGACTCTCAAGGTGTCGCCACGGGGAATCATCCTGACAGACAACCTCACCAACCAGCTCATTGAAAACGTGTCCATTTACAGGTGTGCTTCGCGTGGGGTGGCTCACGTCACTCTGACACTTGAGGCTGTGTCTGGAGTGTCCTCTCTGAGTCTAATCTGAGCCTAGGTTTCCTCATGTGTAAAATGGGCTTGGGGTCAGATCCTGTCTCCCCGTGCTATTGTGTGGCACCAGCTCACGGGGAGCTTGATGTAAGTGGCGATCCTGCTGTCCTTACCACCAGTTGTAGCAGGCAGCTGAGGGCCTTTGGGTCCCCTGCATGCTGCTGAGTCAGATTTGGAGCCGTAGCTGCAGAGTCCCTGCCTCTTCCCTCCACTGTTAGTACTGCCTGGCCCTGAATACCTGGCCCAACATCCCAGGAGGAGTTACACAGGGTCTGGAACCAGAGTGTAGATGGTTTGTCCAGTGGGCCCCTTGGTCCCAGGGAGACACATCCGGGAACCTCAGACTACCCACCCCCCTTCCCTCTTGGCTGATGAGGTGCAGGTTTTTAGAACTAGAAGGGACAGCTCAAATCCATGTCAGTGATGGAGAAATTGAGTCTCAGAAAGGACATGGCTTAAGACTGCATGGTGAGTCAGTGGCCAGACTGAGACCAAGACGCAGGGATGGAGCCCTGCCTGCCTCCAGGCATTCTTCTGCTCTCTTGCTTTGTCTCCAAACAGAAGCAAAGCCCATAGTGGGAGAGGCAGGGTAGAGACCCCCCAGTGCCTGTATGTTGGGGTGGCTTCAGAGTTTCAAGCTGCCTTCCTTTCACTTTCCTGATTTTGCCTGCCTGCCTTTAGCCAGTATTTCTAAGTATATGCTATGCTGGTGTCTCTGCAGATCAGGAGTGTAACAGCCCCTCCACCAGGAGCTTCCCATCCAGGGGGAACTGAGGAGAGTTAACAGGAGATAGAGTATGTCCCAAGAAGGCAGACTGGAGGGGCTCTCCTAGGGAAATCTGGGATAACCCCCCTTCCCCAGGCGGTGGCACCTTGCTGGGCTTGAACAGTACCAAAAATCTGGCAGATTAGTGAGAAGACAGGGAGACTAAGGGGTGGGGAGAGCCAAGGTTGTGAATGACAGGACAGAGGGCTCACAGGGGACCTTGGTCAGGTCATGCTCACACAGCCCCAGCCCCGGCCTTCCGCTCTGGCCACAGCTCCAGGGTCTTTCTCGCATCCCAGTCACCTGGGAGAGATGAGCCTGGTTTCCTCTGATGTCAGGGCAGGGGGAGGCCAGGTGAAGGACTGTGTCAGTGTGGTGCCCTATTTCCCTTCACACTAGTCAGCTCACACCCTTCAGGGGCTGGTGAAAGCGCCCTCGGAATCCTGCAGGTGAGTGCACCTCCCAGCCCTGCCACCAGTTTTGTGGCCCATTAACCTTGTTTCCTCATGTGAGAAGTAAGGACAGTAAAGGACCCCGTCTCAGAAGGTCACTGAGAATTAAGTCATTAGTATCTAAAAACCTTGTGATGCATCGTGTGGCATGCAGTTAGGGTTCTACTATTGTAGTTTTGGGGTGCAGCTTAGTATGGCGGGGTGGGGGGAAGTGCCTTCCTCAAGTCTTTAGCCCTATTCCCCCCTGCCTGGCTTGCATCCATGTATTAGAGTTAGAGCCAGTACTGAATCTGCAGAGTCCATCCAGGGGAGAGGGGACAGCAGGCTCTCTGGAACTTGGGAAATGACCTGTGGCACGCCCCAGATGTGCAGAAGTGGTCACTTTTGCCTCTTGCCTTTCAGGATCTCCTACTGCACAGCAGACAAGATGCATGACAAGGTGTTTGCATACATCGCCCAGAGCCAGCACAGCGAAAACCTCGAATGTCATGCCTTCCTCTGCACCAAGCGAAAAATGGTCAGCCTTGGGGGCCAGGCTGCCCTGGGGGGCCTGTCTGGTGAGGGGCGGGGCAGGACCCAGCACTGGCAGTCACTTATAAGAGATGAACCCGTGGGAATCTCAAGTGGGTGCTGAGAGCCCAAGGTGTGGAGTAGGGCTGCCAGTCGGCGGTGACTAGCCCTTGTTCTCAGGAAATGCCCAGGCCCCTTTCCCTGTGTCAAGTGGATTGTTGGATGTGAGATGATTTTAGGTCTGCAGTCACTAGTGCAGCCTAGGAAGAACAGGCCTTATGGGTATTAGTCCTCATAGGTGGGGGATTAGGGAGCTCTGGGTGAAAGGCAAAGGCAAGAGCCCCCAGTGGTTAGGCTTGCTTGCTCATCATGAAGACAGTACTTTACACCTGCACTTTAAAGGAAGTGAGGTTTATCGTGGCTCACAGTTTGTAAAGTTTCAGTGTGTGGTTGCCTGGTTCCGAGGTGGCAGAAGGGCATGGTGGCTCGACGCTGTTTGCTTCGTGGGGCCTCAGAAGCAGCATGCCAGCAGAGAGCACCCTCAAGAAATACACTGTCCAGATGTTGCCCCAGTGACCCACCTCAGATCGGCCCCACCTCCTGGCAGCACATTTAGTTCCTCTGTGACCCAGTTACCTCTCCAGGACCCTCTTAACCCAGTGGCACTGAAAATTTTAAGATTAAGTGGCATGCTGTGGCCAGAGCAGGGAGGCAGATGGCTGTGTCCAGTTCCTTCTGCAAGGCCATTCCAGTGCCAGGTTTTAAGGTGTATTTTCATATTTAATTCTTACAATAGCTCTGCAAGGTGGGAGCTGTTGTTATTGTTTTGTTCTCTCTCTCTCTGTCTCCCACTCTGTCTCTCTCTCCCCTCTCCCCTCTCTTTTGTACCAGAGGTTATACCCAGGGCCTTTACACTGAGCTATACCCCAGCCCATTTTTACATTTTACTTTGAAATAAGATCTCTCTAAGTCACCATGTGCCCAGTTGGGCTCAAACTTGTAATCTTTCTTCTGCCTCAGCCTCCCAGAGTGGTGGGATTATGGGCCTGTACTACTGGGCCCGACTTTTTAAAATTTTTTTATAATAGTTATAATGGAACAGGCTCTTAGAAGCCAGCTGTCTTGCTAAAGATTACAGAGCCAGCCAGGGGCAGAGTGAAGCTTTGAACCCACATTTCTCCCTCTGCATAAGAAGCTTATTTAGCCAAGATGAGTGAACAAAAGACCTTGGGGTCTCCAGGCTTGCATGTGTGGGCAAGGAGCTGACATAGGTTAGCCCCTTGCATCGATGCTTTTGTTTCAGAGACCCCAGAGATCTAAGCATCTTCTCTATTGGGATGTTCTTGACGTGTATTGATTTAGTATTGGGATTTATTAACCTCTGTTAGCAGCTCAGAGCCAGGTCCCCATGCCCTAGGATTCTTGGAGATGCGGACTCAAGGTCCCCCCCCCCCCTTTTTTTTATTGTTCTTTGTTTTTGAGACAGTCTCATTCTGTAGTCCAGGTTGATCCTGAACTCACTATGAAGCCCAGGCTGGCCTCAAACTCACAGCAGTTCTCCTGCTTCAGCCTCCCGAGTGCTGGGATCTCAGGCATGCACCCCTACACAAGTTTTCCTTCTACTTTCAAAGGACACATCAAGAACATTACGGTCGTTGTGAACTGGAGGCTTCCTGCTCCCCACTGGGATACACTGTAGATATTATATAAGTTTCCTATGGCTGCTGTGACAAATGATCAAAACATAGTGGCATAAAACAGCACTAATGTATTCTCTTACAGTTCTGGGAGGCCGAGGTCTAAAACAGATCACCAAGGTTGTCTTTGCTTCTTTTTTAACCTTTTCTACCTCCTAGGAGCCCTGCGCTTCTTGGCTCACTGCCCCTTCATTTTCAGAGCCCGCTGTGTAGCCTCTCCGGTCTCGCTTCTGTTGTCAGATTGCTGTTTCTTTCTCTGACTCATGCTCCTTCTCAAGACCCCTGTGATGGCTTTGGGTCCACTGGGTAATCCAGGATCATCTCTCTGAAGATTCTTAACTAAATCCCATCTGCAAAGTTGTTTTGCATGTAGGGTGACATTCCCAGGTTCCAGGAATCAGGAGGTGGACATCTGTGGGGACTGTGATTCAGTCTGTCATAGATACCACAGAAGAAGCACTGTAGGGGGCCCAGACCCAGTCATGGCTGATGTGCTGTGTGACTCTGGATAGGATTTTGCCCTTCTCTGGGTTGCTTGCCTCCCAGCAGAATGAGGAGGTCACCTCGGTGACCTCCAGGTTTGTTCTGAAAGGTCCTGGTTTCTTTGGCACACTTTGTTTCTCTTCTGCATACTCATTGTCACTGGCTCCTCACTTGGAGTTCTTGGGATGTCCCAGGGCCCTGAGCTGTGGTGTCTTTTTCCATAACTGCCTTATTCCCACAGACAGTGACTCTTGCTGGTGTCTTTTTATGAGACCACATGGACTTAAAAATACAAGCTCGTTAAGTCCCCATCGTTTGTCCCTTCATCTCCACAGAGCAGCACAAGTGCAGGGCAGGGCAGGGCAGGTTACTGGCCCCTGGCCATTGCTGTAGGTTATAAGCTCGAGTATGTGGGGGGTCCTAGATGCAGATGAATGGCCTGGAACTTATTTTTATATTATTTAGGTTTTTTGAGAGAGGGTCTCACTCTATAGCCCAGGCTGGTCCTGAACTCACCATGGAGCCCAGCCTGGCCTTGGACTCACGGCAGTCCTCCTGCCTCAGCCTCCCGGGTGCTGGGATTATAGGCGTGCGCCACCATACCTGGCTTATGTGATGCTGGGGAATTGAACTTGGTTGCTTAGCACTTGACTTGGTTAGCACTTGCTAGGCAAGTGCTTTAACCGTTGAGCTATTCCTTCAGCCCCAGGTCTGGAATTTAGAAAGAGAAGCAGCTATCCCAGCAGCCTGGCATAAGCCAAAGGACTTTAGACAGGCCTAAACAAAAGTGCCCTTCCCCCAGGCCAGGAGGCAGTTGCTGAGGAAGACAGCCCAGCCCCTGCTTGGCCCCTGGCAGCAAAGCTCTGACAGACAAGGAGTAGGGCTCCTGCTGGACACTCCAAGAAAAACTTGGCACCTCTCTGCCTGTCCTGTTCTGTGGTCAGGGCTGATTGGCTTGGGACCAGTCGGCCTTGTCCTCCTGAGCCTTGTCCTTTTCCCTTTGCCACCTGGACTTTCCCCTGTAAGACCCAGCGGATCCTGCTCTGAGATAGCCTGGGCCAGGGTGGACACTCCTAGGCTTAGTTCAGGCCATGCCTTGTGGCCCCACGTGTTTGGGGCGTTTTCAGGACTCTACAGGAGTTCTGATAAAGGGCAGAGGTAAGGTGAGTGCCCCAGGCTCTGTACCCATGTGTTGGCAGCTGCCTACAATATGTGTGGTGCCACGTGTCCTGGGCTAAGCCCGGTGCTGAGTGCTAGAGACCTAGCGGCTATGGATAAGTCTGGGAATCCAGGTGAGGTCATTAAACCTTACAGGGAAGGGAGCCTGGAGGACCCCCGGAGGCAAAGGATGATTGTGAGTAGGGGTTGACCAGGCTCAGCAGGGAATGAGAATGACAGGTGCTTGGAGGTGGAGTCACATGCAGAAAGGTGCATAGGGTGCAGGGAGGGTATTGAGGGCTTTGGCCCGTGAGAGTGATAAGGCAGAGGCGGCTTGCGGGGGAGGGGTTCTCAGACTGGACTGCTGTGGGTAATGGGATGGTGATGCCAGTGATGTCGCCCTTACTCCTGCATCTCCACCCTGCACCTACTTACAGGCTACCCGATGAGCGAGAAGCTTGAGGAAGGGGCTTCTTCCTGGGACAGTCTCTAGTCAACCACTGCTGAGGCCTCTTCCCTGATCCCATTGGGTACGGCCAGAGGGTTCCTTATAAGAAAATGTTTTCATCTGTCCAGGCACTCAGACTTCGGGCTGAGAAGTGGAGATGAAGAAGCTCAGGATTGTCATGCAAATGCGGGTCCTTGGATACCCCTAGTTCCACCCATGCTGAAAGATGGGGCTGTGCCCCAACTGACTAGATGAATCCTCATGCAAGGACTTACACTTCTGGGCAATGGGGCTGTTAGGCACACAGGGCCAATTTAATCTGAATACCTGGTCCCCTTTGAGGAGTTTATAGCATGATTGCTGGAAATGAGACCAGGACATGTAAAACTGGGCCTGGTGGGAACGGGTCAGGGGAACAGGCAGACTGATGGCAGAGGCAGGCAGAGGAGGGCTCGGTGGCCGGCCCAGCAGCCCTTCGCCCTGATGGGCTGCAGATCCTTGTAGCCTTCTAGAAGTGGCTGCCCCCATTCCTAGGACCCTGCAGCCTGGGTCTTCAGCTATCTACATATGCATCCCTGCTTGGATTTGATTTAACTTACAGCTAGGGACACCAGGGCAAAGGGGTGGGAATGTGTGCAAATAAACTGGGAGTTTTATGCAAAACAGTATAAGCTTGTGTCCTCAGGTTACCTGCCGGCAAAAAATAATGGAGTTTTCATATCCTTGCCACATTGGGTGACCAACCCTTGCTGGGGTTTCTAGAGATTTGAACCGGGCTGGTAATTAGCCCATATTTTTAGTTCATGGGCAATTCTCAATGGTAACTAGGTCTATTAAACTTGATTCAGATGTGACAGCTTAAATTGTAAACAGCTGTGAAGAGTTTCATACTTAATTACCATATTTAAGTTTTGCCATAAAGCACCCGTACTTCCATCAAAAATGTAAATGACGGAGGCATTCAAATGAGATTTTATACTTCGTGAGGTTTAATTGGCACGGATCACTCAGCTTGTTTAGGGATTTTGTTTTTTATTAGGGATTTTAAACTTAAAAAAGATTTTTGAAGGTAGTGGTCACAGATTGCTTTCTCAATTAAATTGATTTGTCTGGAGGAGAGGACGAAGTAGGGCTGGGCTGCCTAGGCCTGAACTTATGTGGTTGGGTCTGGTGAGCTCTTATCTGCCCAGGACTTTCAGAAGGAAGCTTGCTGGAGGTTCCAGGTGCAGCTACAGTGTGAGCTGTGGGGCTTCCACTCCCAAAGTGGAGCTGGTTACGGAGAGCAGGTCGTCAAGATGAATGGGGGCTAGAGGTCCTGGCTGGCAGGAGGCCTTGGCAGATGCAGTTCCGCATTGTCGTCACTGTCACCGCTGAGGGGCCTCTTCTACTTTGCAGCAGGTGGAGTGGTGAGGCTGAGTCTTGCTTGTAGAGAGCATGCAGGTAGGAACACAGGCAGAACCACAGGGCTGCTCCCCACCCAGCAGGGGGAAGTGGTGACATTTGAGGGGTGGGTGGGCATTCCAGGGGCCAAAGGCCAACCAAGAAGTGTTCCCCCTTTATAGGTTGGTTACAGCACTGAGTAATTTTGATTCCTAACACATCTTGTTCATGTTCAAGAAATTTACCTCCTTCATGCTAGGCTTTGTAGTGCAGGTCTATAGGAGGCTGCAGGCACTGTAGGAAGCTGAGGCAGGAGAATTGTAAGTTTGAGCCCAGGCTGGGTAGCTCTGCAACCTACTGACACCCTGTGTCAAAATAAAAAATAAAAATAGGCAGAGGATGTTGCTTAGTGTAATGGCCCTGGGTTCCATCTCCTGAGCCACACACAAAAAATATTATAATTAAAAAGAAATTAGTTGCCCATCTTCTGCAGGGAACCAGTTACCAGCCCCTCTAGCCCTGTGCAACCCTAAAAAGCTTTCCTTCCTTCCAAGACAGTGGCTTATTCGGGCAGTGGCTGGGCCCTTCTAAACCTGTCTTTTCTGTTCTTAGTTCCAAGGGCTCAGGTGGCATATATGAAGTCCTCAGGTAATCAGGGAGGGCCTCTGGAGGAAATGAGCTCCACCATCAGCTGAGGGAAGCTCAAGAGAGGAGGAAAGAAGTGGAGATAAAAAGCCGTAGTGAGATGAGTGAGGGTGGGAATTTGAGCTAGAGGTGAAGATGGGTGCCTCAGAATGTGTGGCTTCCTAGGCCTGAGGCTGCTTCGGTGAGGTGGGAGGGGACCACTCCCTGCCTCACACCCACCAGGCTTTCCAGAGCCTGGAGTGGAGCCCTGGGAACTACAGGGAGGGAGCTGGCGTGCGAGCTTTGAGTCCCCAGCTCTCCAGTTCAGACTTGCTCTTCCCTGGCTGAAGTGCGGCCCTCCTATCTCCTTTTTCTGTTTCTCAGGCACAGGCTGTCACCCTCACTGTGGCCCAGGCCTTCAAAGTTGCCTTTGAGTTCTGGCAGGTGTCCAGGGAAGGTGAGTCTTCTTTCAGCAACATCGTGGGTGGGTTGTGCGGGGTTGGGGTGGGGAGGGAGAAGATAAAGCCTGGACTCAAACTTGGACTGACGCCCAGCCCCACCCCCCACCTAGCTGGTGGTTTTGAACAGCTTTCTTCTTCCTCTTTGAGTCTCAGTTTCCCCATCTGAAAAAAGGGCATCAGCTATCTCCCTCCCTTATGATGTCCTTTCTCCTGGATGGAGACCTAGAACTGTCCCCAGAGATTGGCCATGGTCTACCTTGCCCAGCAATTACTAGAGATTATGTGCCAGGATCTGGGGCTCTGATGTGTTCTGCCTTGGTCCCACAGAGAAAGAGAAGAGAGAGAAAGCCAGCCAAGAGGGAAGGGACATGCTGGGGAACTGCCACGAAAGTACACCCTCCTTGAAAAGCTGTGAGTCTTGGGTGGGGGAGGGGGCTCTTTCTAGGCCAGGATAAAGTCTTGGTGTTTTGTTTTGTTACCAGGTCAGTAGCATGCATTCATTATAGACACGTTAGAAAATGCAGTAAGAGGGTTGGATGAACAGCACAGCTGTTAAAGCCCTTGCCTTGCAAGCACATGGCCCTGACTTCAGTTCCCCAGCAGTACATAAAGCCTGGCGTGGTGACACACACACCTGTAGTCACCTGTAATTCTAGCATTCGAGAGGGTGAGGCAGGATCGCCATGATTCCAAGGCCAGTCTGGGCTACAAAGTGAGTTTAGGACCAACCTGGGCTACAGAGTGAAAACTCTCAAAAAAAAATATGGTAAGAAAATTAACTTGTTTCAGTAGATGTTTTTCCATCTGTACCCCCATGCACATGCATAAATACATGCATGCGTCTTCATACACTTCACATCCTGCTGTGTATTCACTGAAAATCTTACCTGTTGTGAGTATCAAGGTTTCAGGCTCAGCCATCAGTGCGACAGGGTCTCACCTGAGGTTAGCTGTCCAGTACTGGTAGGAGGTATCAGGTGGGGTTTTGGATGGTCTGGTGAGATCCCTAGGCAAGCCTACGTCTGAGGAGGGAGTCGGGACTCACACAACCATGGTTCCCAGATGGAGTCAGGAGCTGAGATCAGGAAAGAAGTCCACCTCCCAGTAATACCTTGATGGACCTCCTTCACAGTGGTTGCCACCGGGAACCTGCTGGACTTGGAAGAGACCACCAAGGCCCCACTGTCCACAGTCAGTGCCAACACCACCAATGTGGATGAAGCACCACGGCCTCAGGCCTTGAACAGCAGCAGTGTCATGTGGGTGAGTGGCCCTGTGGCCTGGGGACCCCAGGGGTCCAGTGGGCCTGGCCAGATCTTCGGGTGCGCCTAAGGCTACTCCCCAGTCAGGCCCTGGAACTGTGACTTGTGGGCCTCTGGGAGCACTGGCCCAGCCTCACAGCACCCCAGCCCAGGGTGTGGGGAGGAACAATGTACCCTTTGAGCCCAGACAGTATCTCCAGCAGGCCTGGCCCCCAGCACAACTGTCACCTCACAATGCCCAGGCTCTTAGCCTGAGCGTCCACAGCCCTGCCCACTGCAGGATCAGCCAAAAGCTCCCTTGTTCTTGGTGGAACAGAGTTGGCTCCTGACATCCCTCCCTGTTCAGCTGCCCAAATCAGGAGACATAGTCTTTGGCCATTGTCAGCCTGGCCTTTGGCTCCCTGTGACTCAGGGCAAGTCCTCTAACCTCTCTGGTCTCAGCTGTTTTATCCTCTTAGTGAGAACCATGACCTCTGCCTACAGACTTTCAGAGGAGCCTGAACTTTTTAATTTTAATTTTTCATTTGGATATAATTTCAGACTATGTTACAAAAACAGTGCAAAGAAATCATGACAGTGATCAAAATTGGGAAATTAACATTGATAGGACCCTTAGGTAATAAGTAGAATTTACCTGTCTCTATTTGTGCCTTTCATGTCCTTTGCCTGGCCCAGGATCTACTGCAGATTTCACAGTCACTTGTCGTAGCTGTGTTTGTTACTTATTTATTTTGAGACAGGGTCTCATTCTGTCTGTCAGTAGTTTAATTTTTAAAAATCTAGAACATTGAGAGACTTTAACAACTGTCAGTTCCCTCTGGTTGTTAGGGACAATCTTAGTGTCCCCAAGCCTGTCCTTTGGTACCTGGAGGCAGAGGAGGAGCCTCACCCAACTCTTTGCCACTGAAGCTCTGGGTCTCTGTCATCTGTCACCCGCATGAGCTTGGGATTTGAGCTTGGTTTTGGAAGTGGATGAAAACCGGGAAACTTCTTTCCCCAGCCTTTCCCTTTTGAGAAAGTCAAGTCAAGTCCTTCAGTTTATTGGAGGAATAACTGTGTCTCCAGGAGAAACCATGACTTGCCCCAGGTCTCACAGGCAACCAGTAACAGAGCTAGGGACTGAAGTTACCAGTGTTCAGAAGCCTGTAACAGGCTCTCTCCTGTCTCTGCCCAGCTTTGGGTTCATGAGCTAAAAGGCTGTGGCAGCATGGAGGTAAGAGGCCTGCCTATGCCCGTCCCTCTGAGTGTCACCCTCTACACGAGTATGTCCCAATATTTCACCCTGGGTGGGGACAGGCCCCTGAGGTTAGCATGGACTCCTGCTCAGACCTCTTAACTCCTGCTTTGTTTCCCCTAGGAGCTGGACGATGGTCTGGATGAAGCATTTTCCAGGTAACTGCTGCGTATAGGGTCTGCGGTCGGCCCTGCCTGCCCTTTCCTTCTGGAGCCCCTTTGGCTTCCTCTAGAGCAAGGGTCCCTCTTCCACTTGAGTACCTCTGGAGACAAGAGGCTCAGTGCCTAAGGAGGGACCTCCTTCCAGGGTGGCCACTTATGTTAGAAAGCTTTTCTGGCTTAACCAAAATCTACTCCCAGTGGCTGCCCGAGCTGTACTAAACGCGTTGTCACTCAAGCTCGTTTCTTCTTCCTACATTGGAGGTCTGCACACGCTGGCCTTTCGTGGGCTTTATCCCCTCTACTCCAGCGGCCTTGTCTTTATGCAGGGGTAGGGAAGAGACAGTGTTTGATGAAAGCCCTGCTGGTGGAGAAGGGTATCAGACACAGTGAGGAGGGATTTTGGCAAAGCCCAAGAGTAGTAGTAGTCTTCCCCAGGGCCTTCCCTTCAGCTGTGTCTGCCTTGCCTGGGCAGCTGGCGCTCTGTGCCCCTGGTCCCTGGTCAGCTGGGCCTCCCTTCGTCCTTTACGACCCACAGTCGCCCTCTGCGGCCTTCTCACACTTGTGGGCATCACTTGGGGTTGGGGTTTGTCAGGTGGGATACACTCATGGGCTCTGCCCTCTTGCCTTGCCCCTCCATGTCCCTTTCCTGTTGCAGCCTGGTTGGAGAGTCCGGTCCAGCCCTGGCAGGGGCAGTATGTGTGGCCCCTTCATGGAAATAGACCTCTTCCCTACCTTACCCACTTCCCTGGCTCATAACAGTCCTTCTTGGAAGAAAGCTTCTATTTACTTTCCCCAGATTTTTCAAATATTATGTGCCCTTTATGGACAATTTCAAGTCAGAGAGGCATTAGATAGAAAATAACAGCATGTTATAATCCAATAGGCCAGTCTTAGGCTTAATTCACTCTAATCCTGTGAATATACTTTATGTGGCACAGAGCAACTCAGCGTGTTTGCTGTTGACCTGAGTCTCAGAAGCCCTTCTCTGTGTTGTTAGAAATTCTCACAAACACCTCCTGGGAATGTGGGCTGCCATTCTCTTTATCACCCTGTTCTTGTGGACATTTAGGTTGTCTGTCTTTTAAAGTGTTTTCTGAGAAGGATTGCATTGAACAGTTACAGCCAAGCAGTCCTCTTGTGGTTGATGGTTGTGCCCTTGGGCAGTGGTCACTGCCTTCTGAGAGTGTCCTCTTCTCCCTTCTTTGGGCAGCTTCTGACCTGGCTGAGTTGGTGTGGGTACCCTGGCCCACTGCCTGGCCCAGTTTTGATCCCATAGGGGTGGCCTGTTCGTCTCAAAGGCTCCATCTCCCCTGGCTTCTGGGACGTTCTCCTTTGCCCTGTGTCCCACCACTCTCTCACCCACGTCCTCTGCTCCTAGCCCTGGTATTGGCCAGGCTGTGCTGGCTTACCATTTCCCATCAGCTCTGTACCCAGGTGCTCAGCTCACACAGCTCTGCCTTTCAGGCTGGCGCAGTCACGGACGAACCCCCAGGTACTGGACACTGGACTGTCAGCCCAGGACATCCAATACGCCCAGTGCCTCTCGCCTGTTGGCTGGGACAAGCCTGACAGCAGTAGTCCTGAGCAGGATGATATCTTCAGCTTCTGAATGCCCAGGGTCAACAGGATACAAGCAGCCCTGACACGAGATAGACCAAAGCCACCTGTGGCGAGGGGGAGCCAGCTCCAGGACCTGCCAGCCACCCCTTCTGGCCCACAGCATCGTCAGCCTACAGATCAAAGCTACAGCCAGTCAAACGGGGAAAGAGAGAGGGTTTTATTTTTTAACCTGCTCTTTCTCCAGGAACTGAAAGAAGCTTGGCATATTTATTTAGTGACTCCTGGTCTATGCTTGGAGGCCGGTTTTACGTCAAGCATGCAAAGTACAGGGCTATGATCAGCCCTGTGGCTATGATCAGCCCTGTGCTCTCTCTTCTCCAGCCAACTCTGTTCTCTGTGGGTGTCAGGACAGTGACCAAAACATATCTTGTCCTTCCTCCTTTCTAAGAACCCGGGATTTCCCCAGGGGCATCCCCACTTCTTATGGAAAGCAGTCAGCGCCATCATCTCCTGAGTGATCTCCTGAGCTTGGGAGATTGCTGCCTCCAGGGACCTGGTCCTCAGGCTTGCTTTTCTGGGGCTTGGGGTCTCTTCAGGCCCAGGCTTCAGCCCTGGTCCCTGGGCCTCTCAGACACCCCTGACCAAAGACAACGCAGGGATGGCTTAGCACTTTAAAGCACAACAGCAGTGTGGCCGCAGGGCTCCTCCATGGTGCTTTGCTGAATAGAGCTTGCTTTCTTCTCTTCCTTCCTGAGAAAGGCCCAAAATTCCTGTGGGTGGTCCCCACCTATTCTGAGGCCCAGTGTGACTGGCTGCCCAGGACTCTTCGAGTTAACTGAATCTGGGGATCAGCTCTGTGTGACCCTCCCTCTCTTCCTCCCTCGTGGTCCCATTCCTGTTTTCCCTTCTGGAACAAGGCTGTGCCTACTCTTCTGTTTTGTCTGAGTCCGGTGCGTGTCCCTGTATCCCACCCACCTCCTTATACTGCCCTAGAATTATGCGTGAAAACTAACTCCTAAATTCTTGGAGGAATATTTTGTGGCTGTTTTACAGATAAGGAAACTGAGGCCACATACTTGGAGGGGAGAGAGTCAAAAGTGGAACCCAGAATTAATGCCAAAGCTGCTTTCCTGCTGCCACCTCTCACAACTCACACCTCCTTTTTTCTAGCTTTGTTGTCCTCCCAGGAACCAAAAAACCCCAGCTATTTTCTGACCAAAAAGCGTTTCATAACAACCATCTGGTGCCTTTCCACAGAACTGGCACAGGCCTCTGTGCCCTGCTAGCTGTCTCGCTGTCAGTTTCCGTGAAGGTGCAAGTGTTTGAAGCCTGCGAAATCTGAGGGTGAGACATTCAGACTCCGTCAGCTTCATGCTGTTCTCTTTCCTGACACTGCGACCCGGTGGGGACATCCCAGAGGCAAGCTGCCTTTGGAATCTTATTCCTTCCTCCCTGCTTGGCCCTGTGGACTCTGGCATCCTGAAACCTAGCCAAGCCTGGAGTATTTTTCTCATCCTGAGGTGCCTCCCAGTGGCCTGGCTTGTCAGAGCAGGCTTCAGCTGCCCCAGGAAACAGCATTTCTTAGAAGCTACATGTCTCAAACTGAGTGTCTGATTCAGAGCAGGGACCTGGGGTAGCGCTTGGGGGTGTTCATTAGAACAAGGGTTACTTTCTTTTGCCACCCAGCTCCCATGCCCCTGTGCCCACCTCAGCCTTCCTATCGGCCTCTGTAGTTGTCCTAAGGCAGCAGGGGTGGAGCAGGACAAAGGCTAGCCTTGGCGTGAAGCACCGGGCGCCTGCTGTGTTGTGCCGGCTGCACTGGCCTGCGTCAGTCTCTTGTTGACAGCTGTGGGTGTGCTTCCCGTGTATCTGCAGCCAAGTCTTGTGCTTTGTTTTTGATCTGTAAAAGGAGGCTAATGAGAAAGAAATAAATAAATGTTCTCTTTTTGAAATACAAGCGGAACTTAAATGGAGTGGCCTGGTGACCAGACTGCGCTCAGAGCCAGCAGTAATGGACTCAGGGTGCTGAAGGGGGTCTAGTGGGGCCCCTTCACACCCCACAGAAGTGTGTATGCATGATGCCCTCTGGATGGTTCCCTGAGGCCGTGCCAGTGATCCAGTGTGTCACCACAGGTGGGTGGTTAGAAAGCCACGGAGGGCTTGAAATGTGTCGAGGTTTGTGTGTGCCGTTTGGGCTTTCCCTGTGAAGGTTGTCTGTCATGTCCATTTCATTCTCAAATGATCCGTAACATCTATTCATTTGCTATTCACTGTGCCACACAAACTGGTCCTGAGTCCAGTGCTGGGGACAGTAGAGGGAGGGCCCATGCAAACCTAGTATGTGCAGCCTTGTGTAATGGGAGACACAGAGTGTTTCAGTGACTTGGGAGACCTGAGGGCCAGTTCTGGCTCTGGCATTTAAGGACTGACCCTGAATCCGTTACCACTTCCTTTCAGCCTTTGTTTTCCATCTGTGAACAAGTTATGTCATTACCTTTTGTGCCTTCCTGAGTTTTGTGAGGCTTAGGTGAACATTGTCACATTGTTGGTAGTATATATACTCTGATGGCTCAAAGGTTATCTCAGAGCTCCAGGGAATTGGGACCAAATATGATTTTGTTTTGTTTTGTTTGAGATAGGGTCTCATTCTGCAGTCTAGACTGGTCCTGAACTCACTAAAGAGCTTGGCCTAAAACTCACAGCAATCTGAGTGTCAGAATTACAGGCATGCACCACCATGCCCAGCTTTTTATGTGGTGCTGGGAATCGAACTCAGGGCTTTAAGCTTGCTGGATAATCACTTTAACTGCTGAGCTATTCCTCCAGCCCCCAAATATGTTTAAGAAAGATAAAATCGATGGTGACAGTTGTTGGTGTTAGCTGTGTGACAGTGGAAGAGCTCCTGACTTAGCCCACAGTGGTCACATGGAGCCCAGATGCTGTTGGTTCCCCGACTGTGAGGGTACCAGGCTAAGAGAGGAAGGGAGGCGTGTCTGAGTGCTAGTGTGGGCATGGCCTGGTCTGGCATCAGTGCAACGCTCACCTTTGCTGTGCCTAGGCCTTTTAGATGCCTATGGTTGAGCTACCCACAGCTTCTGCCCTTCTGTACTGACTGCCACGCAAAGCTGTTCTCAGGTCCCTTTGGCCTCTTTCCAGATATCCTCCTACCCCTGACCCCTTGCTGCAGCTTGCCGGCTCTCCCAGGGCTTCATCTCTTTTGTCTCCTTCAAATAGTCGTATTTCAAATGTCCAGAGCCCAGAGGCAGAGCCTCTGATGTCAGCTGTTGGGCACACTCCCTATGAATTCTGAGTGGATCACAGAAGACTAAGAAATTCTCTCCTTTCTTCTTTCCCCCATAATCTGAAAAGACACCCAACAAGTTCATCTTTCGATTTAAATTTGGCCGATGTCTTTAGTCTCCGGATGTCTCAAATTATGAATCCTGAGCATCCGCCGTCTGCTCTTTCATGCATAACGGATGGAACAGGAAGAACAAAGTCGCCTTTCAGATTTGATGTGACCTTCAGCTTCACCGGGTGGATGTTGGGTCTTCTTTCTGGAAGGAGAAACCATCCCAATTAAATCTCCACTAGGGCTCTTTGACAAGCCTGGTTAGGGAAACTGGGCGGGCTCCATGTTTAGAGTGCTGGTGTTGGACCTGGTTTTCACCTGGCTTCCTTCCACATGTCCTCATGTATGAATCAGAGCAGGTGGGTGGCCTGTGTGTTTACTAGGAAGTGGCCTTTGGTCTTGCTAGGTCCAGCGTCAGTGTTGTCAGTCCTTGTAACCATGCCATGATGTCGGTGTTGTGGTCCCATGTTAGAGACCAGACAGCTGAGATTCGAGGAAGATAAATTGAGATCTCGTGGCTAGTAGATGTTCTTGGGATTCGAATCTACTCTTTCTGGCTCCAGAGCTCATGTCCGCTGCACCGTGCCCCTCGTAGAGTGAAAGGTGTTCACACTGAGCTGCAGGCACCCTGCTTTTCTCGCAGCATCCTCCCCAGTGGGCAGTGCCCGGAGTGGCTGTTGTAGTGTCAGCACAGGCAGAGCTGGCGCAGGGGCCACCTGGACAGACTGGCCACCACAGAACTTACCTTCCTCTCAGGGTTGCCCTTTGGGGCCGTTTCTCTGCACATGCTCAGGTTAGGATTCGCAGGGCCATGTCTCATCACACCAGGGCTCCATCTTACCAGAGCAAGCCTTGGTGTCCCTCAGAAGAGGAAATCTTCCTTGGAGTGGAGGTGAGTGCCCCTCAGTGTCACCAGCAGCACCCACATAGTTGCCCAGCTTATGTTCTTGCACTGACTGCTAGCCCATTTTAGAGACAGTAACACTGAAGCTTTACAGCCTGTTTGTCTCACAGTTTCTAAGTTAGAGGCCTGGGATTCAGACTTTGTTTTTTGCAGTACAGTGCCCTGTGCTTTCTACTTGGAACGTTTAGGAAACACAGTGACCTTCCTTTCCTGAGACCTTCCAAGGCCAGCAGAATAACCTCAGCCCAGTGCCAGCATAGAGCTGCTGGATCAGGATGGTACCTCTCCTTCCAAAGATGACAGATGTGGGCTGTTATGAGTCCATGTTGCCAGCCAATAGTTCTGAGTGCACCTTCTGAACCCCCAGCCCACCCATCTGAATGGCTGTAGCACGGCCGCCCCTGACCCCTTCATGGTCCAGGGAGGAGATTCACACTACCCTGGAAAGCCCCTGGGTGTTGCTGAATTTGCTCATACTAGTGGATACCTGAAGCCAGGACTGAGGAATGGTGCCTGGGGACACCAGAGCAGCTCCTGGAAGAGAGGAGGGCCACACTGGCTGGCTGGCTCCAGCCCAGCCTCCAAAGCAGGGCTGAAAGGTTGGTGACAGCTGTCTGGCCTGATGACTTGCTGAAGCCAGATCTGTGTCTGATTCACCCCCATGGTCCCAGTGCCTGGACAATACTGGCATATAGTGGCCTTCAGTGAAATCACTCATCAAAGGGGTAGAACAGCCTGGCTTCCTGAAAGAACATGCAGAGGGGAGGGGCAGCCCAGCGGTCTACCCTGCCGGCCAGCAAGCCCTCCCCCTGACATGGTGGCCCCTATGCCCTGGACTTAGGTGCTCAGAGTCTTTGTCACTCAGCCGGCAGCCCTACCTACCCATCGTGGTCTGGTCTGGTGAAGTGTGTGGCCCACTCCTGTGCTGTAACTACAGATCTTGATTTCTAAAATGTTTTCAAGACAAGATTCTAGAGTGTTGGTCCTGGAAGACCCCCTGGAATTTCTCCAGCCCACAAGTTTGTAGTTGGGAACTGAGGCCCCCAATGAGCACAGGACTCCCTGGGATTTCCAGGGCACTTGAGAAGCAGAGTTGAGACTTGACCCACATTTGCCACTGACCTGGTGCCCTGTGCTCCATGCACCATGGTGAGGAGAGAAGCCCTGTTCACACTCCAGGAAGGACCTCGGGCTTGAGGGAGGCAGGGCCCCCAGGGAAGTGGAAGTGATTGCGACAAGAGGATGGAGAAGGACCTCGGTGAATTCTCGAGCACATAATGAGCATCGCGTCTTCGTGCATCTCTCCATGCTCCGAGGTCCCGTCTGCAGCTCAGGCTGCTGCACAGACACCTGGAAGACAGCACAGAATTGCGATGACACGCACAGCTCCGGAACATGGCAGACAGGCTGGAGTTGAATCCCAGGTTTGCCTCTTGGTCGCCGCGTAACAGTCTCAGTAGCCTGTTGTCTCAGTGTCCTCATCTGTGTAATAACATGGTGACGGTCTGGTCCAAACATGGATGTGTGAGGTGTCATGGAGTTACAAATGAGATGATGTGTGAAATGTGCCAGAGCATGCCGTGCTGAGACTGTTGCTGGGGCCGCTGTGTGGATGGGGCCAGGCAGGGGCTGGGGAGACAAGCGTCACCCCAGGGTAGGGCCCACCCAAGGCAGCAGAGCTGGGTGTGGGGAGGCAGGGGGTGAATCACGTCCTTCGAGCTTGCACCCAACCCCATCCAAGTATGCACCTGGTCCCTCCCCGCTGTGAAACTCTGCCCTCAGGTAAAACTACTAACATCAGTGTCTAATCAGGAAGGCGGGCATTCTACTCTGGCTGTTCCCAGTGGAAGGCACAAGGAGAATCCCGCTACAGAGACTCTGGAAAGGCTGGGAGTACAAAGCGGGTCACCACGAGAGACCAAGGAATGTGACAGGGATGGAACGACCTCTAGCCTGCAGCTCCTTGGGTCATGTGATTGCAACTAATTGGCAGAAACAAGTGGAGGATAGGTGGGTCATGGCTCACAGCTGTCCAGCCGTGGAGATGCAGAAGCCATGCAGATGGAGAGACAGGACTGAGTTGAAGTAGCCAGTCAGGTCCCTGTTTCCAGTGTGGCACTCAAGGAAACCTAGCCGCCATACCTTGTGCATGTCTGGGACCGTTCTGAGGGCTCACAGCTTGTAATCTTTAGGGGAACCACGTGAGCCTCGAGACGTGGGTGAAGTGCATTTGGGTTGGGGTCTGCCCCTGGGTGCTCACTGAGCCATGCTGTGGTCAAGTTCATTCTCTCTGCACTCCGATTGAGCACCCACCTGGTGCCTGTTGTGTCCTTGGTGCCTGGAATGTGGCAGCAGACAGAATGACAAACGTCCCCATCTTTGTGGAGCTGATGTTTTACTGGTAGGGGACCAAAGCCCCCTCCCCCCAAGTCAGTTTAAAGAGTGGTGTCGGAAAAGGCAGGGGAAGGGACAGTGGGCCCCGATGTCTGTCACCAAGATGTTTCGTGCAGGGTGAGGGTGGCCTGGGAAAGAGCAGTAGAGGCAGAGGAAGTACCAAGTGCAGACGCCTGAGGCAGTGGCAGGTTTGGAATGTGTAGCGGGAAGCTGCGGAGCTGCGCAGGTGGGAAGGAGGAAGGAGGTGAGTGTGTGCGAGGTGGGACAGAGCAGCCCAGGAGGGCTCCCAAGGGAGATGGGACATGGAGGCTGCCGCTGAGGTCCCCTGTGGAGACCCAGGGATGCTGTGCCAGTCATCTGGGTCCAAGAGGAGGAAGCTCTGGGCTTGAGAAGGGGCAGGCTGGAGGTTGACGAGGGGAGAGCCTTGCCTCCCTGTTTTCCTATTGGAGGCCGGGTTCGGTGGTGTCAGTGACTGCATGTCTGTGGGCTCAGGCCTGGCTGTGGTCTGCGGGAGGTTTCTGCGTCCTGTATGGTGTGCAGCCGGAGGTTCCTTGTCCCTGCCAGCTGGAGCGAGGTTGGGGTACAGGAAGCATCTCTACTCACAGGTTCTGTCTCGAGGAGCACATGAGTAAGTGGGTGCCCTCCATGGCTTCGTGTGTGCATGTACGTAGACCTGAACATGCCACGTGTACATGACATGGGGTGCAGGCATGGGTCTTTGTGCAAGCCAGTGGACATTTGCTTATTCAGAGGGTTAGCAGTGGGGTTTCCTGTCTTGTCCGATTCTGGCTCACTCTCATTCCGGAGTGCAGCCTTTGTGTTCACAGGAACGCAGGAGATGTCCATGGGGCCAGGGGGCTGGTGCGTGCTTTAGGAGGGCTCGATTGAGGACTGGCCCCCTGGGGGTGTCTGATAGCCAAAGCAGGGTGTATTCTCTGTTCCCCAAAAGCAAGGCTCTGAGGTCAGAGCCCTTCCCTCCCTAGTGCCCAGGTTGGACCAGGGCTCCCACCACCCACTAGAAAGACTGTGGTGTTTGAGTCCTGCCAGCCCTCAGTAAGATCACAACTGCAGCACAGTGGAAAGAGCACAGTTAGAAATCAGGGGGACCAGGTTTAAATCCCACTGTTTCACTTGCTAGTTCCATAACCTTAGCCAAATGATGCCTCTGTCTCCTCACTCATACAGTGGGGCCTGCCTTACAGTCTGAGAGTGAAGATTAAAGCAGCACTTACTGTGTGCCAAGCACTATACTATCTCTTTAGGCCTGGCTCTGTGGCATTTGCACAAGTCACTTAATTTAATCCTCTGAAATGGTTACTGCTTCCATTTCAGAAGAGGAAATTAAGGCCCAGAGGGGTGGAATTACTTGCCTAGAGTCAGACAGCTGAGGAGAGGCAGAGCCTGGATTTGAACCAGGTGGCTGGACTTCAGGAGCAGCATCCTGAGACTCTGCTTACAAAGCAGAGAGCTGGACATGTAGAAGATGGTTGGTCAACAGTGGCTGCTGTTGCTAATGCTCAGAGAGATGAAATGTGTCCCAAGTCACATGGCCCGGAGGGGTTGGAGCCCAACTTCAAGGCCAGGCCTATCTCCGCACACCACCGCTTTCTCTTTCACAGCGGTGCCCCACTCCTATCTCGCCTGCCATCTGTTAGAAATTGAAATGAGGCCAGATTGGTGTGGAACTTGTAGGAGACCACACAGAAGGTCAAGGTGCAGACTGCAGGTCCGGGCTGTCCTTCCTGTGTGTGGGGCAGGGCTGAGGGCAGAGGCACACGTGCCTGCATGCCTAGCAAACCTCAGTTCTGGGACTGGAGCCTTGGATGGTCCAGCTTCATGTGGAGGAGGCCGAGGTAGCAGGACTGGCCTGAGGTGTGGGCCGCAAGGGAGGCTGACGGCAGGGTGGCAGGTGCTGGTGGTCCCTAAGAGCAGGGGACTTCTGCCTGCTGTGGGAGTGGAGGGGGGGGGCTGGGAGGCCTCAGCTGGGCTGTGGTATTCTGCAGGTGGTTGCCGCCTTGGCCCCTGTCCTTGTGGGCATGGTCGTGAGGCCCTGCTGCTGAGTCACCCCGGCCGCAGGGCCCGTGTGCCATCCCACTCCCACCACCCAGAGGATCAGGGCAGAGCACGTTTTGAATGCCATTTTATCGCAATAAGTTTGTCGATGCAGCTCATTACACTTAATTAGAATTATTTAATTAGAATCTTAATAAAAGAGTAAAGCAGGAAGGAGGCTGAGAGTAGAGGTAAGGAAATCCGTGCTGAGCGTGTAAATAGAGCCAGCTGGGGGCGGGGCAGGCTCCAGGATGCCTCCGGGGAGGCTGAGCTAAGGGCTCTGGATGTGGCAGGGCCACCAGGGATCAGGACCTGGCTGGGGGTGGGCTAGGGCTGGCCTCTCATCTACCTGCTCTTTACCTCGTGGCCCGTGCCAGGCTCTGGGCTAAGAATACAGGGTGTGTAGAGTAGGGCATATTTCCTGCCCTCAGGGCACTCATGGGTCACCCAGAGAACAGAAGCTGGAGGCCAACCAGACCTGGTGTGGGAGACAGATTCACTGTGCCAGCCAGGGGTGGGGCATCTGCCTGGCCTGGGCTTTCTGGAGTGGGCACGCCTGTGTGGAGACTGGAGGTAAATGAGGAGGGGAAGGGCAGCAGGCACAGGTGGAGGGAAGGTGACAAGTCTGAGCCATCACCTCAGATGGGGCCAGGTGGAGTGGACATTCAGTGGCGCCGGGTGGTGGGTTTATGTCCCAGCACCACCGCAGGTTGGTGCCATTGCTAGTTGTGCCATTTCCCAGAGCCTCATTTTCTCATCTGTAAATGGGGTTGCAACAGAACCTACTTCTCAGGAGCTTGTGTGGATTAGCTGGGCTAATACACATCCAGCCAGGCACGGCTGGCACTGTATACACTGGTTATGGCGATTGTTGTTACCAAATCCTGTCCAGTGGGGGTTCAGTTATGTAAGTACAGAGCTCAGAGTTACCTGGGCTGGGAACACAGTTCTGGGGGTCACCAAGGAAGCCACAGGGGTGGCTAAGCCACCTAAAAAGAGGATGGTGGAACTATTGCTTCCTACCCACCTCCACTTCCTCTTCCATCGTTCTCTGAAGAACCCTCATCTTTAGGGGAAGCTGAGCCCACAGACCAGCTCCAGAGGAGGTGGTGGTGAGAACACAGGTAGGCCAAGGATCATGGCACCCTCATGCTGGTTCTCAGGGAACAGAACCTAGTTCAGGGGGCAGGGAGCATCTCCGTCTGTCCCTCTCTCCTGGACATACAAAGAAGCTGGTGCCCCACAATGCACCTATAGGGACCCAGATCTAGGATCAAGCTAGTATACATATCTAGTATTAAAAAAAAAGATCTTAGCTGGGCCCAATAGTGCAGGCCTGTATGCCCAGAACTCTGGAGGCTAAGGCAGGAGAAATGCAAGTTCAAGCCTAGCTTGGGCAACTTAGCAAGACCCTGTCACAAAGTGAAAAATAAAAAAACAGGCTGGAGATGTAGCTGAGTGTGAAGGCCCTGACCTTGATCCCTAATACCATACAAAAAATAAGTCTTGATTTGTGGTGTTTGCTGAATTACATGATGTAAATATGCTTGCCATGACTAGTTTTACGCTACCGACCTGACATCTGGATCATGGAGTTAGGACACACATGGTTGGTCTTTGCAGGCCAGGATACTCTGGCTTCACACACGCGAGGGCAGCAGAGCTGATAGTGGATCTGCAGCTCTAGGAGCCCTCTTCCCTTTGGGCCTCCGTGTGTACAGCTCGCTGTTACTTGCAGCCAAATCCATCCCACATGCTTCAGAGCTTCAAAGCCAGGAGGGAACAGGACCTAGGCCCTGTCGGCATTTATGCAGCAGGCAGGGAGGAAGAAGAGGGCGGCTGTGAGCTCAGCTGCCGCTGGAATCTGGCCATGCAAAGGATCTGAATTGCACAGGGCTTTCCACAAACTCAATCCTGCTGCAGGGGAAAAAAGGGAGAGAGGGAGAGAGAATTTTTATCTCTGTTCTTTAGAATGTTTCTAGGCTCCAGTCTGTGCCTTGAGCTAAGAATTCAGGAATTTAAACTCACGCTTTTGCTTCTCGTCTGGTGTCACAGAGGCAGCATCCTGCCTTTGAAATCTTCCTGCTCTCTGTGTGTCCACTTGGGCCCTCAAAGCTTGGCCTTTAGTGGCACCATTTTCCAGATGGCCATTGCTTAATTAATTAAATGTAACTTAATTGGCTATTTGATCACTACATACCACTGGCTGCTAGATTCATATCCCTGGATACAAACTGAATTTTCCCTGCCTTCAGCCCCAGTTAGACCAGATGATTATGGTCTCTAACTCCCAGAGGTGTGCAGTCTGGACAACCCCACCGTCAACTCTCAGACCCATTTCCAAACTGATGAGGTTTCTTGCTTGAAAACAATGGAAACTGACTGATTTAAGCAGAACAGGAATTTACTGGAAAGCCACCGACTGAGTTGCTTGGGGAATCCATTGGAGAAATAGGCTGAGGGCAGATGCCGACGGGGCCAGGTGGTTCAGAGCCCAGGCAAGGTGGCCCTGCGGGAAAAGTCTGGTTCTGCCACTATGGCAAGAGACACTGACAATGGATGTCGTGGCCTCAATGGTGTCGCTGCCCCTGTGAAAGATCTCCACTGTACTCTCTCACCTTTTGTTCCCCAGATTTGAGGCAGGTTCCTGATTGGTGCAGGCAGAGGCAGGTGGTGGGCTGCTTCTGGCTAACGGAGGCAAATGCCAGCCTCTGCATTTGGAGAACAGGCCTGCCTGCATATTCCGAAACAAGAAAGGGGTTTCGATGCTGAGCAGGAAAAAAGAAAGAAAGAAAAAGAAAGAAAGAAAGAAAGAAAGAAAGAAAGAAAGAAAGAAAACCAGCAAACACCCACCTTGGTTAGATATTGTGCTAACATTTTTTTTTTTACTGCATTGCCCCAATTTAATCTTGGCAATGAGCTTTTGGGAAATGTTACTTACATCAACCCCATTTTATAGATAGCAGGCTGTTTTTCAGCAGTCATCCCAGACAGTGAGGGTGCAGTGAGAACCAGGCTGACACTGGGGATGCTGGGTGGCTCTATCCAGCGTCTGGAGCTGTCGTCCTAACTTAGGGCCAACCTGTCTTTGGGCCCGGCAGAGGCAGGAGGGCCTGTCTAGCCTGACTTCTTCCTACTCTGCACAGTCCTGCAGGGGGTCTGTCTGGCATAGGTGCTGGACCAAGGGCGGACTGAGGACTCCAGCAGCCACAGCCAGGCCAGAGAGGTCACCAGACATTGACTGTTGTGAACATGTGTTTTCTGTCAGGCTCCAGCACAAGGGCGGTCTGTCACCATGCTGGCTGTGACCCACAGCCCGAGGTGGGGCCCACTGAAGAGAAACTTGGAGCTGTGATATATATTCCAAGGAACTCAGTTGCCAAGAGAAGAGGAATCTCAAGAGTAAGGGGAGCCCCTCCCCCCCAAAGCCGGGCAGGGAGCTCCTGAGTCTGAGGTGGCCTCCCTCCTTAGACTGGAGACCCAAAAAGGCAGAGCTATGCCTCTTCCAACCTATCACAGGCTCCTGTGTACACAACTGGACGTCAGACTGAGGCCTTTACAGGCGGCCACCTCTGTGCTCAGACCAGGGGTGCCTGAAGGCAGCGCTGGGTGTTTCCAGATCAGATTTGAAGTGTGGGACTAGCAGAACCAGATTATCCTGAAAGGGACCCAGAGAAGAGAGACCTGCTGAGGTCATCTTCCTCCCACCCTCCCCCACCTCTTCATCCCTGGGGAATAACAGCCTGGAGGATCTGGGGTGAGGTGTGGCCTTAAGAATGTAGCTCCCAGAGCCAAGCAGGAGTGAGCAGCCTACTGCTGTCCCAACCCCTTCAAAGTGCCCTTAGCTGTTCTGTCTAGGATGTTTGAGTCCTTGGCCAGGTTCCTAGGCATTGCCTCATCCCACGAAAGCTGACAGATGTGTCCAGCATGGGGAGGAGCTCTCCATGGACTCCAGCCCTGTCTAGTGCAGGCCTGGGCCACGGAGCCAGCTCTGGCTCTGGTCCTGGCTCTAACCTTCCGTGCTGTGTGGCCCCTGGGCAGTACCACAACATCCCTGGACCTTAGTTTCATCCTCTGTGCAGTGGGGAAGTCTTTGTTCTTCCTTCAGCTACTAAGGCTGGGCTTTCTTGTCTCTGACTCCCACTATCTGGGGCACATGGTTTGATTCTAGGGTTCTTCTCCTCTGTTTTGAAATTTATTTTTTAAAAATGATGGAATTTATATAACAAAAAAATTACTATTCTGATTTTTTTGAGACAGGTTTTGCTCTGTAGCCCAGACTGGTTCTGAATTCACTGTGTAGCCCAGGCTGGCCTTGAATTCCTGGCAATCCTCCTGCTTCAGCTTCCCAAGTGCTAGGATCACAGGCATGTACCACCACATTCAGCTTGTGGAGTGCTAGGAGATTGAACTCAGGGCCTTACGCTTGCTAGACATGTTCTTTAACCAATGTGCTATGCCTCCAGCCCATGTAATATCCTTGGTAGTTATCCCACCCTATCCAGTAGCAACTTCAATGCCGTCCTCCCACCACAGCCCCCTCGTTCCTCACGCCAACCACTAATCTGATTTCTGCCTATTGATGCTTGCCTGCCCTGGACGTGCCGTGTACGCAGATTCACAAGTACATAGCCTTTTGTTTCTGGCGTCTTTCATTTGGCATAGCGTTGTCAAAATCTATCTTTTATAGCAGGTCTGCAGACTTCCTCCTTCTCTGGTTTAAGGCCTGGCTTCTCTGGTGTAGGGCCGAGAGACCGGGGACACCGAAAGCGCCATCTCCATTGCCTGCCCACCTGTGTTCCAGCTGAGCTCCTCTCTCTGGTTTGATCGCACCAGCTTCCGACGTGTGGCTGGCCTCGGGACATTGGCTCTCTGCCAGACACATGTGCCCTTTGGGGGTCCTGTGGGAACCCCAGATCTCACAGCTTCCTGATGTGGGTAACCCACTCTCCAGCTCCTCCCTGCAGCCATCCTTTACTTCTTGCTGCTGGAGCCCCTTTTGGGGTGGGGTAGTAGATGTCCTTCTGAGTGGCTACCAGAAGATGACATGAGCTCAGCTCTTGTCTGTGATCCCTGTTGACACTCAGAGAATGACAAACACCCCAGCTGCCTCATTGGCAGCCCTACTACCTGCCACTTCTCTTCTCCATGGCTCAGGCCACCCGGGGTGGGGGGGGGAGGGGGACACAGAACAAGTCTGCCTCACTGGCAGATGTCCCGGGAGGGAAATGGCAGCTTCTCTCCGCAGGGCCCTCCCACCTCCATGAGAGTCTGTGGTTCGGTTTGTGCCTCTCCAACTGTGCTTGGCCAGGAAGAGTTTCTGAGGGGGCCGAGGGGAGAAATAATCCACAACGTCACATCCCCGAGGAGTCCCTGTCCACTAAACCAATTTTCTGGAAGTGGAGGATTAGGAGGGTCAGTCGCCCCTCAGCTGTTGGTTCTTCTATTTAGAATTCTGGAGGTTCAGCAGTTTTCTTTGTGTGAGGCTAAGGGTTGAACCCAGGGCCTTGCACATGCCAAGCACACACATTACTACCGAGCTACGCCTCTAGCCCATCAGTTCTTCACCTCAGCTCAAAATTGTCAATGTTGGAGCAAATGGAAAAGTTCTCCCTAATACCCTATTAAGCATATAATCCTGGCCCTGCGGCCCTGACAAGTGCTTCAAAGGGCAGTGTGAAGGATGTTCTCCTTGCATTGGGGGTGGCCTGCAGAAATAACTTCTACTGGGCACACCAGGCAGAAAAGGCAGCATTTGCAGGCACTGAAGCAGAGGGAGTGTGGCACGTTGGGAAAAAGGGAAGGCCAGTGTGATTAGGCAGGGAGAGGGAGGGAGGCAGGAGGGGGCTGAGCTAGCAGGGCAGCACTAGCACCTGCAGGTGGACCCCTTACTCTCCTGTGCTTTTGGTCTCAAAAGAGGAAATGACTCTGATTGCCACTTTTTCATAGGTGGAGGTTGCAGCTGGGAGAGGGGAGGCAGGTGTGCAGGGCAGCTGGGACTTGAACCTACGTCTAAGGCTGAGCGTTGTCAGTGTGAGGCTGGCCGGACATCTCATCTAGTTCTGTGCTCCACAAGCCCGTCAGACCCAGGCAGTGCCTGTCCTAGCTCCTGCCCCGCCCTCTTCTCTTCTACTGCCCTCTTCTGGTAGTCTTTGTGGGGCCTGGACAGGTCAGGCTCTGAGGCAAAAGAGGCCCAAATGGTAAATGGTGTTGGTACAAGCAGGCCCGGTTCTAATGCTTACATTGCCTGTCTCTGGGCTGTATGATCCTAGGTCAGACTCTTTGCTCTTTGATTCTTTATGATTGGCATTCAGTTTTTTCATTTGCCAAATTCCTAATTAATTTATAGTTTTCCAGTTGGCTCAAGGAGGGGAAGCCACGCAGTAGTACCCAGACCCCAGGATCAGCCAGGGTTTCTTCTCCACGCTTAGCCACTGTCCTTGACACGGCATTGTGGACAGTTTTGCAGAGGTTAGGGCTTCTGAAGGCAGTAACCTTCAGTCTCTAGTGATAGGCTGGCTGGGGCAAGTCGCACCCTGAGCCGTCTCTCCTCCCTGCACCCATGTTTAGAGCTGCCTGGAAGCTGACTGTCATTTCCCTGGGATTCGTATGATCTGCACAGGCCAGCCCCACATAGCAGCAAGATGTTCCCAATGTGCACGTGGGGTATGTGTATACATGTATATGGAGTAAGTTCCCATGCACGTGTGTGCACATGTATGTGTGTGCGTGAGTGGTGGGTGGTATATCTATAGTGTGTGTGCATGTGTGGTGTGTGCACATACATTCTGGGTTAGAGGAAGGGATAGCTATGTATGGAGTTCAGCGTGGCTGCAGGAGTGGTGCATCTGTGGGAGCAGAGGGTGGTCATGTTCTGAGCCTCACTGGACTCTTCTGCCTCTCCCCTAGCAGCTGGAGTCCTGACAAGAGAAGCCAGAGCCCCAGTAGTACTCAGTCCGTTCTCAGATACTCACCCCTGGCTCTGGGTTCAGACTGGTGCTGAAACTTGACTGGTTCCAGGCAGAGACCCAAGCGTGGCCCTAGACTAGGTCTTGACCTTGGATATAGCCCCAGAGTAAGCCTTGATCCTGACTCCAGACTGAGCCCTGAACTTACTCCAAGACTACACCCAGATCTTTGTTCTAGACGGTTCTTTTATAGCACTTCCAGGCTGAGCCCTTGCTATAGAATAACCTCTGAACCAGCCCCAACTAAATATTGACTGATCAAAAGTTCTGTCATATCCACTTTTAATCTGAGCTCTGGCATCAGTCCCTGGCTGAACTGTGACTGTCACCAAGGCTAGCCCCTAATTGCCAGGAAGCAAGCCCGCATTTGACTTAAACTTTATCCAAAGAGGGGCCCAGGATCCTCTTAACTGAAGGGATTTGTGCCAGAACCAGAAGGAATGTTAGTGTTTCATGGAGTCTAGTCATGGGCACTGTGTACTAGGCACAGCATGGGGGAGGGAAGTGATGACAGTGACCGCGGCTGTCCCAAAGGAGCGGGAGGAGTGGCCTCTGCTGGTATCCAGATAGAGTGGGGCGTGGTGGAAGGAGTCTGGATTCTGAGGTCACAACTGTGGTTCAGTAAGGATCCATCATGTGTTAGTAACATTATTTTGTTATGTTATTTTTATTTTTTTTGTGATACTCAGCCTTCTCTCTGAGTTACATCCCCATCCCTGTTTATTGTTTTATGTGAGACAGGGTCTAGCTAAGTTGCTAGGTTGCCCAGGCTAGGCTCGAGCACAATGTCCTCCTGCCTCAGCCTCCCAAAGTGCTGGGATTACAGATCTGTACCACCAGGCCTGGCTTCGTAACATTAAATTGGACCAGTCAAGTGGTCCCCCAGGTCTAAGGGTGCCGTGCATAGACAGCCTAACACCTCAGTTTTCACCTCATCCAGAGCTGCTGTGACTGATCAGTGATCTGGGGGTTGGGGATGGGAATCAAAGCCTGTCATCTCCAGTCAATTTAGGACAATTCTGAAAGACTATTCACACTTCAGAGCTCCACGTAGCTGACGTTGGACCTGTACTGTAACTCAGTTTCTTCTCCTGGCCTGGCTCCTTGACCTTTCCTTGCCCAGGACAGCCCCGCATGTTGCCCTGCACCTCAGATTCTGCCTCCAGAGAACCCAGCCAGTGACACCTCTACCAAGTCCCAAGTCACTCCATGGCACTTGGTCTCCTCCTTAGTAATGACTTAGAGTACATACTTGTTCCTCGTGTATTTCCACTAGCGTTGTCATACCTGGTGGCCCAGACACACAGCACTGGTATCATGTCATGTAGCCAGAACTCCTCAGGAAACACTTGAGTCAGAGAGGAGCAGGGTGTCCACAGTTCCCTGAATCGACCATACTCACATGGGTTCTCAGTGTGGCCAGCATGAACTCACCGTGGCCAGTATCCTGATGGAGAGGTCAGCCCCAGCCAGGGAGCTGAACTTTCTACAATCTTTATGTGATAAGACCACTCTTTCCCTTGGCCTAAGAAGGAAGAGGAAATATGTAGTTGGTCTAAAGACCAAAAAGCATACCAGGGGCTGGGAATGAGCAACTCAGAAGGCTGCTCGCTGAGTGGATGGTTAATATTATGTGTCACCTTGACCAGACTAGGGGATTCCCATATAGCTAGGACACCATTGCTATTACAAGTGGGTCTGGGAGGCATGTCCAGATGAGTCAAACGTTTGGATCAGTAGACTAAGAAACTCCACCTTTGCCTGTGTGGGCGGTTACCATCTCATCCATCCAGGGCCCAAGTAGAACCAAAAAGTTCAAGGAAGGTGACATTTCTGTGTTCTTCAGCTAAGATACCTGCCCTCCAAGGTTAGAACTCATGGTTGGTTCATGGGCCATTGAATTCTGACCAAATGACCCTCTCAACTTTTTCCTGTGTTTCCAGCCTGCACATGACAAGCAGACTGTGGGATATTTCAGCTGTCATGATGGGGTGGACCAACTTCCGTGATATATCTCCTCTCACAGAGACACATCTACATATGTGTGGTCAAAAAATAAAGTCAGTGTTTACCTATTTTTTTTGAGACAGGATATCTTACTATGTAGTCCAGGCTGGTCCTGAGCTCACTATGTAGCCCAGGCTGGCCTTGGACTCATAGCAACCCTCCTGCCTCAGCCTCCCCAGTGCTGGGATTACAGGAGTGCACCACCATGCCCAGCTTTATGTGGTGCTGGGGAATCAAACTCAGGGCCTTGCGCTTACAAGGCAAGCACTTTAAGCGCCGTGCCATTCCTCCAGCCCCGAGTGTTTACATTTTCAAAACTGTGTTATCACATTGGTAGTATACTGGTGAGTATAGCTGCCTTCCAAAAATGTATTATCATAAAGGACACATTGCATTAGTCCCCTTCAGAATACTTTCCCTTGTTTCAAACACACTTATTTTGTCATTTTTTATTTGTTTGTTTTGAGACAGCGTCTCATGAATTCACTATATAGCCCAGCTGGCCTTGAAGTCATGGCAATCCTCCTGTCTCGGCCTCCCAAGTGCTGGTATTACAGGAATGTGCCATCATACCCAATTTACTTGGTACAAAGGATTCAAACTCAGGGTTTTGTGCTTGCTAGGCAAGTGCTGTACCCATTGTGTTATTCCTCTAGCCCCTCTTGCCATTCTATTAGAAATAGTTCCGAAAGTCCTTTTTGTGATCATCTTTTGTTTGTTTGTTTGAGATCAAGTTTTGGTCTCTAGTCCAAGCTGGTCCTGAACTCACTGTGTAGCCCAGGCTGGCCTTGAACTCACAGCGATCCTCCTGCCTCAGCCTCCCACATGCTAGGATTACAGGTGTGTGCCACCACATGCTGCTAATTTTTATGTGGTGCTGGAGGATCAAACCTAGGACCTTTTGCATGCTAGGCAAGCACTCAAACCACCAGGCCATGACTGTCTTTAATTGCGCTGTTGTGGCAACCTCGATGTCCTAAGGTGTTTCAAAACATTAATCTTTCGTGATCATTTTGCCTTTGAGGAAGAGCTAAAAGTTGCATCATCTGGTGAAAAAGATGGAGGGGGGGTTCACCGTCCTGTCCTCATGAGCCTGTATTTCTGAGGGGTGGCACTTCAGCAGCGTTAGTGAATGCTCATTGGAGCATGCCTCGTAAAGACGCATGAAAGAGGGGTGGCTTTGGAAAGTTGCCAGAGCAGCGGGATGAGTGTGCTTGAAGCAAGGGGGAGGTTCTGCAGGGAATTCACGGCAGTGTGACTTTTACTGTGTTACATCTAAAAAAATTCAAACTGAATGAAAGCACCAGCTTCCTGAGTTTGCACTTGCAGAGAGCAGGCTGCATTCATCGCGTGGTTTGATCTTACTCTGTGTGTGTGTGTATACGCTCACACACCATATTGTTTTGTTTCTCTGGAAATCCCTAATGCACTAAGGCCCAGGGCTGAGTGCTAAGGACTCTGTGAGAGCTTTGAAGTATCCAGGTCCCCAGGAATTGACATCCACCAAAGCTACTGCCAGCTGACTGCCCCCAACCTGGACAGCCCTGATGAGCCGCCCCTGCTATGCTACCCAAGGGAGAGAGAAAACCAACCTCCAGGGTCCTCCAGGCCTGCCTCGTCACATCCACACTTCCCGAGGGCTGGGCTGAACGTGCCTGGTGTCTGCTCCGTGACTGTGTTGCTATAGACCAAGAGGTAAGGCTGGAAGAATAATTTCCAAAGGTAAGGTGTTAGGCGAGGCAGGAAAACTGAGAAGGAATGTGGCTTCTAGAAGCTGTTCCTTAGGAAAGGCAAAAAAAAAAAAAAAAAAAAAAAAACCCATAGGAGTCTATTAATAGACCCAATTAATAAACACCAGCCAAGGTAAATGTTAACAGGAAGTACCTCTGCAAACGCCAGTAGTCTCTGGGGCTGAGTTTGGGCTGGGGCAGGCTGGTATGCAGACAGTAAAGTGTCTTCCCGCCTGTCAGCTCGCGAGAGTGTGGTTCTCAGGCGCGGGGGTCTAACCTCCACCCAGAAACTCCTGCTGCCGCTCCCCAACCCCTGGCTGTTCCTAGACCCGCAAGCTAGTTGGCTTCTCCTGGCTGCACCTCACTGGGCCTGGCCTGCTCTCCTCCTTCTCCTCCTTTCCTCCTCCTTCCTCTTAATCTTTTGTTTTTGCTACTGGAAATCCAACCTAGGGCCTTAACACGAAGCTATATCCCCAGCACATTTTTTATTTTTTGATTTTAGGACAGGGTCTCACTAAGTTAATATGTTGCCAAGGCTGGGCTCTAACTTATGGTTGTCCTGCTCAGCCTCCCAGAGTGCAAGGATTATAGGCCTGCACCACTGGCCTGCTTTCTCCTTATTTTTCACAGGATTTTTGGCAATGCCACCCCTACCCCTACCCCAGAGAGCCCTTTTGTGACCCCAGCCTGGTGGCACAGGCCTGTAATCCTACCACTATGAGAGGCTGATGCAGGGAGGATTGCAAGTTCAAGCCTAGCCTGGGAAACTTAGCACATTACTAAGACTTTGTCTCAAAACCAAAACTAAAAAGTGGATTCGGAATATAGCTCAGAGCGAAGGTCCGGGGTGCTATTCCCAGTACCACTAAATAAAAATATCAGTTTGGTCTCTATCACTATTCTTTTTTAAATCTCCTATTTTAATTTCTTGAAATATTATAAGCTGAAATTGTATCTCTCATCTCAATGATAAACACTATTAATATTTTACTCAATATTTACTTAAAATATTATAGTGGGTGATACTATTATAACACTATGGTTTTACTTAAAGATAGTCATTTCAAAGTGCAGGCTGGGTTCAGACTTGCTATCCTCCTGTCTCAGCCTCCCAGAGTACTAGGATTAAGAGGCATGCACCACTATGCCTGGCTACCCATTTTTGAACCAAAATTTTAATCATATGTGATCCTCTGAGCTCACTATGCTCTGGCTGCGGAGGGTGGGAAGGCCAGGGTGACAGTTATGCACCAAGTCCCTGCTTTATGATAGCTGTCCCTCTTTTTTATTTTTTTTAAAGACAGGGTCTCACTCTGTAGCCCAGGCTGCTTCTAAACTCACTATGGAGCCCAGGCTGGCCTTGGACTCATGGCAGTCCTCCTGCCTTGTCAGTGCTGGGATCATAGGTATGCACCAACATGCCAGCTTATATGGTGTTGGGGAACCGAACTCAGGGCTTTGCACTTGCTAGGCAGGTGCTCTAATCGCTGTGCCGTTCCTCCATCCCCTGGCTGTCCCTTGGAATTGCTGTTTCCTCATCCTGCAGAAGCATGACTGTGGAGGCAATGAGAACTGAACCTATTTTGTCACAGGGCTGGCGAATTCGCCGCTGAAGTGAAGCATCCCGGTGGGAGTCGCGTGCTTAGGCCACACTAAGTGCTCTCCTTCTGATGGGGAGTGGCAGCCGCGCTCCTCAGACTCCCCAGCTCAGCTGTACTCTGGGAGCTAAAGGAAACATCTGACCTAGCAGCTGACCTTGTCCGGAGACCTCTCACCTGCTCTGCTGCCACTCTCAGCTTTGGGGCCCTGCCAACATTTTCTGATGTCATATTTGTTTATTGGAAAAGCAGCTTCGTGCCCAGCACCGAGCCTCTTAGCCCAGGAGAACTTGACTTCCTGTGGCCCAGTGTGATGTGATGAGCCAGCTCTGAATTCTGATGGCCTGGGTTCCCATTCCAGCTTGCTACATGTGTATGTGTGGGCAAAGCACTAAGCCTTGCTGGGCCTTGGTTTTCTCACCTGTAGAATAGAGATAAAAATCATAGGACGATCAAAGAAGATACTTGTTTCAGGACCTGAAAAAAAGAGAAGGGGAAGAGAACTGTAAGTGGAAGAGAACAGCACGTGCAAAGGGCCTGTAGCAGCAAGAAGAAGCACAGCAATTACCAGGGACTAATGAAAAAATGTTCAACATCATTGGCCCTTAGATAGATGCAAATCACAACGTCACTAAGGTACCGCCTAACCCTAGAGAGAATGGCGTACATCAAGAACTCAAATAGCAATCAGTGCTGGCGAGGCTGTGGGGAAAAGGAGCCCTCTTACACTGCTGGTGGGAATGTAAATTGGTACAACCACTTTGGAACGCAGAGTGGAGATTTCTCAGAAGATTGGAAATAAATCTCCCCTTTGATTCGGCGATACCTCTCCTGGGAATATTCCCAAAAGAATGCAAAACAACAAAAGCAGAGTTAAATGCATATCCATGTTCATAGCAGCACAACTAACAATAGCTAAAATATGGAAGTCACCAAAATACCCATCAACAGACCAATGGATGCATAAATTGTGGTATCGGTACACAGTGGAATACCACTTGTTTATTACTTGGCCACCATCTTGACCAGAAGTCTACCACTTGTCTGTAAAAACAGATAGATCTGAGGCCTGTGTAGGTAAATGGATGCAACTCGAGCCCATTATGCTCAGCATAGTGAGTCAGAAGCAGAAAGTTAAATATTGAATGGCTTCTCTAATATGAGAAACCCAGATCACAGTCATTTCATAGAAAAAAAATGGGGGAATAAAGGGAGCTAGGGAGGGGGCTGGTGTGGGAGGGGCAAAAAGGGAGAGGGAAGGATCTGCAATTTTGCCAGGATATATGTGTGCACAGAATATGCAAGCTCAATGTAAACATTATGTATTATATATAGTTATAGATATATCAATAAGATGGGAACAAAACCAAAACCAAAAAAATACAAAAGAAGGCCCAAGAGAGAGATGATAGCTTGGGTCACTCAGCATCTACTCTAGTGTACCTTCCTGCTAGAGGGACCAAAATGCAGATATGATTTAGTTCCTGCTGTAGTTTGGGTATCAAGTGTCTCCCAGAGGTCCACATGGTAAAGGTCTGGTCCCAGGATGGCACTACTAGGAGGTGGTGGGGCCTTTAGGAAGTAAGGCCTGGTGAGAGGTCTTTAGATAATCAGGAGCATGCCCTTAAAGTGGTGTCTTAGTAACTTCTTGTTGCTGGAACAGAAGACCCCACATACACACCTTAGGGAGGAAAGATTTATTTTAGATTACAGTTTCAGAAAGTCACAGTCCGTTCGCAAGTGAGTGACTGGAAAATGGTTGAATCACATGACAGGGCTGGAGCTCCAGAGACAGATTCTCACAGCATGGCGGAACAGAGAGAAATCTGGGAGAAAGGGCAGAACCAGCACACACCCCTCCAGGTCAAGCCCTAAGCACCCACTCCTTCCAGCCAGGCCCCACCTCCCAACAGTGTATAGTATCCATAGGAACATGAAGCTTTTGGGGGGACACTTAAGATCCAAACCCCGGCAATGGGTTGTGGGGCTGGCGTCCTCTTTCACGCTTTGCTTCCTGTCCATGAGAGGAGTGGTCATGCTGTGCCCCGCTTCCCACTAGGACATGCTGCCTCGCCACATGCTGAAAGCAGTGGGGCCAATCAGTCATCGGCTGGAAGCTGTACAACCGAGAGTCAATACTGAGTTGCTTATCCCTGGGATTTGTGATAGCGACAGAAAGCTGATACAGGTCCTACCAATCGGGCATCTCATGGACGCTAGCATGGCAAAGTGGGCCTGCCCGTCTCTGGCCTTCAGGTGAGCAGAGTCCTAGGGTGTGTGTTTACCTGCAGCAGCAGTGTCAGAGAGTTCTGTGTCTAGATCTGTGTTTTGAAGTTGTGGGGGAAAGTTGAGCATGCTGTTCTGTTGCAGTGAGGGGCAGAGCACGGTCCTGGAGCCAGCAGCAGCAAACAGTGCCCACGGCAGCAGCCTCCTACTCAGGGTTGAGCCACAGCTTTCTTGAAAAGCCAGTTCTCCCGTGTTTCCCTGGGTTTCGTTTCTGGAAACTCAGCCAGAGCTAGTCTTTTCAGCCCTCTCAGCAGGGCTTGAAGTCCCTGTCTCCCATTAACTTCCCCTTGTGGTGGTGTCTGCGGTGGTGTCTGAGCTGAAGCTCAGACTGACTGTGGTCTGTGAAAGAGAGCAATGGATCCTTCCTACTGAGAAATGCACCGTGGGTCCCCCAACCTCCATCCGGGCTGGCCCTGTGACTTCTTAACCACAAGAAAGTGGTAGACATACTTGTCAATTTCACGCCTGCAGGTTGAGAGCTAGAAGTTTCTTCTTTCCCCACTCTGACAGCATTTTCTCCCAGCATTCAGTTGCCATGTAGTGAGGTGCTCAAGTCACACAAAGAAGCTGCAGGCAGGTGTTCACGTAGCAGCACCGCTGAACTTCTGTGTGTCAGCCAACATCAGCCATCAGGCCACCTTGGAGAGGGAGCCGAGTCAAAACTCTAGATTCCTGAAGTCTCAGAAGAACCACACAGCGGAGCCCAGGCAATCCCAAGAATCACAATTTTAAGGCAGTACATGTTGGGATGGTTTGTCACGCAACAAAAGATAAGCGCAAGGTGGGCATCTGATACAGGCAGAGGGAGTAAGAGGAAGGAAGGTGGAGCTGGAGAAGTCAGCAGGGGTGGATCAGGTGGGAGGCCACAAGTGGGAGTTTGTGATTATCCTGAGAGCAGTGGAAAGGGGTGGAAGGGTGTTAGCTACAAAGGTGATACAACTCTATTTCCATTTATCTCTCAGGAATGGACGGGAGAGAAGCCTGGACGTGGAATGGGCTTGGGGATGGTGGTTGGAAACAAGCAATGTAGATGGGTCAGAGGTGTTCAGGAGAGAAAACAGTAATAGGCACTGAGGCTCTCTGTGTGAGGCCTACCTACCTACCTGGCTACTTCATTCTAGACTTTGTGCCTCATACTTCTACAGAGTCACTACAGAGCAAGAGTGAGGACTCAGGTATCAGGCATATTGGGTGATAATCCCGTATCTACAATCTACTGTGCTACCTTGAACCAATGTATCGGGCCAGCTTTCTGTTACTGTAACAAATATCTGAGGAAATCAACTTATAAAGAATAAGGGTTAATTTTGGCTTGCAGTGTTGGGGGTTTAAGACTGTGATCAATTAGCACTTGTTATGGTTTGGATCTGGAATGTGCCCCCAACAAGGCTTTATGTGTTTGGATGTTGTAGATTACCTATGGGTTCTATGTGCTGTTAAAAGGTGGGACCTGGTCAGTAGAGATGGATTCTAAGTGTGTGGTAGAAGACAGACTGTGTGGTAGGTTATAGATTACAGGCATGTGGTGGATTAGGGGCATTTTGTAGATTATGATTGTGTGACACCTTACTGGACCTGTGACCTGGAAGGGGCGGATCTCTGGTGCTTAACCTGAAAGGGGCAGAAACCTGAGACTGGACCCGGAAGGGATGGATCACTGGGACATGACCTGGAAGGTTACTAGGTATGCTAGTTCTGCCTTTGTCACTTGCTTGGTCTCCTGTATGACACGCCATGAACAGCTTCCTCCAGCTAGGCCTCTGCCATGTGCTCTGTCAGCCATTGCCAGCTGCCCATGAGTGGACTGAGACCTTCTGAGATTGTGAGCTAAATAAATCTTTCCTCCTTACATTGTGGATGTCTGGTATTCAGTCCCAGCAATGAAAAAGTAATGAAGACAGCACTGTTGTTCTGGGCGTACGATGAGCCAGCGTGTCGTGGCTGAAGTGCATGGTAAACCCATGTACTTCATTGCTGGACATGAACGAGATAGAGGAGTAAGTGGCTGGGGTCCCAGTAAACCTTCAAGGATATACCCCGAGGACCACAGACCTCCTACTAGGCCACACCTCTTAAAATGTTAGCACCTCCCAATAGCTTCATGGGCTGACTACCAAGCCTGACTGGGCCTTTGGGTGTCATTCTAGTTCTGAAATACAGCAAAAAATCACTTAGGGGCTTTGGAATTTGCTTTTCCTCTTTCACCAAATGAGGACAATAAGGACGATAATAATTTCACTGGCTTATCGAATACAGCTTGGTGCTCAGTAGACATTCAATAAATATTTGCTGAATGGATGGACTGGGGTTGGCGGAATATAAAGAGGAAGCAATATTTCCTCTTCCTTTAGCAACTTTCTCTGTAAAGGACAAGTGTTCTTTTCTCAGCTTCTGATAATTTGGGTAGATCTGTGAGTTTCTGGTCCCTTTTGGTCTCAGTAAACAGCTTCATTTCGATAATTAGAACTCAGCCTCAATAATTAGAAGGGCCACCCTGACCTAGAGGAATGTAAATTTTTAATTTCACATTTAGCTCAAAGCTGAAGCCAGCCCCTCTTTCCACAAGTAATGAATATGCGCCAGCCTTTGCATGTGGTTCAGTCACTTAGGGGCAGGTAGAGTTGTCAAACAAAATAAAGGAAGTTCCGTCAAATTTGAATTTTAGGTAAATGGGAAAATTTGCTGCTACATGTATGCCCCCAAATATTTCATGTAGCATATTTACAGTAAAAATATTTTTATATGAAATTCATATTTATTACTACTGAACTTCTTGTCTGGCTTTTTGTTTGTTTTGTTTTCAGGACTGGGAATGGAATCCAGGGTGTCCGGCGTGCTAGGCACTCTAGATACACCACCCTTTTTATTTTAAGACAGAGTCTAGCTAAATTGCCCAGTCTCGTCTTGAACTTGTGATCAACCGCCTCAGCCTCCTAAGTAGCTGGGATTATGAATGTGTGCCATTGTGCGCGGCTTATCCAGCATTCTTGTTGGTTAAATCTGGCAAGCCCAGAGACAGAGGATATGCCCTGAAATGACTTGGTTCCTGTGCCGTGGGAACATTTGCCTCTGTTAAAGGCATTTGACTCCAGGTGGGAAAAGAGGGGCGGGAATTCTCCTCCCATCTCCTTAGCTCAGTGCATGTTACTCATGGGGAAAGCTGCCCACCTGGCCACCTGCAGAGGAGCTATGACAGCCCTTTCATCCAGTTCATTGGTCCATTGCCTGAGCTTCCACTTTTAGAGCTCCAATCCTTTGATATTTGGAAACTGGCCCTTTTTTTTTTTTTTCAGATGGTTGAGGAGCACATTTGCCTTGGGGGAGGGCGAGCTACAGCAGCTGACCTTCTGTGTGACCTTGGACAAGGTGCAGGGGTCCTGAGAAGAAGGTGTGGATGCTTCCTAGAAGGGATGCAGAGCAGTGTGATGGAGGAGGGCATGGCATCCTGTGCTGGCCTGGACTCTCCTTCAAGCCAGTGAGGGCTGAAAAGGACCCTACAGTGGGACAGGAGAAGGCAGGGTTTTCCTAGGTGGAAGTAGGGAAGGTACAGAGAAAGCAGGGGCCAGAGAGGTACCCAGGGGTAGCCTGGAGAGCGTGGCTGCAGGGCCAGGCCTCTGTCCGTGCAAGTCCGTGTTAAAATGGGCAACTGGAGCAAACACGTGGGGAGACTTAGTTCTCCAGATGCCTCTGCCAAGCTGCATTGGTTCATTGTCTCTAATTCACCTTGCCAGGCTATCTTCTGGGTCCTGGAGGCCACCTCCTGGGACAAACCCACTTCGACTGTTTCTGTATCCACACCCTGTCCCTGTCCCGAGGGCCTGACAGAGTGCCAGGTGCAGAACAGGCTGTGCATGGTCACATACTGGACTGGACAGCTTCTTACACACCTGTTCCTCACATGCTGGCCCGCATTTTCCATTCAGGACTAGTAATGGGGTTCAAGACAAGGCAAGGAAGAGGAGGTAACTGCACCCCTGGTTTTAGTATCATCTCACCATGGTCTTTGTAGCTAATTGCAGAGCCTTTTGGGGTTTGGCGGCATAAATGGGGTTACTTCCAGCTTTCTCCATTGACAGTTTAGGGGCTGGTTCCGTTGTCATAGTCCATAGGTCTGCCTTTCTGAATTATAAATCTTGTTAACGTTGTCTCCGCTTCTGTGATGATTATTATTGTGGGTTTATGCCTTTATAATAAGCCTTCTGCCTTGTGTTAGTGGAGTGTCAGGAGGGAGCAGAGCTCTATATGTGTGTCCAATCTGTCTCATTTAATGAGAATCCATAGTCTAATTTCATCTTTACAATGCCGAGGGGCCAAGGAACATGCAACAGGGAAGGATACTGTCTCCAAGAAATGGTGTTGAAGGGGCTGGAGGAATGGCACAGCAGTTAAAGTGTTTGCTTTGCAACTGCAAGGCCCTGAGTTCGATTCCCTAGTATCACATAAGTTGGGCATAGTGGCACATGCCTGCACCAGGGAGGCTGAGGCAGGTGAATTGTCCAAGACCATCCTGGGCTACACAGTGAGTTCTGGACCAGCCTAGCCTAAAGAATGAGACCATGTCACAAAAAAAGAAAAAAGAAAAAGAAATGGTGTTGGGAACACTGGATATCCATGTGCAGAAAAACGAACTTGGACTCTCACGCCAGTATCAACACAAAATAGTCTAAAGGCTTCCATGTAAAGCCAAAAACTATAAAACTAGTCAAAGAAAAAACATAGAAGGTAAGCTCTATAGTATTGCCATCCCACAATGTATATATACACATCAAAACATTATATAACTTTTACTTACCAAATATAAAAGATTTTTAAAAAATGAATACAAAAGATCAAAAAAAAAAAAAAAACCTCAAAGGATCAACACTATCTTCATTATCCAAACAGGAAACTGAGAGGAATGTCTAAAGAGCTAGTAAATAGCAGGACCTTGACTCATAGTACTCTGTCCCCAGCGCTCTTCACAGCTGTACACAGCTGTCGGTGTGGTGCTCACAGAAGGCTGGGCCCTCCTCACCTCTAGGAAGTGGGCGTCTTATATGTGGAAGGGTGCCTGGAGACATGGATTACCCTCCGTCCAACTGTCCTTTGCAAATTCTATCAGAGCAGGCGGCATTATGAGAGCACTAAACTATTTGTCAAATGTAATTAACCATTGGGAAAGACCGACATGTCCAACAGTAGCAGACTGAGTAAATAAATTATGGTATACACATTTTAAAAATATTATTTGGCTGCTCAGAATGATGAGGTAGAAGAATATTTAATTTCATGGAAAAATGCTCCTGACATGTTGGTAAATTGAAGAAGCTAATTTCCTAAGCAGTAAGTGCAGTATAATCCCATTTTAACAGCAATAACACACACACACACACACACACACACACACACACACACACACACACAAATACATGCATAACAAATTAATTAAAAAGGAATCAGCATTTGTATGTAGCATTCATATACTGCTATGGCTTATGTATCACCAGAACACATTGAAATTCAATCTCCATTGTAAAGTATTAAAGTGGCAGAATCTAATCAAATTCTGATATTTGGTGGTGGAACCTTTGGGAGATAATTAAGGTTAAAAGAGGCCATAAGGATGATGTCTTAGTTACTTTCTTGTTGCTGTGACTCAATACCTGACATCCATAACTTAGAGAGGAAAGATTTCTTGTAGATAACAGTTTCAGAAGATCTCAGTCTGTTTGTGGGTGGGCAGCTGGAAAATGGTGGAATCACATGGTGGGCCTGCAGCTAGAGCTTGAACTGGAGTTCCTGGGGCAGAGGTCCTTACAACATGGTGGAACATGGACCAGGAGGGAAGGGGCAGAACCAGCACATGCCCCTCCAGGTCAAGCCCTAAGCATCTAACCCCTTCCAGGCAGGCCCCACCTGCCAACCCTACATGGTATCCGTAGAAACATGAGGCTTTTGGGGGACACTCTAGATCCAAACCACCACAGAGGGGACTATAATCCAATAGGACTCTGGCTACATAAGAAGAGTCGTAATCTAGGGTGTCTGTCTCGCCATGTGACACCCTGTGCTACCACGGAGCTCTGTAGAGAGTCCCCACCAGCAAGAAGATCCTTACCAGAACTTTTGCTTCCTAGCCTTCACAACCATGAACTAAACACACATTTAATTTTTATAAATTACAGCGCCTGGTCTCTGGTATTCAGTTATAGCAACAGAAAGTATACTAAGACATATATCTGTGTTCACAATAGCTTCAAGATGGGAAGAACCCAAGTGTCCACTGACGGATGACTAGCTAAGCAAAATTGGAATATACAAGAAAGTCTTAATAGGATTGGGGGCGCCCTCCAACACCAAAGTCTGTGGATGCCCAAGTACCTCCTACGAAGTGGCACAGTATTTGTGTGATATACACACATCCTCCTGTATAGTTTCCATCAGCTCTTGATACCTACAATCCCTACTACAATGTAAATGCCACTACGTAAGTAGTTGTTGTACTGTATTGTTTAGAGAATGGTGATGAGAAAAAAATTCTCTACCTGTTCAGTACAGATGTGATTTTTTTCTCTAAAAATTTTCAATCCTTGACTGTTGAACTCATGAATTTAGAACACGTTAAGTATGGAGGGGTGACAGTACATACAGTGATAATAGCCTAAAAAAGAAAGGAAATCCTGTCACATGCTACCACATGGGTGCATTTTGAGGCCATCATGTTAAGTGGAACAAGCAAATCCCAAAAAGATCATATGATTCCACTTAGAGAAGTCAAATTCATAGGGACAGAGGTGGAACGGTGATTCCTAGGGGCTGGCAGGGAGGATACACGAGGAGTTACTGTTCAATCAGTAGAGTTTCAGTTTTAAGAGGTGAAAAACTTATAGAGATGGATGGGGGTGATGGTTGCATAATATAATGAATGTATCTAATAACATCGAGCTGTAGACTTATTAATAAAGTGGTTAGGATGATAAATTTTATGTGTATTTCCTCCAATTAAAAAAATTTTTTTTTTTCAGTACCAGAGATTGAATCCAGGCTTTAACACTGAATTACAGCTCCAACCCTTTCTCGTTTTTATTGCTATTTTGAGATAAGGTTTTGCTACTTTGCCCAGGCTGGGTTCGAACTTGTATTCCTTCTGCCTCAGCCTTCCAAAGTGCTTGGATAACAGGTATGTACCACCATAGTTGCTATCCCACTTTTTTAAGTGCACAAAACAAAAACCATGCTGAACAAATGACAAAATATAATTGACTTAAAAAAAAAAAAGAACTTTAAAGAAAGTAACATGAGGTTGGAGGAATAACCCAGTGGTTGGAGCCCTTGCTGGTGCCCAGGGAGCAGGAGGATTGCCATGAGCTCAAGGCCAGCTTGGGCTACATAGTGAGTTCAGGACCAGCCTAGACATTAGAGCAAGACCCTGTCTCAAAAAACAAATAAACAACAGAAAGAAAAAAGAAAGTAACATTTATTGCCTCCCACCATTGATTTTTGACATATAGGCTTCAAATCAACATTTAAGTTCAAAACGAACTCTTATCTGGCCTGGGGATGAGATCAGCCTCTGTTGCTTCCTTCTCGTCTTCCCATCTGCCAGTCCATCCTTACTGACCTCCAAGCCCGCCGTGGGCTGTGTCTGGAGAAGGAAGGGCGTGAACCCACTCCTCTCTGCCCCTCCCCATCCTGAGGTTTTGGGTCCTAGAACAGGATACTGAAAACATTTGGAATACTGTGGTCACAAGATTGTTTTTACTTTAAAGTCGGGCCTCTCGGCAGGCCTAATTTTCTTTTTCTTTTTCTTTTTTTGGAGATTTTAAAGGGAGAGCAGAGTGTGATGAGTGGATTATCCGAAGGGAGGAAGAGGTAGCCAATTAGGAAAATTCTCTAATCGCAGACTACAAGTAGAAAACATGGATCTGGAATCTTGCTGCAGCCTGTCTTAGGAGAGACTGACTTTCCTTCCTAAAGATTCTTTGGATAAAGATAAAGATTTATTTGTTGAGGATGGCTTAGAAAAGTGTGTTTCAGACTGAGGGTCCCAGGAGCCATTGTGATTTAGGCTGGCAGAGTTTGCAGTGCACTTGATGTGAGGCTAGTCTGAACAGCCATGAACGATACATGTAAAACACACACTAGATTGTGAAGACTTGGCATGTAGAAAGAATGTTACACCTCATTAATGATCGAAATTATAGGATTCTTGATATATTGGGTTAAATAAAACATTATTACATTTTTTAATTTTTAAAAATGTTTTAAGAGGTAAAAACTCGAGCCCAGTAAGTGCAACTTAATGACTTAGCAAGACCCTGTCCTGGGTTCAGTCCTTAGTACAGCAAACCAGGGCAAAACCCAAACAAAACACCTTGGACGTGTTAGTGGCTTGATATAGCCTGTCTCTTTGAGGCTCCTTACTAACACAGCCAGTGCAGGTATGTCAAAGGCTGGCCATTGTCTGGTCGAGCTGGTACCATTACAACCACTGTCAGGTACCCGACTAGCAGAAAAACCATACCTTGTAATTACTATGGCACTAGCGATTAAAGGCTCTTGCTTAAAAGTAACATTTCTGTTCACAGCTCATTGGCCAAAGCAGGTCACATGGCTCTTCTCAACCACAAGGGGGCAGGGCACTCCTACTATGTGCGGGAGAAAGGGCGATTCAGAAACGTAGGGCAAGTGACCAGCCTGGTTTAGCTTTTTAAATTTTCTATTACTCTTATTATTATTATTATTATCATTATTATGAATTTGTGGTGCTGGGGATTGCGTATGGCCTTGTGCATGTTAGATAAGTGCTCAACCATGAAGGCGTATTTTCACCTCTAGCTTTATTTTTTGTTGTTTATTTTTGTTTTATTTATTATTTTTTATTTTTAAGAAAGGGTCTCACTCTGTAGTCCAGGTTGGTCCTGAACTCACTAAGTAGCCCAGACTGGCCTTAACTAAATTCATAGCGATCCTCCTGCCTCAGCCTCTCAAGTGCTGGGATTACAAGCATGTACCACCATGTCCAGCGCTTTTTTTGTTTCTTAAAAATGCATAAAATATAGTAGAATGAAATAAAATAAGAAACACAGTATATCTTCAGTTGTTTAATTAAAATTTAAATATTGAGATGCATTTTTAAAAGCATGGTTGAGGCACTATAAATAGTGGGGGAATGTCGAAAACCCTTTCTTGAAATGAGCCATGGCTATAATGAGCGTCTCTTTTGCATTATCACTAACAAAGTGCTTACCTGGCTCCTTGACCATGTGGCAGAGCTGGGACTTGGGAACCAAGCAATATATCGACAGGATTTCTCTCTTCAAGCCCCAATATTTCTTTTCTTTCATTTATCAAGTTCAAATCTCAAACTTCTTTACTGTTTTTAAAATACTGACAGGTAACATAATACCCCTGGACTACAGAGTTGAACCCTGTCTCAAAAAAAAAACAACAACAACAACAACAATAATACCCAGTTTAGTGCTATAAACATTACTATTTCATAGCCGAGGAAACTTAGGCCCAAATGGATAAAGTGGTTTATCCAGGTCTACACAGTCACTGAGAGACAGGATTTGAATTCAAATGCAGAGAATCAAAGCTATGATTATGGCACTCTTCTGCTCATTTGGCTTATTTCTCTGGTTTTAGGAAAAAAATTGAATGGCATAAGGGATACATTTGGAGAGAATTTCCCATGATCCTTTGGTCTAGGGACCCTTTGGTCCTCACAGTAATAGCTGCCGGAGGCCTTGGGTTTTTCTTATTGTACTGACCCCAGAGGACAGACACTGAAACCCTGTGTAGCATTAACACACACACATACACACACACTCACACACCCCCCTTGATCTTAGCAAGTGAAACGAGGTGACTATGTCAAGATTGCATTTTAAAGACATTATTTTATTTCTAATTTTATGAGACTTAAGGTAAGTTTCTGGAAATGTATTTTTATGAGATCCAAAGATACTTATTTTACATGCCCTTTAAAAAGTGCCAGTACCATAAATAATAATAGCTAACATTTAGTTCCTGCTGTCTGCCAGGCGCTCCGCTAAGACACCCTCATGGTTTGTTTCCTCTTGTCCTCCCAGCACCACCAGCCAGACGCAGGCAGGGACGGTGGGAAGAACCTGGATGCTGCCCTGGGCTGGGAGACGTGGTCTGCGCCGAGATTCTCAAGTGCCGAGGGGCTGGCGTCCACTGCTGCCGGGCTCTCTGGATCTTAGAGTGCACGTCTGCCGCCCGCCCCTATGGGGCTGTTTAGCATCAAGCTCCTGGAGAGGAGGCGCTTCCCTGAGCAGTATTTAGCACAACAGGACTTGGTGACAGCCACGCCTGCTGTCATCTAGACAGGGACCGCATCTTCAGACGTGAAAACTGGCGCCTACACAAGCGAGAGAGCTCTCGCGGAGACAGTGGACTCGTTACCTGCAGCCGGAGCGGCCCTGAAACCGGTGCTCCAAGGTTTCTCCCTGGGGTTGAGCTCCGGCTTGCCACCAGGAAATGAGGCAGCGTGGACTCTGTCTGTGTCGACCAGCTCACATTTGTTGAGCGTTCACTGTGTGCCAGACACGGTGCTAAGACAAGTGCGTCAATTAGCTCCTTTACTTCTCAAAGCCAACCCATGAGGTGGGTACCATAGTCATCTCCGTTGCACAGAAGAGGAAAGTGAGGCTACAGGAGGTGAGCAGGCTGCCCATGGTCTCACTGCTGGTAAGGGCCTCGATCTAGACTCAAAACCTGCACTGTTACTCTCCATGATCCTTGTTTAAAACACCCTGCCTTTCCTCTCTCTTGCGTACTGAGATTGTGGCTTTGGGAATAGGCTGAGGACACATCCGACCCAGGACGAGTGTGACGCCAGCTTGAGTTCTTCAGTGAACTCTCACATGATCTTTCTGAGGTCCGCATTCCTGGAAGTTGAATATCCCTGATTAGGAATGCTTGGAACAAGAAATGTATTCAATTTCAGTGGTTTTTGGATTTAAAACATTTGAGCAAGATTCACCAGTTGATTATCCTTAATCTGAAACTTTTTGAGTGTCATGACATACGTGTTCAATCTGTATAACCCCCACTTGACAGATGGAGAAATTGAGGCTCAAGCAGTTGGACAAGTTACTCAAGGTCAACTAGACAATGTGACAAAGCCGGAACTCTAACTCAGGCTTGTCAGTCTTCAAAACCTTGGTTCTCAGCCAGAGTTCCTCATCCTTTACTCATTGGTATTTGGAACTAGATAATTTTTCTTTCTAAAGTAAGGTTCATTCTGTAGTCCAGGCTGATTCTGAACTCACTATATAGCCCAGGATGGCTTCGAACTCACAGTAATCCTCCTGTCTCAGCCTCCTAAATTCTGGGATTACAGGCATATGCCCTCGTACCCCTGGCTTATATGGTGCTGGGGAATTGAACCCAGGGCCTTGTGCTTGCTGGGAAAGCACTTTAAGTGCTGTGTTATTCCACCAGCCCTTGGAAAAATCTTGATTGTGGGAGATTGTGCTGTTTAATCTAGGATATTTGGTGCCACCACTGATCTCTAGCTACCAGATGTCATTAGCATTCCTCCCGAGTATGACAGCCAAAATCATCTCCAGGCATTATGTTTCCTGGGCTCAAAATTGCCCCTCACTAAGAAGCCCTTCACTAATCTCAGTGCATCCAGTGCTAAGACCCAGGACAAAAGCTACTTCTGCTATAGGGTTTCCCAGCACTTGAGAGGCTGAGTCAGGAGGATTGCCATGTGTTCAAGGCCAACATGGGCTACATAGTGAGTTCAGAAACAGTCTGGACTACAGAGTGAAAACTATGTCCGAGAGAGAGAGAGAGAGAGAGAGAGAGAGAGAGAGAGAGAGAGAAAGGAAGAAGAAGAAGAAGAAGAAGAAGAAGAAGAAGAAGAAGAAGAAGAAGAAGAATTGAAAGGCACTTTCACGCTCCTCTGCTAGGCTGTGACCCCTCAAGCTGGCTGGCAGCACAGCCAGGTGGGTGACAGGTTTCCACAGCCTGCTGGGGTGAGCCTAGGATGGCTGCAGGGTCTTTTATCCCAGGACTAACTGGTATGCTCTCAGGAAGGTGCCTCTCCCAGTCCCCAGTCAACTCGACCTCTCCTGCCTGGGGCTGAATTTGTCATTTGTCTGGTGGCCATCAGGGAAGCTGCCTGATGATTATCTCCTGGACAGAGCTCAACTTTATCTCTAATCTTCTATTCTAAATGGTACTAATGGCCATTTGAGATTTGGACTCTGTGGTGCCTGCCCAGCAACTCAGGAGAGGCAGGCACCACTTTCAGCCTGGCTCAAGCCAGGCTTAGCTAAAACCTCTCCACTCCCTGCTCTGCCCCCATTCTACACCCAGGCAAGTTAGAGCCTGAGGTCTTTGCAGACGGCTCCCCCTCCATTATCACCCAACCTCACGTCAATACTTTGCTAGTGGCTTATAAATATGGTTTAGATCCTGTGGTTCATTTCTCACTCCCCTACCACCTAATTTGAGTAAATGTTTGAGGACAGAGAAGATTCTTAAGTTTTATTTTAGTAGTAGAGACTGAACTCAGAACCTTTACACTGAGCTATCATCCGCTGCCTTTTTTTTTTTTTTTAAGTTTTTGAGACAGGTCTTACTAAGGTGCCCTGGCAGGACCCAAACTTAACCCTCCTGCCTCAGCTTTCCAGAGTTCTGGGATTACAAGTGTCTAACATTGTGCCCAGCAGAATCAATTTTATTTATTCACTTAGTTTTGAGACAGGGTCTTTCCCTATAGCCCAGACTGGTCCTGAATTCGCTATGCAGCCCAGGCTGGCTTCAAACTCATGGCGATCCTCCTGCCTCAGACTCCTGAGTGCTGGGATTACAGACATGTGCCACCAAGCCCAGTTTGCGTGGTGCTGGGCATTCGATCCCAGGGCCTTGTGCTTGCTAAGCAAGCACTTTAACCATGGAGCTATGCCCCCGGCCGAGCAAACTCAGTTTTTAGAAATGGCCAGTTATTTTAGTTTCCAGTTCCACTTGAATTTCTGAATTAAACTGACAAAGATGCTGTGATGGTTAGGTTTACATGTCAGCTTGACTAGGCTCACAGATGCTCACGCAGCCGGGGAAACATCACTTCTGGGAGTGTCCCTGAGGATATCTGAGTTGGCAGACTGAGAAAGATCTGCCCTCACCAGGGAAGGGACATCATCAACGCATGGCCTGAATGGAGTCCAAGGCAGAGAAAGAACTAGAGGAGCTTGGTGTTTCCTGCCCTTAGATTTGGCATTCCCAGTCCTCCAGCCTTCAGATGCAGGCTGAGGCTCACGCGACTGCTCCCCTCTGGTTTTCAGGCCCCTGGCTCAACTTGAAATAGCACCTGTCCCTTCCGGAGTCTCCAGCTCATGCACAGCAGACTGGTACTTCTCAGCCTCCATAATCACGTGAGCCGATACCTTATAATAATCTTTTATCTATCTCTCTATATCCTCTTGGTCCTGTTTTTCCGGAGAATCTTGACTAATAATACCAAGGCTAATTGACTCATCTCCAATCTCTTATTTTTATTATAGCATGGGGCTATTAATAACATCTGCCATATAACATTATTCTGAAAAGTAAATGAAGCAATATATATTCAGCACACAGGAAATGTTAGTTCACTGTTGTTCCTTCTCCTGAGCCTCTTTCCTCATCTCAGATGGCCATCCACTCGTTTATCCATTCACTCAACAAACACAGTGCCAAGTGCAAGGCATTGTGGCCCAGACCTGGGGCAGTTACAGAGGTGAGTGAGCCCCAGACCCTTCTTTGAGAGTCTCAGTGTCTGCTGGGGGACAGCGCATCATTAGATGGAAGTGTGGGCTGGGGGGAGCTGTAGGGCTGCCGACAGTTTACAGCTTATCTGGTGTTGCCTACTGTGAGCTCTGGTTTCTGTAGCCTGAGTTGAAAGAGCACATCAGTGTCAACTGGGGTCCGCTCTCTAAACTGGCACACAAAGCATGCCCGAGACTGGTCATAGCCTCACACCACAAGGATCCACCCGGTTTAACACTTCCTTCTGAGACTCAATCTTGCTTCCCCGGCTCCTTCCTCTGGGTCCCACCTTCACGGGGCACTGAGCAATGATTTCCTTACACTCACACTCATTGTGGAGATGCCTCTGGTGAATACCGAATCCCTGCCTGGTTCTCCAAAGACAAGCCTGCCATTACCGGAGGTGGGACTAGTGGGGATTAGCTTTGGAAATGGAGATACGGGACAGACTAGTTTAGGCCTTGGGCTGCTGGGAACACTTCGGTCACATGCTTACTTTTGATATTCACAGTGGGCTCCAGGGAACTGACTGTGCCAGTGAAACTCACTAGAGGCTGAAACATTTGGATTAGAATTTTGCGGTTAAACTGGGTATATTTGTGGGATTGGGAGGGATTATTCATCTCCAGTGACAAAAATACTTGCACTCGTTACCTATAACAGTCTTGTCTTTTATTTTCACTTGAAAGAAATTTATTTGGCAGGGGTATTTAAATACCAGGAGTGGGCTTGCTGCCAGTGGCCTGGCCAGAGGTAGAAGGATGTCTGAGCTGCACTAGCCCATCTGTAGTAGGCCTAAGGGAAGACGCAAGATTTACGAGGTGAGAGCCTGCCTGGGCCGCTTCTGTCGGGAAAGGCCTCCCTGCAGTATTTTCTGTCTCGTCAACGCTGCATTTCATTTTAAATTGCAGCTGAAAGCAGATATTTTCCCTCTTGCCTAGTACACCTCTTAATTTGTCTCTCCCTCTGCTGTTATTTGTCTCTATAAAGCGTTTTGCATGAAAGACCCACACAGCACAATGTTGCTTTGCCCTGGGTTAGGCTTAACAGGAAGGAACCTACCAGCCAAGTCCAAGGGGGCATACGAGTGTCTTAGGGTTCAGACATACGTGCGTGCCTGGGAACATACACTCAGCTACATGCACACGTGCGTATTGTTAGAGGTTTCTTGTCTGAGTGTCTGTGGGTATGTGTGCACGTGTCAACATGTGCACTAAGACGTTCGTATATCTATGTATACTTCGGTATCATCACCTACCTGGGCATCTGTGCCTAGATTGTTGGTGTGGAAGTTCATGCCAGTCTGTGCATTTGTGTTCTGTGCATAGAACTCGTGCACATAAACACACATGGCCTGGAGGTACACGTAGGTCACATAATGTGTGTGGTCTTCGGTGCACATGCGGGGCTTTCTTTGCTGGCTTCTTAGGGATGCGGTTAGCATCTCATCCTGCCCCACCCAAAGGCCCTGGCCTGGCTGTGGGTTATGAGACATGGAAGGCCGGGCAATGGTCTGCGGGGACCATGGAAACACTGCCTTAGCTCGCCCCAGCCGCGGCCACAGCTCTCTGGTTTTGGCTCCGGCCACCCGCCACTGCCCAGCCTGCCACAGCAGCAACGCCGCAGCTCGGGCTGAAGCTCTGATCACCTCTGGGCAGTCCCGGCCTCGGGCTGCCCGCTCCATGGCGATCCCAGGCTGTCACAGAGGGGTGAGAGAGGTCAGTCGACGACAGACAGAGCCCTCCAGACTCTCTCAGTCTCCAGTTCCTTCCGGGGGACCAAAACCCAGAGCGGTGCGGGCGGGGGGTGGGTGGTCTCGGTCGCTCCCAGTCCAGCGAACGCAGGGCAGTAACCAATGGGTGACTGTGGCCCAACGGGGATCCCTCCGAGGCAGCCAATGACCTCGCTCCGCTCTCCACCCGCCCTCGCCAACCCCCCGCAGCTGGACCATTGGTGTTGGTGGGATGGGGGAGTGTGCACGGCGCTGGCCCTTTGGGGGAGGGGGCGCGGCTTGGAGCGCGTATCCTCCTCCCCGGCGCTCGGCGCCTGCACCCGCTGCCCGGAGCCGCGGGACCATTGGCCGGGCCGCAGCGCCAAGGCCGCTGGTGGCGGCGGAGGGGGCCGGCGCGGGGCGCGCGCGGTGGGCGTGGCCCGAGGGCGTGGCCCGGCGGGAGGCGGGGCCGCGGGCGCTGTCGCAGTGAAAGCCCGAGCGAGCCGCGGCGGCGGCGGCGGCGTCCGGCGGGCGTGCGCGCGTGTTGGGCGCAGGCTCGGCGGCGGCGGCGGCGGCGGCGGCGGCGGCGGGGAGTCAGCCCGCGGCGGCCCGTCTGGAGCGGCCGCTGCGAGGACGCCAGCCGCAGCGAGGGAGGCGCAGCCGGGGCCGCGCGCTCCGCGGAGCCGGCGGCGACCGGGAACAGGTGATCCCAGCGGGTGCCTCAGCCCTGCCGAGTTGGCGCGGCGGGAGCCCGAGCTCCTGGGCGCAGCTGCGGTCGCCCTGCCGCGGCTCGTGGCGGCAGGCGCCGGGCTCCGCTCCCCGGCCCGGGCGTCGCTGCTCTCCCGGGCCCGTGCGAAGCCCCCTGCGCCGGCAGGCTCGCGAGTGCCGGCTCGCGCTCCTCGGCTCCGCCCGCTGCCCGGCGCCTGCTCCTCGCCGAGCAAAGTTGTGGACGTGTCCCGATAGCCGAGTCCGGCGCTGTCGCGACCCGGCCGGGTGCGCGCGCCCTCGGAGCGGCGATCCCTCGCCGTCCCCGCCGCCGCCTCCTTGGAAACTGCTGCGGAGGCTGAAACTTCGGGCGCCGGCGAGCGCGGGAGCGGGGCCGGAGGACTGAGGGCGGCTCGGCGCGGGGGACCCAGGGCGCCGCCCGGCCGCGGCCTGCGGGCGCCCCTCCGCGCCGACCGCCGAGGCGCCGCGGACAGCATGTGACGCCCGGCGGCGGGCGCGGCGCGGGAAGGCGCGGGCCCCGCGCACCGGCCTCTGCGGGGAGGACCGGCGAAGCGGCGGCGTGCGGCCGAGCGGAGCGGGCCCGGGCCCCGAGCCCTGTCGCCCGGCTCGCCCGGGCCCCGCGGAGGCCGCGGCGCCCCCGCCCCGGCACGGGAGCACTCGCGGCAAACTCTCTGAACTTCGGGCACAGTCCCCGAAGCGGCGAAACTCGGGGTTGGCAGCCCTGCTCGGGGACCCTCACCGCGGCGGCGCCCCGGAGCGCCCGCCCTCGCCGAGCTCCCCGCGGACACGTGCCGGGCCTCCGAGGGCCCAGGGGCCCCTGGGGACCTAACCGTCGCCAGATCCTTGCCTGGCCACGATGCTCATGAGGAAGGTACCGGGCTTCGTCCCGGCCTCCCCGTGGGGGCTGCGACTGCCCCAGAAGTTCCTGTTCCTTCTTTTCCTCTCTGGCCTCGTCACGCTGTGCTTCGGGGCCCTCTTCCTGCTCCCGCACTCTTCGCGCCTCAAGCGCCTCTTCCTGGCCTCCCGGACCCAGCAGCCTGGCCTGGAGGTGATGGCTGAAGTTCCCGGCCACCTTCCGTCCCGGGAGCGGGAGCCGCCTCCCAACCCTGCCGCTGCGGCGCCTGCCCCGGGCGGAGATGGCCCCAGCAGCCCGACTGGTGCCCGCCGCAGGAAGGGGTGGCTACGGCGCACCCGTCCCACTCGGCCCCGGGAGGAGGCCACGGCGGCTCGGGGCAACGGCGCTGCGGCCCTCAGGCCTGGGGAGGAGAGCGTCCCATTCCGCTTTGACTTCACCGCGTTCCAGAGTCGCCTCCGACACCCAGTCCTTGGGACGAGAGTTGACGAGAGCAAGGAGCCCCAGAGCCGAGTGCGCGCCAAGCGGGAGAAAGTCAAGGAGGTAAGTAAGCATCGCTGGCGCCAAGAAAAGACCTTATTGTCCCCATACATGTCCGCTGGCCCCTGGTCCGCCCTAGGCCTTCAGAAACACTGTGCCTTTCCCTTTTCCAAACTTCCCACCTTTTCCTCCTGCACACTTTCCCAGCAGGGTTTCCATCACCCCCACCCCATGGATAGCAACTAAACCCTGGACCAACCAGCTGGCCCAGCCGTCAGACTGGTCTTTCCTCTTCTGCCCCCAGCCCAGGTGGGCTCAGGCCTTCCTGTGGCAGTTACTAGTGAAAGTGAAGTTCAGGTTCCCCAGTGGGAACCTGCTGTTTGCTTTTGTAGATGAGGAAGGCGCTGACAACATTCTTTCTCAGGGTGCAACTGTAAGTCTTGATTTCTCCAGAAGCCCTGTAGGACCTGGTACCTGGAAACCCAGGATTAGAAAGGCATTTGGTGTCCTGCAAATGTTTTGTAGTCCAGTCCAGTTTGCGGTTCACAGATGTTGTGCATTCCTGCTGTTCCTGTTGAGCTTTGGAACAATTGTACGGTATTGCATGTGATGCAGGAAGGAATGATCGATAAGGCGGTGGTAATGTTTCAGAAGCTGGGAGGTCATTGGCTTAGTTTAGTAGGCCTTGGACTGGTGCCCTGTAGGGCTTGTACCTGGGAGGGATTTAGGAGGATCACTATGAGTCTGAGTCTTAGTTTAAGGAATCAAAAATAAACACAGCCTCCCAGTGGCTTAAAGACATCTGCGGGGTCACCACTGGTGCCTACATGTTTTTCACCACTACTGATCAGCCTGCCTAAGGTATGTGCCCAGCAATGCAGAGGGGGGCTGCAGTGACACCCCCGGGCCACCAGGGGGCTGCGAGCAAGCAGTGGCCCAGGGTCTCCTCCCTAGAAACCAGATCTCCCTGCCCATGGACCCAGAAGGAAGGAGCTGCTTCAGCTGGACGTTTTGGTTTGTTGCGAGAGAGCCAGCAGGTCTGGCCTGAAATCTAGGGACAGCAGGGAGCAAAGGTCAGCTCCTGACCTAGCAAGGAATACACAGGGATGTTGGAGAGCCTGGCCGCACCCTTCTCTTCACCAGAGCTCTCCTCCCTCGTCTCTCCCGTTTACCTATGGTCTCACTCAGTCGTGCTGTGCCGAGTCGTTTGAGATTGTCTTAATTAGCAGTCACGGGATGTTTTAAGTCAAGATAGGAAGCCACAAGAAGCTGAGTCCTGCTGGATGTGTGTGTGTGTGTGTGTGTGTGTGTGTGCGCGTGTGCGCGCGCGTGCACGTGCACTTAAGTTTTCAAATTCTTGTTGAAATTTTAAAGGTTAATTGAAGGCTAGAACCTACATTAGCTAAGTAGGGAGCCCTGTGTCTCCCTTTTCTATTAAGGAACCGTGTTGCTCACAGTTCACCTGGACCTCCTGCAGCTGCCTTTCTCAGAGCTGCTTCGGCTTGCATTAGCACTTTCTGCCCTCCTGGACTTCCTAGGAGGGCAATAATTCAGGGTGAAATTACATATGAATCGCAGATGTGCAGTTTTTCATGGTGTGTTTAGGATTTGCCATCAGATTTTGCAAAGGATTAAGAGTTAACTATCACCTCCTGTCCTCTTGGAAGAGGGGTGTGTGGCCCATTTCTGAAAGTCTGGGTTTGGAGCCCTGGGAGGAGCAGGGGCAAGGCCAGTGGGCAGCTTGGCTCTCTCCCTCTCTCTAAAAGGAACCTCCTTTGCCTGCAAGACTGCAGTGGTGGGAGGTGGGAGGACTCATACTCTGGAGGCAGGGGTAGATGATGTGACGTGAGGGGTCCCTACTCATCTTGCTCCGTGCTATCCTCTCACACCCTGCAACAGCTGGAGGCCTGCATTTGTCTGCAGCTGCTGTTCAATAACCTGCGTTTACTGCCTTAAAGACTGTAAGCGCCTCCAAGCGGAGGAGGCCTGTTTCTGTACCCTATTAGGTTTTGAAGCCTGTTGTGTCTTCAGGCTTCTTGAACCTGAAAAATAGGAGGCGAGTTTTGGCTTAGATGTGAACACAGAATTGCCATCCCCTATGCCCTGCCTGAGGAGGAAGGCATATGACTGTTGCTGTCTTTACTTCCCTCTTGTTTAAATTCCTCTGTGTGTGCTGGAGGAATGGCTCAGCAGTTAAAGTGCTGAGTCGAGCACTAAATACCCGAGTTCTGTTCCCCCAATACCACATGAGCCGGGCGTGGCGGTGCATACCTGTAATCCCAGCATTTGGGAGCTGAGGCATGAGGATTGCCGTAAATCCAAGGCTACTCTGGGCTCCATAGTTCAGGACCAGCCTGGGCCGTAGAGTGAGACAAAATAGGTTCCTCTGTGTGCCATGCCTAAGGGAAGATCATTTTAGAAAAGTACCTGTTTTCACAAAAGGGACTTCGGCATTCGTTTCTGTTTTGTTTATTTCCAGACGTGGATTGATTGGGCCCAAGGAGCCGAAGGGGAGCTGACATCAGATAAAGAGGACCCAGTTCTTATAAGATGAGGGTTTTAAAGTGAAAGTAAACATCAAGACAGGGTCAGAGAGGGTGATAAGAGAGAGCAAATAGCATTGACACTCAGTCTTGTCTAGATCCACAGAGTATTGTGTTGATGAGCGTTTGTTTGAGAGGTGGACCTGGGCAGGAGGTCTGCACTGATAGGACGGCTTGAAGTTGCGGGTTCTGGGTGGATATGTATCAGGAAACACTTTGTCACTGGGACCCCCTCTTTTTCCTCACCTCCCAATTCTGAAACCTGGAAGAAAGCAATGGAGGAGATAAAGGGGACCCAGAGACGATGAGCTGGAGGCTCAGTTCAGCTGTCTGTTGTCTGATTTGGGAAAGGTCCTTTCTGGACCATCCTGTAAAATGGGGTGTGGGAGAGGCACGTTCCTGGCCGTGGACACTCTGGCCCCTAAGTGGCCTGCCAGTCTGGTTAAGGACTCCTTAGGAGTTGGACTTTCTCTGTTCTCAGCATTTCTTAGTTCCACAGAGTCAAAGACACTAGTGCAGTGGCCATGCGGATGGCAGTGCATGCAGTGCTGTTCACCATTGGGCCTCTACCACTAACCATGAGTTCACATTCAAATGCTTATTAGCTTTCCCTAGCACTCCTAATGGGCTGATCTTCAGTTGAGATCCGGAGGAGTCAAGGTGTTGGCTAGAAAGTAAGGGGGGAAGGGCACTTTGACAGGCATTCCCGGTTCATAGGTGGATTTCTTCAAGATTCACATGCAGGCTTTTCTCAGACATGATATGAGGTGGGAGCGTGTAGTTTGTTGGGCCACATCCCAGCAGTCTGATTCAGTGTCCTGGCTCCTGCAGAAGATGGGCAATGGTAGATGTGGGACCCTTGATTGCTCCTTTCAGTGATGGGGGATTTTTGTTACAGGGTGTCAGGGAGCCCAGGGCCCTGAGTACAGGGTCCTAGAGTTGCAGTGGCTCCATGTTGGGTGTTCCTTTGAGATGCTTCCAGACAACCTACAGAAAGTGCCGGGCTGGGCAAAACGGACGTGGATTGAATTTCCCCACTTCTTCCTTCACGTGGCCCAGGGCCCTCGTGGACTACTGCGCATAGCAGTCTTCTGACAATCCAACATGTGTTTAAGGAGAACACTATGCCCTAGGTTGTCGCTCTGTTGTTCGGGCTGGTCCTGAATTCACAGTGGAACCCAGGCTGCCCTTAAACTCACAGCAATCATGCACCCCCATGCTCAGCTTACGTGCTGCTGGGGAATTAAACTCAGGTCCTTGCACTTGCTCAGCTGTAAGCCACTGTGCCATTCCTGCAGCCCCAGGAAATTCTTGTTTATCACTGGGCCTCATACTCATGGTGAACTCGTGAGATCAGCATTTTGGGGACTCACCTGCATTCCCCACTACTACTGTTTACTGTTTTGTTTGTGGACCGGCCCTACCACCTAGAATAGGATTTGATAATTAGTTGGAGCTCAGGTACTTGAACGAATGGCCGCATTAAAGATCTGTAGTAAACTTCCTGGTGCTGGAGGCTGGGTCTTCTTCAGGGTACATGAATTCTGAGGAGGCTCGTAGGAGAGGTTACAGCCTGATTTGGGAGCTTAGAGCCCCAAGGGATCCTTTAGAAGTTGCAGTCATATTCCAAATGCAAGGCTGTCTTGGAGGGAGTAGGGAGGGGCTACTCATTAGTGACATGGCTTACGCCCAGATAGCAGGCATCTAGAAGATGCCTTGAGTTGCCCCAGAGTGCACGCGGCTTGGCGGGGAGTGCCGCAGCTCTGGCCTCCATACAGCTGTGTCAAGCCTCTGGATATTTCTAGTCTGATATGCAGTGGCGCCTGAGGAAGTCGTCTTGGCAGATGACCCTTGCTCCCCACTAATGGGCTGGTTTGTTTCTCTGCATATTTGATTCATCTTCCCTGGTTCCAGGGACAGGTGGGGAAACTAAAAGGCGTTGTGTTCTTTATAGCTTGTGAATCAGAGCCTGTGAAGCATTTAGGATAATTAATATCAGGCGTAGCTCTGGTTTAAATAGCATCCCCTCAAAGAGCTCTAAGTTGCAGGTCCACTAAAGACCCTTCCTTTCCCTTCCCTATCGTTTAGTTTCTTTGCTTCCTCTCCTGCCCGGCTCTGTGATACTTTTGACATGTTTGGAGATTGGCTGTAATAACTGGGCAGGTCCCTTGGGAGATGCATCCTCAGCCTGGTCACACCCTTCCACTTCCTCCTTAGAACTGAGTGCTGCCCATAGAGCAGAGTTAGAACGTGTCTCCCAGCTGTGCAGCTCAGCACCTGCAGGCTGGCTGGCTTTCTGCTTTCGTTTGCTTTGCACCATTGTTTTGGGGAACGAGGCAGGCATTTCGGGAGCAATTGCTTCTCAGGCCTCACGCCCTCAACTCTGTCCTGAGTGTTAGAGCAAGGAACAAATGCAGTGATGACTTTTAAAAGTCGGCTGCTTATTTCACAGTACAGCTGGTAGGGGGGAAGAATATAGATTCTCCTGTGGTTTTCAGAATGACTGATTTATATCCAAGTTCAAGAAGTGCCTTTTCTTTAGCTTTCCAGGAAGACTGATACATTCTTCCTCCAAAAATAAATATTGTGATGTATGTAAGGCCTGCTTTGCTCAAAGGGACTTAAATTGCTTCCCTTATTTCAAACAAGAAATAAATCAGGAATATAAAGAATATGAAGCCCCATGAGGGGCAGATGCTTGGTAATCTAGGCTGGCACTCAGCTTCTGGGTACTGGCTCTGGCTCAGGGAGGCTCCTGTCTGGTTCTTAAGTTGAACGTGTGGGGTAGGAAAGGTGTTGGGAGCTGTAGGGAACTCCTTACCCTGCTTCCATCAACCAGGTCAGCGAAACCTTAGAGAAGAAGGACGCAGGACTCAGGAGAGTAGCTGCCTCGAGGGAATTGATGGGTATTTATTATATTACTTGAAAACAGGAGGCCACCCATGGAGGAAGGGCAAGTGTCGTGAACCAAGGATTGTTATTTCAGCTCTGTGCACCTGACATAATAATCAGGCAGTAAGTTGTGACTCCTGATTTCCCACGGTGCTGGGGTGAAGGCTTTTTATGCACAACTGTTTGCATAATTGCAGGTAAGAAACAATGTTCTTAGCTCCGTGTTTCCATGGGAGATGATGGTGAGAAACTAAATTGGAGAGTCCTTAAAGGATTCTGAGCACTTGAGGACCTATGTCCCACCCCCTCTTCTTTCAGTTCTACTCTTCCGTTGCTCAGACAGAAGTTTTCATTCTCTTAACTGCAGAGTGGACGCAGCTGAGGTGGCTATAAATCAGACCCACTCTGCTGTCTCCACCTGCAAGAAAAAAAAAAAAACTGCAGGGACCACAGCTACAGGGTGGTGGCCCACTTGCAGGTGTTTCTTCCCTCAGGAAGGCTGTTTTCTAAGATGTGGGTTGAGAGCTCCTCGAACCAGTGAGGCACGCGGGCAGGCAATCAGGAGAACGCTTACTCATATGGGGTGAGTCAGTCAGTCTCGGGATCTCTCCCTCCGTCTCTTTCTCTCTCCCTCTCTCTCCTTATCTCTCCCACCCTCTCTTCCTGTTTCTCTCTGTCTCAGTAGTACTGGGGTCTTGCAATGAGCTATACCCCCATCTCTTCTTGGTTATAATTTTTGAGATAGTCTTGCTAAATCTCTAAGGGGCCTTGAACCTCTGATCCTCCTGCCTCAGCCCCTCAAATAGCTGGTATTGTCTGCCTCTGAATATGCCTCTGAGCTCCGAGTCTTCTGTAGTTGAAGGCTAAAGCCAAGGTGGATGGGCAGATATCTCCACTTTAGTCTGCTTCTGTGAATGGAAGCATCCACAGAGGAAACCTCGGCATTTTGGTTAGCACCCTTCTTGATAGGCATACCAACAGTGGTACTTTCATCTGGCATCACCTGTGACTCTCTTGTCCTGGTGAACCAATCCAGGCAAATAGTTTTACTAAATCGAAACCGTACTGAGTGGCCAAATACTAGATTATTCTTCCTCCCCTGCTTTCACTTCTGCCACCTTCAGACGCAACGTAGTACACATAAACCATCCTTACTGCCATACACTCGGCTATGCAGTCCGGCCGTGTGCTGTTGAGGAGTTGTCCTTTTGTCACTGCTGGTTCTTTGTGCTCTCATTTTTCAACAACTTTGTGAAGTAGGAACTGTATAATTTATGTTTAGTAAGATGCACAGATCTTAAATACATAATTTGCTGAACTCTTAACAAATGCACACCATGCCTCTATCAAGATGTGGGCCATTTCATTTGCCTACAGAGTTCCTTTGCTCTTTCCGAGTCAATCCCCAACGTCCTCCTCCCCTCAGTCACTGCCTTGATAGCTCTCAGCCCAGATTGAGCTGGGCCTGTGCTATCCACAGAACTTCAGGTAAAGAGAATAGTAGAGATGTGTCCTGCAGTACAAAGCTTCTTGCACTCAGGGTTTGTGAAAGTGTGTATGTGTGTGGGGTAATGGAGATTGAGCCCCTGGGCCTTTGCACTGAGCTACATCCTCAGCTTTTTTTAATTTTTGATTTTGAGACACGCTCTTGCTAAGTTGCCCCGGCTAAGCTTGAACTTGTGATTCGCTTACCTCTTACTAGGATTGCAGACCTGTGTCCTGGGACCTGACAGAGGATGTTTCAAAATTCATATATGTTGTGTGTCAGCACTTCATTCCTTTTTTATTGAGTTTGTTGTATGACTATCACAGTTTCTTGTGGATCCATATGTTTGGATTTTGCGTTTGTTTCCAGAATTTGCCTATTAATAATGCTGCAGTAGACAGTTTACGTGTAAGTCCTTTGGTGACACATTTTCATATCTTTTCTCGGAGTCGAATTGTTGGTTTATACAGTAGATACACACTTAACTAAGAAACTAGAAACTTTCTGCAAGCAGTCCGTGTATTACTGCATTTTCCCATGAGCAATGTGTACCTTCTGCGTCCTTGCCAATACATGTTATGTACTATTTTAGGCTTAGCTAGTCTGTTTGCAGATATTTTACTATAGCTTTAATTTGTTTCCCTTTAAATATTGATAGTGAATGCCTTTTTGTGTGTTTAATAGCCTTTTCCATGTCATTCTTGTGTTTGTTTAAACCTTTTGTTCCCCCCTTTTATTTAAGAAAATTAGGCTGTTTATCATCTTGTTGAATTGTAGGGGTTTTTTATATCTTATGACTTTTGTGTTGTTAGGGATAGAACTTAGGATTTTTGCACTATGCTACATCTCCAGCCCATTTATGGGGGGTTTTGACTTTGAGGCAGGGTCTCACTAAATAACTAATTGCCTAGGCTAGGCTTGAACTTGGAATCTTCCTGCCTCAGTCTCCCAGAGTGCATACAGGTCCAGGTATATATATTATGGTTATGAGTCATGTGTTATAGATGTTTTCTCAGTGTAAAGTTTTTTCTTAATTGTATCATTTAAAAGCAGAAGTTTTAAATTTTTATTAAGTTCAGGGTACCAATTTTTTTTTTTATCATAGATCCTTTCTGTCTGTACTTTCCAAGACTTTGCAAGGGTAATGAAGATAATTTTGATTTCAGAAGAACAGTTATTTTAGTTTTTACATTTGGGTCTGTCATCTATTTCAAATTGCTTTTTGTTTATTAGGTGAATTCAGAGTTGAAGTTGATTATTTTTCATGTAGATGTCCAGTTGTTAAGCATTATTCGTTGAAAAACCTTTCCTTTCCCCATTGAATATCTTTGGTGCCTTTGTCAAATTAATAGACCATGCATATGTGCTTCAGATTTTGGACTTTCTTTCTCTTGGCTTGTCCTTATGCCATTCCACATGCCATATTGATTCTTTTGCTTTCTAATAAGTCTTGAAAACAGCGAGTATAATTTCTTCATCTTTGAACTTTTTCAAAATTGCTTTGGCTATTTCAGAGTCTCTGCACTTAAGTCTATATTTGAGAACAAGCTTGTTGGTTTCTATAAAAAATTTTGAGACTTTGATTTGATTTATTTTGAATGCAGAGATCAGATAGGAGAGAATTGTTATCTTAGTAATATTGGAAATAGGGTGTTACGATGGTACAGTGCCTGCCTAGCATGCACGAGGCCCTAGAACCAACTCCCATTGTTGTGACAACAAAACCCATATTGGGTATTTTAGTTCATGAATGTGGCCCCTCTTTCTATTTGGATTTAACTTTTCTTTTTCCTCAATAATGTTTTAGATTTCAACATAGTAGGATCAAAATCTGTTATTAAGTATATCTCTGTTTTACACTTTGCTGTTGCAAGTGGTATTCTTTAAATTTTTATTGACTGGTTCCTTGTTGCTACAACACAGGAATATAGAATAATAGAATTTTTTTAAGTATATGTTGACTTTTTAATCATGTGACCTTATTGAATTCATTAGTTTTTTGTGGTAAATCTCTTAGGCTTTGTTATATATAATCATGTTATTTATGAGTCAGAACAGTTTTACTTCTTCCTTTCTGATTCGTGGGCCTTTTATTTCTTGTTTTTGCTTCACTGCACTGGTGAAGACTTCCAGTTCAATGTTAAAATAGAAGGGGTGAGAACAAACATCCTCGCTTTGTCCTTGTTTTCTAGAGAAAAACATTCTGTCCTTCATCACTGTGATGTCACATACAGTTTCTGGTAAATGCCTTTTGTTGGTTGAAGAAATTTCCTTCTACTTTGCTGAGTGTTTTATTTTTCAAATTAGAAATGGGATTGGATATTGTCAAATGCTTCTTCTGCATCTGTGGAGATGATGATGTGGTTTTTTTTTTCTGTTCATTCTATTAATTTGGAGAATGTCAAGCCAAAATTGCATTTGATTTCCTAATATTGTGTTAAGGATTTTGACATCTATATTTTTGAAGGATGCTAATCTAGAGTCTTCTTGTCTGGTCTCAGCATCATGCTGACTTCATAAAATGAGTGGAAGAGTGCTCTTTTCTCAGTTTTCTGGAAGAGTTTGTGGGACACTGATTTTTTTTACTTCTTAGACTTTTGATAGACTGAAACCAACAAAGCCTGGTAAAAGGCCTAGATATGCCAGGGAAGGGGCGATAGGAAGTTTAAATTATTCACTTAATTATATAGCATATGGAGCTATACAGATTTGTCTCCTTGTCATTTTTGTCAACTTGTCTTTCAAGAAATTTGTCTATTTCTTCCAAGTTGTAGAACTTATTAGAATAAAATTGTTTTTAGTATTCCTGTTTTCCTTAAAATTTGCTGAAGTCTATAGTGATATTCATGCTTTCACACCTGAAATTGGTAATAGCTCTCCTTTACTTCTTGAAAATAGTTTTTCTAATAGTTTGATCTTATTGATCTTTTCTAAGAGTCAGTTTTTTTTTTTTTTTTGAGATAAGGTTTCGCTCTGCAGCCCAGGCTGGTCTTGAACTCACTATGGAGCCCAGGCTGGCCTTGGAGTCATGGCAATCCTCCTGTCTCAGCCTCCTGAAAGCTGGGATTATAGGCATGCACCACCATGCTCAGCTTATGCGTTGCTGGGGAATTGAACTCAGGTACTTAGTGCTTGACATAGTGCTTACTAGACAAGTACTTTAACCGCTGAGCCATTCCTCCAGCCCAAGAGTCAATTTTTTTAGCATTTTAAAAATCCATTTAAAATTTTTGTCAGTTTTTGCTTCGTATATATTCCGTTTGATTTATCATATATACACGTGTGTGTGTGTATGTGTGTGTATATATATTTCTATAGTGTTGTATCTTTATGAATTGAATGTTTCAGCATTCTAGATATATTACAGATACATTATTCATTTCTGGTAATACTGTATTTAAACTGATTTTTACCTGCTTAGTATAGCTTCTTCAGCTATACTAAGCTATACTTAATGTCCTTTTATAGCTTCTTCAGCTGTATGTGTGGTTTTCTGTTTTCTGTTTGATATTGTTTCACTCCAGCCTGGGAAACTTTTAATGTTTTTTGTAGTTGTAGGTCTTCTGGTGACAGATTCTTGCAGCCTTTGTTTATCCAAAAATGTGTCTGTTTTGTCTTTATATTGAGCGTATTTTCCCTGGATAGAGCATTTTTAGGTTGACTTTCCTTTGTTTTCACCAAGTTGTCATTCCATTGTCTTGTAGTTTGCATTATTTCTTGTGAAACGTTAGAGGATGCTCTCCTACGTATAATGTTTTCCTCTACTTTTTGGGTGCTATTAAGATTTTTCACTTTGGTTACTAGCAATTTAACTGTGCTATGTCTAGGGAGCGATTGTCTTCGTTTCTCCGGGGTTTGTTGACTTTATTTTGTTGATGGGTTGATTTTTTTTCCATCAATGTGGAAAAAGTTTGGGCCTGCTTGCTCCCCTCCCCTCCCCTCCCCTCCCCTCCCCTCTCTCTTTCTTTCCTAAAGTTGAGACAGTCTTGCTCTGTAGTCCACACTGGTTTTGAGCTTACTGTGTAGCCCAGGCTGACCTCGAACTCAGCGGTCCTGCTGCCTCAGCCTCCTGAGTGCTAGTATTACAGGCGTGTGCTGCCACACCCGGCTTACGTGGTGATGAGGGATTGAACCCTGGGTCTTGTGCTTGGTAGACAAGCACCTGAACTGTTGAGCTATGCAACCTAGTCTTGGGTCATATTTTCTAAAATACTTTTTCCCACCCAATTGTCTTTTTTTTGCTCATAACTCTTAATTACATAGAAGCTAGATTGCTTGATAATATTCAGTTTTCACCCGTCCCCTCTCTGGTTCACTGAACTTTTCTTTGGTAGTATACAGTCAGTTCTTAAGCCCATCCATTGAATTTTATGCTTTAGGTAAATTTCATTTGGGCTTTTTCTCTTTTTTTTGATGGGTCTCATTAAGTTGCCTAGGCTGTCCTTGAACTTGTGATTCTTCTGCCTCAACCTCCCAAGTATCGGGATTATAGGTATGTGCCACGGCACATGGCTTATGTGGTGCTGGGCATTGAACCCAGGGCCTTGTGCTTGCTATGCAAGAGCTCTAACCACTGAGCTATGCCCCAGACCTCATTGTCTAGTTTCTACTGACTGTTTTACCTGGGGTCACAGTGTCCTACATTTTATTGGGTTTGGCCATTTTAACTTTTTTTGTGAAATATTGTGGATGGATGCTCCTTTTTTTTTTTTAGGAGTCTAGATTCATCTATTTTGAAATCATGTTTTCTCCCTTTTTTCTGGTCCGGCTGTCAGCTGCCACTTGTATAGCTGGTAGGACACACGTCTGTGGCTGCTGCTTGTCCCCACTCTTCCTGTCATATTTTCTGATTGTAGCTGTCTACAGGAAACCATTTAGTGCAGTTTTTTACCATTATATGTAAAGTATGAATAAGCAGACTTTGAATGATCTCTGAAGACTTCTGAATCAAATGTGGGGTGCACAGATCTTAGCTCACTTTAGATACAAAGATTCTTTTTTAATATAATCAACATCAAATGGGTAAAATATACTTTTTGGTTTTTTTTTTTAAGGAAAGATCTTGGGCTGGAGGAATGGTCCAGAGGTTAAAGCGCTTGCCTTGCAAGCATGAGGCCCTAAGTTTGATTCCCCAGCACCACATAAAATTGGGCATGGGGGAGCATGCCTATAATCCCAACACTTGGGAGGGTGAGGCAGGTGGATTGTCCTGAGTCCAATCCCAGCCTGAGCTACACAGTGAGTTCAGGACCAGCCTGTGCTACAGAATGAGACCCTGCTTCAAGAAAAGGAAAAAAAAATCTTTATAGTTCAGACTGGTTATGAACTCATCATGGAACCCAGGCTGGCTTTGAAATCATGGCAATTCGCCTGCCTCAGCCTCTCAAGTGCTAGGATTACAGGTGTGAGCCACCATTCCCAGCTTATGTGGTGCTGGGGAAATTACACTCAGGGCCTTGAGCTTGCTAGACAAGTGCTTTAATTGCTGAGCTATTCCTCTATCCCTGAAGTATACTTTAGGGTTGAAACTATTATGTGAAAAAAAGACGAGTTCTCAAAAGGGTTCCTAATTTCAGGTTGCAGTCATCTGAAATTATTTGTGCATTTCCTCAGATGTTTTTAGATGTTAAGAGTATTTGTTAGTATTCCATAATGTTCCAGCAGCCTCCATTACTGTGACTTTTCTCTTGGGATTTTATAAACTCTCAAATATTTTCCCTGGGTTCTTCACCTTAAGTCTAATGACTGCCTTTTAAAACTTGGTTGTAAATTCTCACTTTTTTTTTTTTTTTAAGACAAAGACTTGCTGAATGACTGATCATGGTACAGCTAAGTATCTTTGGCTGTAGAAACTTCCGAGGCACATCCTCTGAGATCCACACCCATCTCTTCTTTCTCAGGGAAGTTTTATGTGAAGTAGATGTTTGTCATTGCAGACCTGCATTCGGCTTCACCCATCTCAACCAGGATGAGTGAGGGTCCTGAATAAAGTCCCGCTCCTGTAGTGAGCTGCTAAGAGGCTAAATCTAAGCTTTGCCAAGTAAATGCCAATTCCTGGGAAGACATTTTTGGCCCCTGTTTTTTCTGTATTTGTGTTCGTGACTTGAGTCAACAAGGTCTTTTCCATTTCTCCTTGGCTCTGTTCTCCACACATGTCATATGTGTTATGGAGCTATGGCGTAGTCTTTGTTGTTCTTGTTCTTTTCTGGAGTTGGAACCCAGGGCCTTCATACTGAGCTGTATCTCCGACCCATTTTTTAGTTATATTTTTGAGACAAGGTCTCTCTAAGTTGCCCAGGCTGGGCTTGAACTTGTAGTCCTCCTGCCTCAGTCCCAAAGAATGCTGGGATTATAGATCTGTACCACTAGGCCTAGCTTTTAGTTTCTAATTAAAAGAACAAATGGGAAAAGAAGGCTTTAGTTTCTTTTTAGAACTAGACCTTTTTAAGAGCACCTTATAATATGTAATCAATTTTGCTACCTCATAGTATAAAAGGGAACCTTCTGTAGAGAAAGCTTCATGTTTTGGCAGGAAAGTAGCATCTCGGTTGAGAGACTCTGAGCAGTTTTAGGATGTGGACCTTTTCAGGTATGTAATTATGACAGAGACAGAGACCACACACAGCTGTGTTCTCAGAGATGTGTCAAATAGTAGCCTCCCTAAAATCAGTGTAGGAGATGTGCTTCTGACTGTTGATCCACAGGTAGCTGATAATGGTATCAGAGTGACATGAACCCAGATGGCACAGAGGAAGACAGACAACATACGTTTCCAGTGATTAGGCAGTGAATTAGATTATAGCATAGTAAGATTCTCTGTCTAAAGTGCTCTTCACCTTGGTGCCACGGGGGGAAGGATTCCAGTTTATCAGTCCTGGAGTTTGAAGTCTACTTGAAGGGTAGAAAAGGGGGTTTTGGCCCTCTAGACAACTCATCATGTGTTGCATGTGAGACTCCTCAGGGTGACAGCTTTGAAGAAGTGGGACTAGGCTGGGATGATGCCCGTCCTTGTCTGTACAGACCAGGTCAAAAAATCCCCTATGTCTATAGTATTCATAGTGGAGCCCTAGAATCCTACACAGAGCCCCGCTGGTCCACGTACAACCTTATGGCATACAGGGCATGGACCTAATCCCAGTTCACAGCTAACAGAATGGAGACCTGGAGAGGGAAGTAACCAGCTCTAGGCCCAACCACTTTCTGTTGTGTTGTAGGTGCTTAAACCTCCCATCTTGCCCCCAGGGTTAGTGTTCTTCCTGTGGTATCATCTGAAGGCTGATGGGGCTTTGCACTTAGAGATGGAATGTTGAAATTTCATTGTCATATTTTCTGTAAATATTCAAAAGAACTGTTCTTATGAATCTCAAGAACAGGGATTTTAGCCTTTATTGCAGTCTGGAATTACCAAGAGGATTTTAGTAAATACTGATGCCCAGATTCTTCCTATTCAGTCAGAAATTCAGATTTAATTGGCCTGTGGTACGGCCTCGGCAGCAGGCATTAAAAATATAAAAAAACTTCTCAGGCAGTTCTAATGTGAATCCAGGCTTTACCTGACCCGAGGTTGTTCTGCCTTGGCCTTAGCTATATCTCCTTTCTGAATATAGTTCCCCTTTTATCCACCTATGGAGAGGTTGAAAATTATCTATATTTAAAAGATCTGTTTCAGGGTTGGGTAAAAAAAATAAAATAGGGGAAAACACTCAGTTGAAATGCGTTTTCCAGAGTTCAGAGGAAACACTGTTTCCATGATCTGTAGTTGCCACAGAGCTATTAAAACTTGAAGAAAAATATTGAAAACATCAACTGTCTAAGGCTTCACAGTCATACACAATGAGCTGGCTAAAGGAAAAGCAAAGATGGATCTCAGCTTTAAGGAATTTTACAGTGTAATATTGTCATGTGCCTGGATCACTTCCTACCATAAATAGATGCCTAGAGGTAGGAAAACATTGCTTAGCTGTATAAATATTTGTCTGTCCCACCTAAATCTTTTTGTGGAAACAGGCAGGACCTAAACAGTTGAAATGAAAATATTTGCTTGTCCAGAAGTATGTTTCCGAACAGGCCTTTTCTGTCCCTCTTGGGGCGTCCTCTGCTGCTCTTCTGTTAGCTGAATGGCCTTTGCATGTGGCCCTTGGGCTTAGAGAGATCCACAGGGCAGGTTGTTATCTATACAATCAAGTAACTGATGGATGGAGAAAGGAGAGAGATTGAAGTGTAAGAGCGGAAGCCAGTCCCAGGTATTCCAACTCACCACAGCGATGCTTTGTAGTTTTGTATCTTTTCTGCCCTGCCAGGTACTGATTCGACTTACCTGAGAATGGCTGACCTGCCTTGTTAGATCAAATCTGTCCCAGGCACCTTCGGTAAAAGCTGCAGGAAGCAAGACTGTGCTATTCATTGATGTGACTGTCCCTCTCCGGGGCTTTGGGTGGTCCTCTGCAGAGCTCTGCATCTATGCAAGAAACTGAAGTCTCAACCTTGGCCAATATGCAGTGTTTCTCCACGCCATCCCAGTTATTTCTAGCAGATTCCTTGGCTGATGCAGCATAGGAAACACGTCTTGTTTGTCTCACACTGGTTTCATTCCAGCTTCAAGGGGTGGACATTCAGCGTAGGAGCATTAATGGGGAGTCAGACTTCAGAGAAGACATTTCTCTCTGCTGTTAACGTCTCACACTGAACCGCGCTTACTCAGAGGCCGCTGGCTGCAGGAAGCGGTGACGAACATGGAACTTGGCAGATGGCAGTAGCTGTGGTTTCCTGGAGGCCTGTGTGGGAGACGATTGTTTGTATATTGGTTTTCATTTGTGTGTTGTTCTTATTTTCATCTTCCTGAGGTACTCAGATGTTATAGTGATAGATTGATTGGAAACGACTCATTTGTCAGGGTTCCGTGGGGGATGTAGGTTCCCTTCTCGTGTGCAGCGGAGTCTAAAACGTTTAATTAGATGCCGAGGTACTTCTGCATGGGTCCGTCTCTGCCAAGCCTCCCAGGTGGGTGCTGTTTCTTCAGTGGGAGAAGGGCTGGGGGCTCCCTGTGCTCAGTCTTGTCTCCCGCCATTCCCTCGTCTTGTCCCGATGCAGCCCTCAGTCCCGTCTCCTTTTAGCTGCTGTTTGTTTTTGCCCCTGTCATTATTGTCCTAAAAACTGCCTTCATGTGGCTGCTGGAATTTGCTGTGCTGATGTGGGTTGGAGATCTAGTTGCTGAACAGGTCCAAACCAGACCATATGAAATAATGTAGTTGAGCTGATATGCAGTGAGGAGAATATTAACTCCCTGCTGCTTATCTGTTTTGCTCTGGTTCAACTTTTCCAGGGACCTGACTTTGTTCTTGCTGTGTGCCAGGCAGGGCCTAGAGTGGAGGAGGTAAAGGTGTGGCTTTTGCCCTCAGTGAGCAGAGTACCGAGTTAGCGTGCAACAACTGTTGATGCCGTATTAGTACTGTGGAGATAATAATGGAGGGAAGAGGGCAGTGAGCTCAGAATTAGGGGAACAAGTGACATTTCAGGCAAAAACGGCCAGAATCAGGGGTTGTGGACTTGTGAAATCGGTGTTCCATGTGCCGAATCTTGGGAGATGTTTATAATATGAGTATGGGGGGAGTGGTCAGGAAAGGCCAAACCTTGTAGTCTCTGCTTGGACAAGTCAGGACCACAGGAGTGGGGTCAGTGAGAAAGCATAGAGACAGAGAGAGATGAGTTTGAGTCTAGACGTCATAAACATGAGATGCTTTTCAAATTCAGGTGTGTATATCTACTGAGTACCTGCTGGAGGCATTGTATGATGTGTCAGGGGTCAGAGGTTTAAGTACAAAGCCATTAGGCTGAAAGGTAGAGGTGCCAGAGCATTTGGGAATAACAGTGTTTTAAAGAAGAGCCAGACATTGGGGACAGGGTAAAGGCAGGTGGCAGAGGGAGAAAGAGAGCCATATCCAGCCTCTGTTTTTCTTTTACTAGCCAGCTGTGCCCTACTTGGTTTTCTACCATGCCTTCCAGCATCTCTTAGACTTCCAGGGAGCCTGCCTTTGACTCCTTACACCTCTCTCAGCTTACTGAGGGCTGTCTTCACTGGCCACAGACTCAAACTTTCCTTCCTGGCTGCCATTAGGATCAGAAAGTCATTTGCTGATGGTGGGTCAGGGCTCTCCATCAGACCACTGCTACAGAGATCTGGCTGCTCTGAGATCCGACTTCTGACCCAGAGCCCAGGGTCCTGTCTGAGGATGGGCATGCGACTCTTCTGCTGGCATATTGCTGAGTGAGCCCAGCAGAACGCTCAGAAGCCCAGCTGTCGCCTCCTTTCTAAAAACTAGGCATGTGCATCTCCAGCCTGGCCACACAGTAAAGAATTGAAGGCCAATTCTTTCATCAGGAAAGGAGGCTGTGCCTGGTGGGGACAGCGTAATTCTCTCTTCACTGCTGTCAAGGAAAAGGAAGAAATTGTGGTAAGAATGCATTTTTGTGTTTTCCTAGTGACCACAGCAGGCAGTGCCAGGTAGATACCACCACATTCTTCTCAGCTTGTGGCCATCTTGCCTTCAAATGGTGTGTTCTCCTGAAACCAAGCCCAGACAATTAAAGGGAGCCTCATTCAGCCAACTCCCTGCTGAAACTGTGGAGAGATGTCTTAAGAGCATTCTCCCCTTGCAGATTTTCTCCTGGTATCTGCGCCCTCCCAACTGCAATCGCCACAGAAGCCAGGCCGCCCTCCTTTCTGTTTCTGGCTGGGCTTTGAAGATGGGCTTCAAGGCTAGGCAGTTGTCTATGGAAATTTTGAAAGCACCATTTGCCACACCACAGCTCCTGTAAGTGGTAAGGAGTAGTCTTGACATTTTCTGTCTTGCCCTAATCAGTCTGACTTTGTCTTTAGTGGTTTGGGCATCTTGAAGTGTGAAGGTTAAGGTTGCTTATCCCCTTGAGGTACCAGGTGAGAAGAGGCCAGTGTTAGTCAATTCCAGTTTATTACTGCAGGCTGAAAAGTGACTCTGGTCACTGTTTTCCACAGCTTATGTTGGCCTGCTTGGCCTTCTTGGAGAGATACTAAAAGCTGAAACAGGTTCTTGTTCCTTCTTCCTTGCTTGTTCTCACAGGGTCTACTGGCTACTCCATCTCCCTGCCTAGGTTGAAAATTATCCAGCTTCCTGACTCCACACACATTGGTGATACATCTGCTGCCGGACTTGGTCACCTAAAACCGTTAACCTCCATGCATCCAGCGCCCTCTCCGTAGTCCTGGACTACTGAGAGCTTAGTCTCTCCCCATAATCCTGGACTGTCCCTGCAGACTGGACCACTCAGAACAGTACTCTCCCTGTAGTTCTGGGCCATGCGGAACAGTGTCCTTCTTGCAACCCTGGGCTTTGCCAGGCTTCAGTTTCACTTTGGTTAAAGCTACAGAGGTGGCTGGCTAGCACCAAGAAACTGGAGAAACTGCTGTGTGAGATACGGTGCTTTTCTTTCTATTGTAAAATACAAAAACTTACCATTTTAATTATTTTAAGGTGTGCAGTCTGATGTCAGTAAGTGCATTCGCAGTGTTATATGACTGTCACCACTGTCTAGCTCCAGAACTTTGTTATTACCACACATGGAAGTCTTGTACCCCTTGGCAGTGACTCCTTACTCCTTTACCCTGGCAGCCACTAGTCTGCTTTCTATCTCGACAGACTTTTCCATTCTGACTACCCTGTGTAACCATGTGATCTATGGCCTTATGACATGTTCAGAGTTCATTCATGTTGTAGCATGTGTCAGGGTTTCATCTCTTTTATGTCTGAATAATCCACTGTGGCTGAGCCATATATATGTATCTATTTATGTATATTTTTTGCACATTCCTCTGTTGATAGACATCTGGATTATTTCTGCTTTTGGGCTATTATGAATAATAATGCCATAAACATTTATGTGTATGTTTTGGAGTGAACATATGTTTTTAGTTCTTAGGGTACATACCTGGGTTATATGTTGACTCTGACTGAGAAGGGGTGGATTTTCCCTTAGCGGGTGGACCATTTTCCATTCTCTTCAGCAGTCTGTGGGGGGAAGTAGTAACTTTTGCTACTGAGTGGGCCAGCCCTGTGGCGTATCCCAGAAAAGTCATCTAGCATGGGCTTCAGTGTAGTGTGGCTGGGGCCAGTGGCATAAGGAGCAAGCAGGGAGGGAACGTAGAACCTAAGGAACTCAGGTGACGTTTGCATGTGCACGTTCCAGGGCCCAGCCCTAAAGGGTGCTTGAGCTCCTGCCAGTGTGGTGGCAGTGTGTGATGGGAAGGCAGGAACCTGGGTAGGGAAAGGCTATATGGAGAGCTTGGGAGAGCTGGTCCAACTGGCACTTGTGGAGTTGAGTTGTTTGCCCCTGAGTCTGGAAAGGTGGCAGATTGTGGCCGTGCCCAGGCAGGACGGGTTACAAGTCAAAATGAAGACGTGAGTCTAAGAGCTGCCCTCACAGCTGAGGCTGCTGCGGGAGGGCAAGGGAATGTTTTGATGGGAGTGAGGGTAGCTCCCTGGCTCCTATACAGTGATGCCATGCAGTACCCCCAAGTACTTCCCCTCTCCTGAGGCTGAGGCAACTATTTTCTACATGAGATAAGGTTCTCAATCACATGCGGTCCAAACTACCTTGAACATCTCTCATGGCCAGAACAAAACTGTTGGAATCTCAAAATCCTTGATGTAGCTTCTAGTGTTGGCTATTCAATGGACGTGTCCCTTTCTTCACAGCAGTAGAAGCCAAGGTCTAGTTGGAGTGGGGAAAGAGCAATAGAGAATAAAGAGAATGGAGGTGGGGGCCTGCAGGCGTGCAGGCAAGTAAACCTGTATGTGATGTAATTCTCAGACCTCCTGACTGCTGACTGATTGGCTTAGGTTCTAGGATCGTTGAGGGCTGAGAAGGACCTACAAGGCTGATATCAGGGATTTGGGGGTTGCTCAGGGCTGTCCTCTTACTCTTTGCTTTGTCAGGTGTCCTGGGGACACCCAGAATCAGGTCACCATAAACCCACAGCACCTCCAGCTCAGCACTGGAAGTATTGGGGTGAGCATCTGTCGCTGAGTCAAGCTCTAGGATCCCAGTCTGCACTGCAGGCAGAGTCAAGGCTGCCCTATGAACAGTGTTGACTTTAGCCGTGATACATTCAATAAGTGATGTCTCCCTAGAGGATGTGGTAATCAGGAAGCACATTCCCAGTTTACAGATTGAGGCTTAGAAAAAGAGTGGCTTTCAAAGGTTCATGATTAGGAAGAGACAGAACTAGGACACACATCTGGGACTTCTGGCCCTGGATTCAGCACTCTGTGTCTTGTGCTCCACTTCTTGGGGCTACCTGAGACCAGTGCTTGTCCTTTCCTGCACTGTCTTTGTTAGAACAGAGGGCAGTCTTGGGCTTGGGAGGTGCTAAGAACAGGGGAAAGATCTGGGTCATGTCTGATTCTTATGCAGCCAGCTTTTTCTCTCCCCAGGCTCTGGTCAGATGTGAGATGGATCTCTTTTCCCAGTCTGCTGAGGCCATCTTGACCCCTGGCTGGGCCCCCATCTGCCCATGCCCTTTCTGGGCAGCAGCCTTCCAAGGAGATGAGCCCTCATGTGAACTCTTCCGAGGTTTTCAAGTTGAGCCTGGATTCTGATTCAGTACAGTTAGCATCTCGTGCTGCAGCCCTGGCTTTTAGCAAATGGTAAACTCTACTTGAGGGCAACATTCAATTATGAAAATCTATTTCTTTTGCCACATTCAAAAAGTCTCCTAATGTGCCTTTGTGCACACACAAATTTAGTGACACATCCCTAAATGTGTATGTGGTTGCCATGGAAATGTCTCTCTTCTAACATGGCATTCTAAGAGCAAAGAGAAGGGAAGTTGTCTTTGAAAAGAAGCAGAGCAGAACTTGGCTAATTGTCATCACACTAATCCCCAAACTGTCATTCTTCCCTGACTACCTGTCTTCTACTTCCTGTCAGCAGCTTAACAGTGGAATCCAAATCAGCGTGCAGGACCGGGCCTCTTACATTTCCTTAGGAATTTCACAAGCGTTGTTCTTAGCCTCTGTGCCAGGCACGTACCACAAAGGAGCCCAGGTTTTTTTAAATTGGATTTGCACACAAGGAGCTTAGAAAGTATACTTTCCTGCACTGTCTAGCGCTTGCTGTACACATCCACATAAGTCTGGGAACTCGAGGAACCATTTCTTTGCAGAATGTGCGTTCTATTACTCCTGAAGATACTCTTTAATTGCCACTAGAGACTGTGAGTTTCAGTTTTTGTAATTGTGACAAGTTCACGACACGATGGCATATAGAATGTGCTGATTCTAAGGCTTTTTTAGATATCAGAAATCTCAGGTATTTTCCTAGTCATGGTGTGAGCCAAGAGTGTGGAGAAAGATGGAGAAGGGATCCCGAGGGCGTGAGTCCGGCCTGATGCCTCCGGTCCTCTTGGCTCGCCTCAGCTGAGCTCCACCCTCACTCTGCTTTTATCTGTCCTTTTGGCTTTCTTGACTGAATCCCTCTTATGACAAAGAAGTCTGTCTTAGTTACTTGTTCATTGCTGTGACTTAATACCCGACATCCACAAATTAGGGGAAGAAAGGTTTATTTTTAGCTCACAGTTTCAGAAGGTCACAGACCATTCAGGGGCAGCCGGCAACAGTGGAAGTACATGGCAGAGGGAGAGGTGGAGGCAGCTCCTCACGACATCACAAACAGGAAGGCAAGTCAAGGCAAGTGGTGTCTGGTCCTCCAAGGAAGGCAGGAAACAGCTTATCTATCCTTCCAGGTCTCCTCCCAGTGATCAGCCCCTCCTGGATCCAGGTGTGGAAGGTGTGGTAAACCCCCACCACCCGCCAATAATCCCACTTACATGCCAATAATCCACCTCTCCAGACTAGGCCCCAATCTACCAACAGCACATGGTTTCATAGACAATCCATAACCTTCAAATACATGAGACTTTTGGGGGACGTTCCAGATCCAAACCACAGTAAAGTCTGTGTAGTTTTGGGCTTTCTCTGCAACGCCTGGGGAGATCTCTTCTGCTGATCCTCTGACTAGACCATTGGGTTGCACCAGCCTCCTCTGGTTTGAGGGCTGGGGAGCTGTTCTTAATGGTTCTGAATTTCAAGTTCTCAGTCAAGGCATAATCTTAGGGTTTCAAGTGCTGGTTTATTCTTATGTATGCTTCTGTACCTGGCATCCAACACCCAAGTGGGATGTGGGCTGGTGGGTCCCTAAAGTCTGGACCTCTCTCTGCCTCTCAAGGGGACTTCGTGGCTCCTAGAGTTCTGACAGCTCACTGCAGCTGCTTTTCATCTGATGGAAACTTCTCATTCCTGTCTAATTCACAGTGTGAACTACAGAACCTTGATTTTTTTTTTTTTTTTTTTGAGACAGGGTCTCACTCTGTGGTCCATGCTGGTCCTGAACTCACTTCAGAGCCCAGGCTAGCCTTGGACTCACGGCAATCCTCCTGTCTCAGCCTCCCGGGTGCTGGGATTACAGGTGTGTGCCACCACGCCCAGTGTATGTGGTTCTGGGGAATTGAACTAGGGTACTTAGCGCTTGCTAGTCAAGTGCTTTAACTGCTGAACTATTCCTCCAGCCTGCCTTTTTTTTTTTTTTAAAGATTTTTTGTTGTTGTTGTTCCTTGAACAGGCCCAGTAGTTTAGGCCTTTATTTTCTGTTTATTTTAAAATGCAGTGTTTATTTATTTGTTTATGTTTGAAACAAGGTCTTGCTCTGTAGCCCATGCTGGTCCTGAACTCAGTATGGAGCCCAGGCTGGCCTTGGACTCACAGCAATCCTCCTGCCCCAGCCTCCTGAGGGCTGGGATTACAGGCATGAGCCACTATGCCCAACTTGCATGGTGCTGGGGGACTGAACTCTGGTAACTTAGTGCTTAACACTTGCTAGGCAAGTGCTTTAACTGCTGACCCATTCCTCTAGCCCCTGTTTATTTATTTTCTATAGATGTCACCACACCCAGCCTATGTGGTGCAACTTAACAGTGGCGAGTTGAACCCAGGACCCACTCTTGCCAGGCAAATGCTCTTAACTGCTGAGCTATGCCTCCAGCCCAGTTCTTTTAATATTGAAGACTCTAGTATGTTCTATCTTATCTGTGGCTATAATGGCCTCCAAGAAGACTTTCAGCCAATGGCCTGGCTGAGTTGCCAAAGTGAGGGGACAGAGCTGGCTTCTGGCTTTGCAAGCTGGAGCTGTGATGCAAGACACCCTCATGTACACAAATTTGCATCCCTAGTGGAATCTTGGGGGTATCCATGTTCCAGAGGTGCTGCTTTTCTGCCACAAGATAGTGACCTTCCTGCTTTGATAAATCAGTTCCTCAACTTTCACTGAGCTACATCCTCAGCCTGTTTTTATTTTTTATTTTGAGACAGGGTTCCACTAAATTGCTGAATTGCTCAGTCTGGGCTCAAACTTGTGATTCTCCAGTCTCAACCTGTGATAGTGCTGGGTTTACAGGAGTGTGCCACCATGCCCGGCATTATTTCTTATCCAGCATTTTTTCTCCTTCCCTTTGAGAATTGAGGAGGAGGTATCCAGCTTTGGCCAGGCACCAGCACTTCTATATGAGGTTGGAGCCTTTTGTTAGTGCATCAACACTGGTTGCTTGTCATGCTGAGACCTATAGGGGACTTGTCACCTCTGCAAACCACTAGCAGTCCTAACTGCGTCATGTAGTTGTTTCTTTTAAGGTTGTTTTGAGCTTAATTTAGGGTTTGTTTTGGTAGCTCATGACCTGTCCCCAGAGAGGCCAAGTCAGACATTGTCTGGCTGCAGCCTTTCCAGGCCTACCAGATCTTCCCTTGGCAAGGGACAGAGGCCTTTGACAATAGCAGACTCTATTTGGGACACTATAAAACTTATTTTTGACATATCATACTCTGAATTCTGTCTTTTTTGCTGTCTTAGGCTCTGATAAATCTATTGAACATGGATATATAAATTGCTGTTGGGAGAGCTGCCTGCCCCTTTTTGCTCTTGGCTGGTACAAGTAAATATCAATTTAGTCCTTATAGAAGGAAAATAAAGGAGACTGGTTGTGTCTCTAATCCACATACCCTATAATTCTCACCTGGAAAATCTGGCTCTCCTGCTTCAAATCGGGTTTAATAGCAAAGGCTAAAGGGAGGTTTTATTGCTCTGACCTGAGTTTACTTTAAAACTCTTTTTCTTTTTTTATTCAATGAAAGCCCCTCCAAGGGGAACTGGAGGATGGGCTCAGGAGGAAGGGGGAAGATGAGTGAATGGGAAGCACCATGGTAGAGAGATTCCCAAAGGATGGAGACCCAGGATGGGGCCCACCGACTAACCAGGCAGCTGTTCCAGAAATCAGTAGATACAGAGAACCGGAAATGGTCACTGCTGAATTTTGTAAGTCCTCTTTCATTTATCCTTCTGTCTCAGAAGAGAAGTAGACAGACTGGCCCTTGCTGAAGACTCTGTCAGTGAACAGTTCAGTCACCCTGAAGCGGGGAGGGTTCGTTTCTCTTCCGTACCCAATCTCTAAGTTTGCTTGGCTTGTGGGTTGTTATTTAAGCCTCTCTTTAAGGTTCCTGCTCCATCCCTGGGGCCTGGGACATTTGGTTTTATCTGCTCATTACTGTAAGTGGTATAAGCTGGATGGATTCTCATTCTGCCCTTGTCTGCTTATTTATTTAATTTTTTAATTGAGTGATATGGGGGATTGAGCCCAGCGCCTTCACACTGAGCTTCATCCCCAGCCCGTTTTTATTTTTGATTTTTGAGACAGGGTCTTACTAAGTTACTGAGTTGTCCAGGCTGGGTTTGAACTTATGATCCTCCAACTCTGCCTCCCAGAGTGCTGAGATTATAGGCCTGCACCACTGAGCCTGCCCGGCTTGACCTTGTCATTGTGAGCAGTCCTCCTAAAAGGTTGTGTAGGGCAGATCAGCGCTATGGACCAAGACTCCTCAAAGATGTGTCCACCCCTTCCTGTGTGTGAGTCCTGTGCCCAAAGTGAAAGGCATTTTCTTAAAGGAAGATGCAGCCCTCAGGCAGAGTTAGCTGCCCTAGCCAGGCAAGTGCTCCAGATCACAAAGAGAACCTTCTGGCCTTGTAATCAGTTGCTGCCCTGGCGGTGACCAGAAGTTACATGTCAAAAAGAAAATTAGATCTCCCCCGTGGGGAAAATTTGTGCTTTAGGGGTGGGGCCAGGCTTTTTGTGGGTATTTCCTCAGGCTGGTGGGTTGTAGGAAATAGAAAAGGAACTAAGTACCCCCTCATCTGAGGCATGTTAACAACTCGGCACGCCACAGGCCCACTAGGGCTGAAACAGACCTGAGCAAGGACTGTTGAGGAATCTGGGAATCTGTCAGGGCTGTACTGTGCCCAGCAATGCCCGTGCAAAGCCAGAGGCATTATGTTTTCTGATTGACCCCATCACAGCAGCTGCTGCTCCTTGCAGGTCTGACCCTCTGACTCAGAGCATCTAGGCACTTCCCAAGGACATCTATAGACACTCCTTTCCCAGGATCCAAGCAAGGGAGGCTCCATGGGCCAGTGCTGAGAAGCCTGTGTGTCTCCTGGCAGAGGTCTTCCCCAGCAGAGTTCGGCAGCAGGAGGGGCTCTAGGAGAGGACAGCTGCTGCTGTCTCGATTGCTGTGGGGAAACAAATGGCCTCTCTAAGTGACTCTGGGACCATTGCAAGTCCTGCTGGCTGCCAAAGAAGCCTGCTTTGCGAGGTGGAGTCACTCTCCTGGGAAGTGAGACTCTGCTAATGTGTTCTAGAGTTCTCCTCCAGCTGGCGGGGGCCATTCCTACTCTGTAGGCTGGACGGCCCCCAGCACCCACTCAGGCATGAGGTTGAGCTGCTGGCAGCACTTGGCACACAGCTCTTTGGCCAAGATGTGCGCCTACTGCTTTCCCAAGGCTGTGCCATCTTTTCCTCTGCCTTGGTGGTTCTTGGCACTGTCAAGTGATTGATTCCTCCTGAAGTACGGCTTGGCCGTCCCACTGGCATGCAGGATGGTCAGTGGTCCTCAATCAAGAGTTATTTAGCCACAGCCTTAATTTCTTGTTCTGTACAATGGATGATAATGGAACTAACCATCCTTGGGGTTGCATATACACAAAGTGCTTAGTGGGTGCTCGGCTCATAGAAGGTGTATAATCGAGGTTAGCTTCTGTTATCATTCTGTGCTGGAACCCTTGATGGTTGCTGGCACTGCTGCTGGTCAGAACCCAGGTCGAAACCAGCATTTTATGTTATGATGTGATACCTTGTATGTTCCAAACTCAAATTTCCCCAATCGGATATCCTGTCTCACTCTGGGTGAGATCCTCAGACTTCCCAGGTGGGGATCTCCACAGACTCCCTGATTTTCTTGAACCCCCCGGACTCTGCAGATGTGAGTGTGCCAAGAGGTGGCCATGAAGGAGGTGCTACTGGTTTTCAAAAGCTCCCTCCACAGAGCTCAGCTGCCCTGGCTTGGCTGCCCCTCCCTACATCTGGCGCCTATAGGGAAGATACAGAGTGACCTAGCTCTCTTGTGGGTAGGGAATAAGTCAAACTTGGGACAGAATGGAGGGCATCATTCTCTGAAACTTACCACTAGTCTCTGGGGATTCTCGACCGGGGCCATATTGCCTCTGGGAACGTTTGTCAACGTCTGGAGATGATGTGTTGTCACAATAGATGCTATTGCCATCTAGTGATGGAGGCCAGGGTCGCTACTACACACCTAATGATGTGTAAGACAACCCCAACAACAAAGAATTACCCAGCCCCAGACATCAGCAGTGCCAAAGTCAAGAAGCCCTGATCTCTTGCTGGCTGAGGAGTGAGAGGAACTGGGGACTCCGCGGGTTGTAGGAGCGGCAAGGCCCAGCTCCCTGAGCCTGATCCCTCAACTCTTTGTGTCCCAGCCCAAGATCTCACAGTCACTTCTGCCTTCCTAAAGTACTGTGCAACAGTAGACAAGGGTGGCAGTCCCTTTGAGCCTTCATTGCCATTTCGTGTGCATAGTAGTGGTGGTGGTTGCCATTAAAGATGAGGGTCTGTGAAAGATTTGGAGTTTTATGTAAAGATTTTTTTCTTAGGGGTCCCCTGGCTGTTACACTGGCGCAGAGGGTATAGCTTTATATAAAAAGAAAGTTCTTACATTATTTTGGGTCAACTCTTGAGCTGCCAGTGTTGGGCTGGGTTCAGACTGTTACGTTGAGTGCTGAGTAGGTGCTCCCCAGATAATCGTCTTTTCTTTATGCATAGCAAGCTTTTACTTATTCTATGTGTGGTCACACTATAAGTCCAACTTTTACAGCAACTGCTGTAAAATGTAATGTGTTCACATTCGGGCTGTAAATTTTCAGTGGTTCTAAAGTACAGTGGAGTTCACTGGAACACATGCTGTCCTCTGATCATACTCTAATCAGGTGCTCTAGCCGATATCATTTTCAAAGCTACCAGAATAAGGAATTGATGTAGTGTGTGATCTTGGGCAAGTCCTTTTCACTTCTCAACACTTGGGTTTCATCCAGAAGACGTGGGGACCACCTAGGGTTCCCAAATCCCTTCCTATAGCAGCTTCTGCAGCCTCTTGCGGGACCTGCTGTGGGACACTGCCCTTGCTGCAGAGAAGGGATAAAATGACTGCTTCTGAAAGGTATGGGTGAGCTGAGGCAGTGACCCTCTCCTGGACTCTGTGATTATGAATCCCAGTACTCTCAAAATGCCAAATGGCTAGTTTAGTTGTAGGGAACTGGTGGACACTTGTTGTTTAAACTTCTTTTCTTGGCTTCAGAGAGTGAGCTGAAATTGACAAATACAAATGGAAAGCTCTTCTCTGCTTCTTCCCTCTGGCCCTAGGGGATAGGCGATGATCGATGCGTGAGCAGCATGTTGCTGTTTAGAAGGCAGTCTCTTCCGCCTGCCTCCCTCGTCAGCCCCCGGCTTCTCTCTCGGATCTGACGGTCAGCCCTTGATGAGCGAGACTGACTTCACATGTGGTGGAAGAGCTTGGTTCCTTTGAAAACCTCCAGAAAATGCCAATTTTCCTTTTGGGTCTTGTTCCAGGGGTTAATAGGAGGTTGTAAAGAAATGCATGTTTACCCCCAAACCTCAATGTCTTCTGTATTGGTTTGCTTTAAACAAGAAAATCTTACCCTTGATGTAGACAGTGTGGACTAGCTTGTTGGGGCCTACAGGTGGGAGAGCAAGTCCGTGTTCTGAATTGGGGTTTTTAGGAGTTTCTTCCTCTTTGGGGGCTCCTGATGAACAGTCCAAAAATGATAGGGACCTTGGGTTCAATTATCATGTCTTTTTTAACTTTGAAAATGTTAACTGACATCCTGTTTGTACTTACCTACTGAGTACAATAAGATTTGGTACAAGTATACTGTGGACAATGATCAAATTGTATCTTTTAAAAAGATAATCATTTTATAATCAACCACAGGTACACTTGGCACCTTCCCTAGGGGTGTTGATTCGCCAGTGGGCTTCACCAAAATGTTAGCCAAAATTCTTACCTCAATTTTAGAGGGTCAACTTTATGTTTGGAATCAACTAACCCGAGTGTTTAATTCCTTCTGGGGTTTCTACCTTCTGCCCTTAATGCTGTGTCTCTCTGCTGTACACCAGGCTGTGCTTGGGCCTGCATAATTCTAGTGGTCCATTTGCAAGGGCTGTTAGAAGTAGAAAATTAAAGGAAAGGATGCTTGTTTGGTCATGCCCACACTAGCGTCCTGCTGCCCATTTGGGTTGCTGGTCAGGGAGCAGACCAAGGAGGCGGGGTTGAGAGGTAGGCCAGTCTGGGTCTTAGCTGGGCAGAAGGAACATCTTGTGCCCTGGGGCACTGGAAAGTGGGTCACAGGGCCCTCACTGCAAGGTTTTGTGTCCTAGACCCTCTGGGAAGAGTAAGGGAACTTTTAGACTCTGCAAACTCTCCTCCAATTGTTACTTTCTTGGTGCCTCATCTCACGGGCTGGGAGAAGGGAGGTGAGGGTTGGAGGGTGACACGGTCAGCCTGGCGTGGGCAGGGGTGCCTAAAGTAGGGATCAAGCTGTGAAACAAAGCCCCGAGGCTTGAAGTGGTGGGTGACGTTTTTTCTTTCCAGTCCAAGGTGCGCTTTCTAGTGACTTATCTGTACACACAAGCAGTTTGTGCTCCTATTCTTTGGTGAGAAATAATTTCCTGGTCACCTGCCACTTTAAGACCAAGGGCCTTCCACTCTCTGTGCTGTGAATATAGTAGCTTGTTGTACTTCAGTTCTATTTATGTCCCACTTGGGGGCTTGGGGGCTGCCCTTTGACAGACACACAAAAAAGAGATTGATACAGCCAGAGCCATAGAAAAAGGAGAAGGCAGGACCAGGAAGCGTGGGAACCTTGTGTTATGCCCTGTTACCCACAGGGGCTTTGTAAGTTATCACCTCAGTAAGTTATCACCAGCACTGCCGCCTTTTATATGTCATCCTCTCTAGAATGAAAGCACCCATGTACTCTGTGAGTGGCAAGACTCTGCCCTGTAGCTGGCTGGGGGTGGTGAGCCCCAGGCCACACAGCCTTAGGATAGAAGTAGGTGGGTGACACACACTCTGTCCCTCGGGGGCCACCCTCAGAAGGAGCATTTCTAGGGCAGGCTCCTGATGTGCTTAGTGCCACACTCCTTGCTCGCTTCCCTGTTTCCCAGGCCTTGGACCACCTGGAGGTAAGACTACGTCCTCTGCTCTCCAGGAGTGCCTGGTCCCATTCTGGGTGGCCCAGCAGGTGGTAGCCGACGCGTAGTGATGGGGTGAGCCCTTCCCACAGATTAGTCATCTTCGTGGTGGTTCTGGGATATAGGGGTAGTTCTCTTGGTTTTATAGTTTAGGAAACTGAGGCTCAGAGATAGTAAATAACATGCTCAGAGATATAAGTAACAGTCATACTGTAAGTGGGCCTAGCGTGAGACCTTTGCTTCGTCCATTCTGCCTTTGACAGTAAGATGTGCAAACAGAAACCCTGAGGGCCGCCCTGCGTGAGGAGGAGGCTCAGGGTTGTGCGGGCAGAGCCGGGGCCCTGGGAGCCCCACCGGTCCTTCGGCTGTCCTCCCGCGCCTCCTGCCACGCTCCGTCCTGTCTGCAGCTCCTCTTGTCTGCTCAGCCCGTCACCTCTCACAGAGCTCTTTTGTGCTCTCTTTGATCATTAAAATAGTCCTCAAAAGTTGGCTTCTTTCCTGATGAGGATACTGAGGCTCCCGGGGACTGCCTTGTCCCAACAGTAGAGCAGACAGTGAGGTGAGCAGGACTGCGGAGTCTGCAGCCATGCTATTTTCATTCTGCGTACCCCAGCCCACACTGGCCACATCCATACTGTAAACCCCAGGCTTCTATACAACAGGCTCTGGGCTGTGGCTGGATTAGCTAAGGCTCCGTCTCCCCTGCGTGCTTTCCATAAGCCCTCCCCTCCCCTGCCCCTCCCCTGCCCCTCCCCTGCCCCTGCCCCTGGCCCCTCTTGTTTCCCCGGGCCTTTACCAGTTTCTGTGGGTCTCGTTCAACCTCGAATCTACACGTGCAGTGGAGAAGCCTACAGTCCCGTGTATCTGCAGTCTGTATCTTTCAGTCCTGGCCAGCAGCATAATCCGCACTGCCCCTGCCAGACTCTACCTGGCGTGCCCCTTGCCTGTGCCGGAGCCCACTGCCCTGGGAGAAACATTAGGAAAAGCAGGAAGCCGCTGCAGGGCGAAGGCTTTCATTCCCAGCACCTGCTTGAAGGACGTGAGCTATGAAGTCACCCACTTGCCTTGGCTGCTCCCTAATTTAACCACAGCTGCACCCAGCTGGGACTTGAGTATGCCTTGTGTTGGAGATTGGTTTGTCTTGTTGCTGAGCCAGCACCACGGGCTGTCTTCAAAGTCAGGGAGGGCTGCTTGGTTCCACGTGGCTTGTCTCCAGGCCACCTCCCCATGCCCTCTGGAGTCAGCATAGCTTATGGCTCTCCTTCAGCAGTGCGCCTGGCTCTGTCCCCACCTTACATTACACCTTAGTATGCCTCTCCGTGAGTTGACCTGCCAGGAACTCCTGATGCAGCCCTCAGGCCACAGTTTTTCACATTGTGTGCTTACCTACATTAAAAAAAAAAAAAATCACAGGGTTGGCTCCATCTTCCTTCCAGGAGTCAAGGAGCCGAGCAGGTCTGGAGTGGGGCTGGAACATTACTTTTAGAGATTCTAAATCAAGGAGGAGGCCATGGGGTCCAAATTCAAAAGAAACTTTTATGTTCTTAAATAAGAAAGGTCACATATATATTGATAGAACTTCTTTCCAGCTTTCCTGGTTACATAGTCCTGGGTGAGTCCACTGAATCTCCTGAGGCCCCGCCAGGCTGGTCTGACTGCTGGATACACCTAGTGATGTGCTGGAGCTGTCTCGTGAGAGCCACAATTTTTGTGAGCTGGTTGTTTAAAAACAGCCATTACTTAAAATTAATTCCATAAATTTATCTTTAGGTAAATTGTATTAAAAATAAGGGATAGCACATTCCCTCAGACTCCTGTCTTTCTAATTGTTTTTCTGCATTACGTTATTTGTCCTTTACACATGCAGTGTTGTGCCACCAGGCACACGGCTCTGTGTTCAGTAACAACAGGTTGATACATTGCAGTAGGTTGTGGTGGGAATATTTACACCACAGAGATGGGCAAACAACGTATATGAGAATTTGCCTTTCTTGTGCTAATTGTCTAGACTTAGGAAAGCAGTGGAAAAATTGTTAATAATGTAGATTACAGTTAAAAATGCATAGTTGTGTATGGCACAAAAAAATCAAAAGAATCTGCTTAGTAGTTAAAAACTACTACCCAGTTCAACAAAGAAGTTTCTCCTGCCATTGACCAATGACATTCTGATGTGTTTTGCTATTTCATTTTCATCTTACTCATTAAGGTAGGTGACAGTATCAACCAGTGGTCGGGTCGGAGCTATTCCCAGAGAGCTGGTTGGTAAACAGCTCACCACATTGCAGCCCTGCTGTGTGTCCCACATATTTTACCGCCTCTCTGCCTTCGCCTCTGGCTGTTTCCTTAGACTGTCATGCCCGAGTCTCCTTTCTTCCACTGACATTTATTTAACAAATAAGTACCGAGTGTGTACTGCGTGCCAGGCGCCAGGGACCAGGCACAGAAGTGAACAAAACAGACACAAATACAAATCCTATTGTAGTGGTGAGAGAGGGACAATAAACAAAATAAATATGTTAATTCCACAGTGTGCATTTGCAAAGTCCTTCCTCTCTTCTTGGATACATGAACAACCCCTCCGTGTCTTGATCACTCCCACCAGGAATCATCTCTGTCTTTACTGGGGTCATATCTTTCAGCCTCACACTGACAGGGACGAGTGTGAGCTGAGTCCCATGTCAGTGGCCAGGTGGGGTGTGTAGTGAAGAGGTTTTGTGGGAGAACGCCAGGAAGAGGGAAGCAAACCCAAAGTTCCATTTGGGTGTGAGGATCAGGGATGCCTCCTGCCCACCTGATGTGGTTCTCCGTTGTGTTGGGGTTGAAAGGAGATCTGAGATGAGACCTTTGCAACTGAAAGGAGTTAAAAATATTTAATATAAGAAATATGACAGGGTAACCTGCTGCCTCACTTGACTATTTGTTCAGCAAATCCAAGTGCCTCCATCGTGCCAGTGCTGCAAGCTCTACTAGCTGTAAAGCCGAAAGATCTGCAGTCTCTCCCCTGGAGGAATTTTTAGGCTTGTGGGGCAGTTTATAATCCAGAATGCTGCCCAGTGAGCGCAGCAGCGGGAGTGCTTGCAAGCCTTCCTGTGTCGCTGAAATTTTCAGGCCCACACGGGTACCCACTCTCCCCAACTTCTCATGCTTCCTACCAGTCTCAGTTTGTAATTAGACATCTGTGTCTGTTTGATTGATGCCTGTCTCTCACAAGAGGGAGGGGCCCGATTCTGTCTTTGCGCAGGGCCTTGCATGGCGAGGGAATCGGGATAAAGTTGTAAAATAAGCCAATGAAGAGAAGAAGGAGCCTGGAACTGGTTGGCACAGGTGCCCTGCCCCAGGGGTATCCTGGAAAGACAAAGCCTTTGTTTCTTGATAAACTGAAGTATCCAGGCCCAACCCAAATACTGTCTCCTGTGCACAGCTTTCCTTACCCTTCTCTGCAGTTAAGTCTTCATGATGGAACATGGCAACGTGCATCCAATCTTTCGACTTTTCCTGTAATTCATAATATTCTCCGGAGTCACAGACTCCTGTTTTGATCTGATCAAATCTCTAAGCCTTCCTTTCCAGAACAATATTCATGGCAAATAAGCACATCTGTCTGTATGCAGAGAAGAAGTATGCACCTAGTTTTACATTTAGTGTGAAGGGACTCACGGGCTTTCTAAAAAGCCCATCCATAAACTTCAGATTAAGAGCCCTAATTTAAAAAAATGTGGCCCCCAGCGCAGGCATGCTTCCTGTTGCTCTGTCTGTGGCCCCCGTGCGTGGCCAGGTCCATGGCACACAGGCAGCACACACAGGCAATAGGAGTAGATGAGCTGAAGAGGACTAGGTAGAGGGGTTTGTGCAATGCTCCTGACCCTCCATGGCTTGAATAGAGCCAACCTGCCTTTCCTGGGGATTCGTGCAGAGGCAGGTCGGGAGAGCAAAGGCAGCAGGCGATCTTAAGCACTGAGCTCCCTGGCTGTGATGGGTTTTCCAAATAAAAACTTAGGACCTGCGTCTGATGTATTTGATAATGGGACAGACTGTTTGAAATGGGTGATTTCAAAGGGATGGAACTTATTGCGGTGGTAGGCTGTTGTGGTTTTGGAGCCTCTTTAATTTCCCTACAAGAGAGTACGAGGGGCCTCCCTCCTTGCAGAAGCTGGGTCAGCCCTCCAGCTTCTTCATGGCCACCTGTCTCGAGTGACAGCCTCTCGCAGTATCTCTTGATGGGAAACATTTTCTGCCCATCACTGCCCATTGCTCCATTCAAAAGCTAGCGAATCAATCCTTGACCTTAAATTTTATTTTTTTAACTCTGGAAGCCTAACTTTATTTTTTTTTTTTTGCTTCTATTTTAAAACCTGTGTTTTACATTAGAACATTTAACAGTGTTGATGTTTTTGATATCAGAATTGTTCAAACCATGGGGGGAGGGAACCCTCCTGCAGTACTAGAATTTGCTTGGAAAACAGTTGTCAAGGAAATAGATTTTTCAAAACATTTCCTCCCCAGAGAGCATTCTTTTTCCATGTATCCCCACAATGAACATTATTCTCCTGTACAATAATGGTAGGCAAGGGGGGTACCACTGGCGGGTAATTTGTCTTGCCAATATCTAATTATGAATTAAAGCCCTGGCTGGCATTTTTACAGCTCGGCAGCCGACGGTGGTCAAAGTTCAAGTTCAGGGCATGGTGCTTCCAAAATGTTCTTGGACATACAGGAATGACAAAAGATTTTTTGGCTCTGGCTAGAGACTAGGGAATAGGATTCTGTAAACTCTATTAGCAGACAATGGAAGTGCCTGGTAGATGGAGCTGAAATTTTTAAAAGAAAGGGTGAAGACTCATGTAGCAGGGTTTGTGACTCAAGGCCTTCATTTGAGGAGATACTTATCTCATGACTAGATGTGCTGGTCACCAGCCACCAGCCAGAGCTACTTGGAGAATCCATCACCGTTAGACATGCTGTCACGTGTATGCACTGCTCAGCTGTGTGCAGACCTCACAGGCAAGGCTGGTGGCTTTAATTATCGCTTGTGAGAACTTAGGTAAGTAAGTCAGGTAAGTCTTCACAGTTAGAGTTATGGCCACCAACCCTGGCAGGTGGTTAATTACAGATCTCTCTACTCCCTTAGAGGTGCACGGCCCACGTGTAGACTCGGAAGAGCCACTGACAAAGGCAGAGACGAAGGCCCTGTCTCTCCCTTATTCCCATTCGTGTTGGGATCTATTGTATTTGCAGTAATCTTTAATTATAAAAGCTATTACTATGGAATGGATTATCAATGTTACTCATTTCTGTAATGTTGCCTGGTAACATCCCTTTGTGTCCAAGACATGCGTGTTTCTGTAGTTACGAGCTGAAGAAGTGAAACCGTCCTCTCCCTGAGCCATCTTGCCATTGCAGTATTATAAAAAGCTATTTTGAGAATTGAGATAGCCCAGTCGGCACAGTGGAAAATGAACCTGGTTCAATATCAGCCTAGGTCTTCAAAAAGACTTAATTTTAAACAGAGTGGTTCTTCACAAGGCAGCACTGCCCTGTAGCAAGGCCGGGATTGTTCTGAATGGTTAACTGCACCTCCCTCTCCCTTCCGATAACGTTCTGTCCCATTACAGGCCAATCTCCACCAAGGGGCCCATTTTCCACACCCCTGCGGGCTGCAGTAGATGCAAGAAGTTTGAATCTTTAGGTTTCTGACGATTTCCAACCTAAGAAATGATCACTGGTGGAGAAAATAGGACATTAGTTAGATGTTGCAGGTAGACTGTTTGCACCTCTGTGAAGTCAGATTATCTCCTTCATCCTGCTGATTTTGAAAATGCTCCATGAATGGGAGAAATGGTGGCAGAGTTATCACCCAAAGTACTCAAAATCATTCTCTTTAAAGGTCACACTGGTGGAATTTTCAGATAATACTCAGCATTTCTATTTTTTTTTTAAAGTGGAAACGCAGCTGTTCCTGCCATGAGGAAGGGTCACCTGCGGGTCTTCAGGACTCTAGTTATGGCTGTGCCCCGCAAAATTGGTTATCACTTAAAGATAATTACATTCTGCATTGTTCAGCTAAACTCTTGAGATGGACTGATTGGCATATTTAAATCGCATCTCCCAGGCATTTGCTAATTATCATAGCCTAGTTTGGGGGAAAAAACATCCTAATCAAATAGCTGTTTAGAGATGCTTTGCATTTTAAAAATTTTACTGGGTTTATAAGAAGAGAGAAATTGGGTCTTTGATTTTTTTTTCCCTCTGGTTTAAACTTTTAATGGTTTAAATAGCCACAGCTAATCACTAGGAAACCTTTTTTTCCCATCTGAATGCTGACTGTTTGCATCATCCATTCTGACCCCCCTTCTCACTCTGTGACTTCCTATCCAGAAGGGAGGCTGCTGAACCCCAGCTGATGGGGCTCATCTCTGCTCTTTGCTCTGAGGAGGCCTAGCTCGGCCTCAAGTTGGAGAGCGAGAGAAGCTGAGAGAAAGCCATGTTTCTCAGGTTCAGTAATGGGACACCAAGTCCATGTTGACAGGAAGAGGAGTTTTGCCCTTCTGCTCAAAAAATGTAGACACAAAAAGCAGCTTCCCAGGCTTACACGTGCAGTAATGGTCCCTCCTTAGACCGGGCCCAAGCCGGCCCAGAGGTGCAGGCCTGGAATTCCAGAACTCTGGGAGGCGGAGGCAAGGGGGGTGGGTCACAAGTTTGAGCCCAGACTAGGCAAATTAGAAACTTAGTGAGACTGTCTCAAAATAAAAGTAAAATCTGAGCTGGAGGACTGGAGGAATGGCTCGGCAGTTCAGGCGCTTGCCTAGCAAGCTCTAAGTCAAGTGCTAAGCACACAAGAGATTCCCCAGCACCACATAAGCTAGGTGTGGTGGCGCATGCCTGTAATCCCAGCACTTGGGAGACTGAGGCAGGAGGATTGGCTGTCTCACTCCCACCCCTGAAGATGGAGCTCAGTGGGAAGGCCCTGAGTTCATTTCCCCAGTGCTACACAGTGGGGAGGGGGAAGGCCTGGATGCCAGAGGACTCACCCCAACCCAATGCTGGCCCAGCTCACAGCGTATTATGCAGTGATGCTCCACAGACAGCCACTGTGCTCAAGACTGAGGAGAACAGGAGTGCTCACTGCTTGGTGCAGGATATATGGCTGTCAGCAACAGAAATCTAGCTAGGCAGTCTTTTATAGGAAATGTCAGAAACCCCGTCTCAGAGATTTATGGAGGAGCGCTAGTGAGGCACCATCACCCGCAGTTGGACCTCAGGCACAGGAGGAATTTTGTAAAGGTTCTATCGAATCACCTGTTGTGGGCTGTCCTTCAATTCATGTGTCTTCCTTCTCTGAAAGGGTCTGTTTTGCCCACATGGTGGGAGCTGCCATTTCCTGCAGCAGGTTTATGGGCCCCAGCAAGAAGCCCCAGATCTGGAGGCAGCTTGAAAAAGAGAAAAATCCTGATGCTGTTGGAAGCTGCAGCGGTCTGAAGCCTTATGGGAAGCCGTATGGGGTTACTGGAGGGTTTTGTGTGTGTGTATGTGTGTGTGTGTGTGGATTTGAAGGCAGTGGCAGGAGAAAGCTAAAAACCAAGCGTGTTGGCAGCCTGGGTAAGCTTTGATTCGGATCATTGGAACAATTTTTGAAAACCTGTGCAACTTGGAGATCTGAGTTTTCTCTCTCTTCTAGTCTGTCCCATTAGCTCCTGGTGATGAGAGCCTTTTGGTTTCATAGTTAATTGTTCTTTGGTTTTCTTTTTCAGGGTTTTGAAATCCAATTGCTTGATGTCTCACTCTCCCGCGTGACTAGGCTCTCTTGTATAATCCAGCCGCAGCCATCCTTTCAAGAGCACGGTGCTTCTGCTCAGCCTTGTCAGGGAAAATATCCTAAGTGTCCCGTGAAATTCAGTCCTGCGGGACTGAGAAAGCAGCACCAGCCCCTTATTAGGAATCCGGAGGTGCCACCGCGCACCATCCATCACTGCAGACCTAGAAAAATGAAAAGAAAACCTGTGTTGAGCGGCTTGATAAATGTGCGCCCCAGGAGCGCTGATGGGCGCGGGGCCTGGCGGCGCGGTGAGCGACCCCGCGCCCTCAGACATTTCATATGGCATTTGCAGGCTGAGAGGGCTGCTAGGGCATTCTGTGCTAGTGTGAACCGACAGCCTCCTCCGTGGGTTTTGCAAGCCTCTGCAGCCAAAAAAAGGAAATAAATACTTTGGAATCTGCACTGATATGGGGACAGGAAAAACAGAAAGGAGCCAAGTACATTTCTCAGGCTCTGAGGGGGAAGCAGGAGACTTTTTTTTCTCTGGCGTTCATTAAGGTCTCAGCCCAGCTATCATCTGAGAGGCCTTCCTTGGCCGTGCCCACCCGCTGCCCCCTTATCTTACCTGTTTTATCTTTATACTACCGATCACCATTCAAGTTCTCCTTCCTTACCATGTGCCACCCTAGACATATAAACCTTGAGAATGGGGCCTCCCTGCCCCTTCCTTCTGTGGGCGTTAGAGCATGGGGGCCTCCTAGACAACCAAGACACATGTTCTGGATGGACACTCAGTGGGGGGAAGCTGAAAATTGAACAGGAAGAGGGAAACAGTGCAATGGTACAAACCTCAGTTTGAATCCAAACCCCCTACTGATTGATTGGCTGTGTGCCGTGAGTTCCTGAATCACTCAGAGCCTCAGTCTCCTAGTCTGTAAAATGGGCTGAATACCTGCTTCCTAGAGTAGCCACAGAGAATTAAATGAGATAAAATACAGGCTTGCACTGGCACAGGGTTTAATACATGGAGGTGCTCAAGTAAATGCTGGCTAATTCTCAATCTTTGATCAAAATAATTTAATGGATAAGGAATGAGGCCCAGCATTTGGCCCAAATGCCACGGAGTCTCCAGTCTCCTCTTGAGTCCAGGGATGGACTGAGGCAATTCTGCTGATCCTCATTTGACTCCACGGAGAACATCAGCAGTCCCAGGTACCTTTATGTGAGATGTCCAGGGGTTTTATCCCCACAGCCAGCTTCTTAAGTGGTGGCAGCACTGACAACTAGCACGCAAGTCCGTGCCTTCCAGGAGCCCTTGCTCCCATCTTCAGCCCGGTCTCTGGGTAAGCCCCAGGGGCCCTGAAACAGGTCATCAAGGCCCTGGCAGGCACTAAGATGCTATCAAGCAGTCTTTACATAGTGTCACTGAGGCTACACTTAACAGATTTCAAACTTGGGGCTTGAACTCAGCCCACAGAGATTGCTGCTCTCCACATTCCAGCCAGATCTCTCTGCTATTTGCATGTGCATTTTCCTTGTTTTGGCTTTATCTTACTTTCCTGTCCTGTCCTGTCCAATCCCAGCCAGTCTCTTCCTTTCCCCCTCCGCCCCTCCCCTTCCCTTCTCTCTTCTTCCTGCCCTCCCATGTCTTCCTTATGCTTTGGGCAGAAGACCTGGTTCTGCCTCTTTCATGTTTCCAGCAGCTCTGGCTCTGTGTTCCTGCAGGCCGTCAGCCCCTTCCAGCCGGCTGTGGCTTTGGGGAGCTGGAATGTAGACATTTTTCATCTTCAAAGAGAAGCAGACTTCAGGATGACCCGCTCAGCCCAGGACCAGGCAGCAGCTGGGCCTCGTTTTGATCCTCTGTGCTCTGCACGCTGCCTGGAGGGGCTGGGCTGATGTTTTGTTGGTTCATTCATTAGACAGTAAGAGCAGCCCGGTGAGGTGGAAGGGACGCAGCCTTTTGAATCAGCCAGACCCTGGCTTCACACTGGCTCTGCATAGCTCCGAATGCCGGAAAAAAGAGACTCTGATCTTACCTCCAGGTTGCCTGGGAGGGACATGGGTGGCTGCCCGGTCAAGGGGATAGGCTTCCGAGGAACCCTTCTAGAGCACCATGGACAGGCTCTTGGGGGACGTTCTCTTGGAATACTCTTCATTCTGTGTCTTTGGGCGAATCACTGAATTCTCCAGTACTCGGTGGTTTCATCTTGTAAAATAGGAATAATCGTGGTAAATTCATTTTGCAGGGTTGGCATAAAATTAGATATTTGTGCTGAGTCTCGCCCGGTATTGGGCACACTGGAAGTACTCGGGAGGCGCCCCTGCTGGATAGTAAAAGCTCCGTGTGCGCCGTAATTAGGACCAGTGTGCTGCGCGGAATCCCTCCATGAGGCCAGCCTCTGTGCTAGGACATGGAGATGCAGAAGTGCCAGAGATAGCAGGGACAGGCGTGAATGAAATTATCCTGTGGAGGTATTAATTGTCGTTGCTGAAGGATGGCAAAGAGCTGTTGCCTGTGCTCCAGGATACGAGAATCCCTTTTGCAGAACGTGCTCTGATAAAGTGGTGAATGCAGTGGAGATTTGGAGGGTTGAGTAGTTCATTGGTTTACTCATTGGTAAGTGCAAAGGTCCTGAGGTCATGTTCGGTTTCATTTCACTGCAGTAACGTATCATACAAACTGAGTGACTTAAAGTACAAATGTATTCTTTTATAGTTCTGAAAGTCAGAGCTCTGAACTGGATCTCAGTGGGCTAACAATCCAGAGTACATTCCTTTCTGGCAGCTCCAGAGACTGTATATTAGCCATGATTCTCCAGAGAAATTGATAAAGATCAATACACATGCTGGGTTCAGTTGTTACACAGCTGTGGTTCCAGCTACTCTGGAGGCTGAGGCAGGAAGATCTTAGATTTGAGGCCTCCCTGGGCAACTCAGGAAGACTTGTCTCAAAAGAAAACAAGGATGGAAGACAGACAGACAGATGAAAGGAAATAGAACCAGGGAAGTGGGTAGCACGGCTCAGGCCAAGTCCAGAAGCCTCAGAAACAGGGGAGCTGAGACGTGGCACTCAGCCCAGGCCTACCGTGTGGGAACCTGGGCAGCTGCTGGTCCAAGGTCTGGAACCCAAAGGCCTAAGCCCTGGGGTTTTGAGGTCATCCAGGTCCAGAAGAGAGCTGCTCGCTCGGCTCCCTGGGCTGTGGCTGCTGGGCGGCCAAGCTCGCCTACGCAGCTGCCTGACTCAAATGACAGTCTCTTCCAGCAGCACCCTCGTGACATCACCAGGAAGGATGCTTTACCGTGTCCAGTTGCCACCTAAGAGAAGCCATCACGGGGAATCCCTTCTAGAAGCCGTTTGTATTCCTTGCCTCATGGCTGCTGCTCCCATCTTCAGAGCCAGCAAAGACCAGCAGAGTCCTGGTCCACATCTCATCACTGGACTCTGACCCTCCTGCCCAAGACCCTTAGGGTTATCTCACCTGTGTGGTCAAGCTGATCTGCTGGTCTCGAGGTCAGCTAATTAGCGTCCTTCCCTCCGCCTTACCCAGTAACTTAACGCACAGGTGCTGGGGATCAGGATATAGGCACCTTTGGGGACTGCTGTCCTGTCTGCCACAGGTGTGTTTGGGTCAGTGTGAAGCTTCCGTGGCTGAAGCGTGGGGACAGGAACAAGGGCCAGGAGAGAACAGAGACAGGCGTTGCAGGCAGGGTCCCATGGAGGCTTGTGGGGATCATGTGAGAGGTGGTGATCCGGGCGGGCAGGGACAGAGTATGTCATGGGTGTCACCTGCGGACTTGCTGGTGTGTGGATGCGGGTACAGAGCCAAGGTGACAAGGAGGACCTTGAGGGAAGCCTTCAGGGCACTGGTGCTGGTTCCTGACCAAAGGAAGCTGACTGTGGACTCAGGCAGGCATCAGCCCCTACTAACACCCGCCAGGGGTTTGCCGGGTGCCAGGTGCTGGGTGGAGGCCTTGCCTGGTCACTCCTCCTGGCTGCTGTCATTGCAGCAAGTACCGTAACCCTCCCTTCTGAAAGAGTTGGCAGAGAGTACTGTGGTCACAGGCTCTTGCTGTGACATTTGGGCAGGTGCTTCTGTCTTCCTATCTGAAAGAAAATAATGACATATTCTACAGGTGAGTGTGAAGGTTAAGTGAAGTAATACGTGTATAAAACACTGATGGCTCGCAGAGGACAGTGGCCAAAGCATAATAGAATACTGTTGTTGTTTTTAGACATGAGAAAACTGAGGGATAGAGAGGTTAGGTGTCTTATTCAGGGACACGCCGCTGGGCAGAGCTGGGATCCAAACCAGGCTGCAAGCGCCATGCCTTACCTCCTCTCTGAGGGCGCCACGCAGGGCTGCGGTGAGAGCTACGCGGCTAGTGGTGGCGGGGCGTTTGGCCCTTGGTGCGTACTGTTGTTTGGATCTGGAGTGTCCCCCAAAGCCTCACGTGTTTGGATGCTGTGGATTATCTGTTTGGGGTCAGGCGCTGCACGAGGTGGCTTTCATGTGCTGTTAGCAGCGAGGCCTGGTCGGAAGGGCCGATCCCTGGGACGTGACCTAGTAGGGCACATGCTGGCCCCGCCCATCCTCTCTCTCCTGACCTGCTTGCTGTGCTGTGAACTGCTCCGCTCTGGCTGGGCCCCCACTGCCCGCACCCACTGTTGGTGGGGGAGGCCAAGTCATTGAAACTTACTTGGAACAGGCAAGGGGTGAGCGCAAGCCCGGCAGGGCAGGGGTTACACTGTTAACACACAGTTAACAGCGTGAACATACGTCTTGCCTGGCCCTAGGACACAGTGCCTGTAGTGCTCGCCACAAGGTCTCTGCGTGCGTGAACAATCTAGGAAGAACTGAAGCAGGCCATGTAGGCGGTTTCCTCGTCTGATGTTTTATAATCTTTTTCCCACCGACCTAAAGTCCCGCTGGAGAAACAAACTTCGTCAAACTCCTGAAGTTTGCGCCACAGACTACAAGTTGTGTGCCGAGTCGGGTTCTTTACCTCATTCTGCCCAACTCCCTTTTACAGTTGCTGGCCGGCCGTATTGTAGGTTGCCCGTGCCTAGACTGAGACCTTCTGAAGCTGTGGGCCAAAATAAGCTTCTCCTTCCTTCAGTCGTGGGTGTTGGGTACCATGTCCCAGCCACGAGCAAGTGGCTAAGACGGCATGTTCCGTGAGTGTCTGCTGGTGGCAGCGTGGTCCCCTCTCCTCCCCACTGGAGAGCGGAGGGCTCGAGCGAGGAGGCCGCACATCCTCACACGGTCCTGTTGGGTCCTGTTGGGATCTCACTTCCTGAGCTGAGGTCTGTCCTTCTGTTGCTGACCCTGTGCCCCACGTGACGCTCAGTCTGTGATGGAAGGCAGGTGCACAGACCCCTCATTTTGCAGGCTGGAGCCACCTACTTGCACGGGCAGAACTCTGCTCACTCCAGGGTCCCTGATTGCCCCTGCCCGCTGCCTTTATCACGGGCTGAGGTGGCTCGCTAGGCGAGGGCTACGCCTGTGCACCGGTCGCAGTGGTGCGCCACTGGCAGATCCTGAGGGGGCCCGCTACTGGTGGGAGGGCTTCTGTCCCAGGCGTCCCCCTTTCTCGTTGTTCTTATGATATGAGCAGCCCGGGGGCTCCCCTGTGTTGTCACCAACCTCGAACATCTAATCAATGTATTTATGGAGGGTCTTCATATATCGGGTACTCTGCTATGTGCAAGGGGATGTTACTGACCCACAGAGCCTTATCGGTCCTACATTCTGAGGAAGATGGGTGCTAATTACTGAATCACACAATGTAAAATTTCAACTTTAGTTAGTCGCCATTATGATAGGGTTTTTCAGCCTGGGCAGAGCTTCTCTAGGAAATGGTAGCTAAGCTAAGAGCTGAAGGATTAATGAAATTCACCAGGCACTGAGAGAAAGAAGTGGACCGTGGAGCGTGAAGATCATTTGCAAAGGCCCTGGGGCAGGGAGAAAATACAGTTGAGGAACTGAAAAAGGAACTGAGAAACCAAGATCTCCTTGGGGGATAAAGTTCTTGGAGGTGAATATAGGTGGGACTCTGCAGGGCCTGAGGGCCTAATAAAGGAGTTTGATCTTCATACCTGATGGAAGTGTTTAAATGGATGTTGGTGTGGAAGGGAGACATGAATAAATTTGCATTTCAAGTAATCGCCCTGGCTACCATGTGGGGAACTGTGTAGGAGGCCAGAGAAAACCTAAAGGAAGCTGCTTCTGGAGTTCCAGGTGTTCGGGGTCCGGCGCTGCGTGTGGTGGGGATGGTAAGCAAGGCAGTGGAGAGAGCAGTGGGTAAATTAACAGGACAGCAGCCATCTTTGTTGCTTTTTATTGAGCATGTATTATGTTCCGGCCACCATGCTGGCAACTCGTACCATTGTATCGACTCTCCAGGTTTTTAGGAGGAGTAAGCGCTGGTCCTGTTTCAGTGAGGAAGCCTACTCAGAGGGGTTCTGTATCCTGTGAGGCCGCACAGCGTGACTGCGGCAGGGCCTGAGAGCGGCTGGTCAGCTTCATGTCCGTTAATCCCCTGGGCATCTTGTTAAAACACCAATTCTGATTCAGCAGGTCTGGGCAGGGCCCTGGATGCAGCGGTTCTAGTGTGCTGGCTGTGTCTGCCTCACTTGGGACAGCTACAGATGTGTGAGCTCAGTGCTCCAACCCAGACCCCCCCAACCATCCCCTCACCATCACGGGCAGGACGTGGGTGGCCACGTGGACCTCAGAGGCCTGTAGTCACGTCACCTTTTTGCTTCCTACATTTGCCTTTTAGTAGCTCAAGCAAACCTGACAGCCAGAGGGTTGGAGGTGGTGACCACCCTCTCCACCCCCTGCAGAGTGCAGCTGAACCCCACCTGTGTCCAGCTTCTGAGCAGCAGCTCTGAAGGCGTGTGTGTTCACATGGTCACCGTCAGGCTGTGTACTACACCTGTAGCCAGGGGGATCCAGAAGGCTAGCATGGAGAGTTCAGGTACCAGACTGTCGGCGGTTTCCTCTGGCTGAAAGTGGGGGGAGAAAACTCCGAACAACCCACTGTTCTAATCTCTTTATCTGTGCCGTGTAGTCATTAGACCCGAGGCTCATTAGAGACCAAACCCTTTCCCGCTTGGCCCCTGCCAGCCGGGCCAGGTGCTACCGCTGGGAGGTGCCAATAAGGCTTCACGTCATGGTGTGAGCACTTGTCTAATGACTGGGAAAATCCATTTTTCTACTTGGCAGCTTTGAGATGTAGTAACTGTGGTTCTGGGTCACTGCCAGACATGGCCCTGCATGCATGTGGGTTTTGTTTTCAAAAGAGAAGAACGGTCTCCCCACTTCAGTGCTCATCTGTTTCCTCCCCGGAACCCCCCAAGGGATTTTCCAGTGCAGAGGAACTACTAGTATTTCCCTCACGGTGGCCTACCAGCGCCCCGTCTCATCCGCTCTCCGGGGCCGCTTTTCCCCCTTGGGTTCTGAGCTCCGCAGCCTGGGAGGCACCTGTGCCTGGTGACACAGCGGGGTCCAGCGCCTTTCTGCAGGAGAGGGATGCCTGGGCTCTGAGGCAGGCAGCGAGAGAACCGGACGTGCAGTGGCAATGCCTGTCTCCGCCCAAGCAGTAGTTCTCATTTTGAGAGTCTCGTTGTGCTCGTTTGTTGAGGTGGAGGAGAGCATCTTTTGTCTGGAAAAGAACTGAAGAGGCAGGTATCTAAGTTCTGCTCTGCACGCTGCCCCGTGTCTCTGTCACTGAGCTTGGTTTTCTGCCTGTGCAGTGCTTGCCCACTGGCTGGGTAAAGGGAAGGCTTTGTGGCCTACTGTTCCGTGTTCTTTGGATCTGTGAATGACTGCTGTGAGGGAAGGGCTTCCAGAGACCCTCGAGAGCTGCCCTCTGTCTCTGAGACAGACCGACAGACACACACACGCACACAAATACAGTGGTTTCTAGAAAACACTGGGAACCTGGGAACAAAGGTCCAAATTCTTTTGGTATTTAGTGTCTTGTGATTCTTACCATCGTGTTAAGTTCTAAATATTTTTTCTGCTTTTTCTGTTCATTGCTGTAGGACATAAACATGTTACAAAGACTTTGTAAATATCATTCTTCTAACACATAATGGCAAACCCAGCCCCGTGACGTTGCTCACCCTGTGGTCAACCGTGCCCTGCTCCCGTCCAGCCTTGGGTGGCACCATGCCATTTCTTCTTTTTGTTCATTTTAACAACCTTTATTTGTCGTATCATGAGCATTTATAGATATTTACTGTAGGGAATTAGAGAATTCAGAAAATATAGGTCAATAAGAAAAAAAATCATGAATTTCTCATCATCAGACATAACCACTGTCAACGTTTTGGTGTATTTCCTTCCATTTTTTAAAAAATGGGATTATAGACCAATGACTTTCATACCGTATAACCTGGTATCCTACATTTCTACTTAATATTACATAATAAGCATTTTTATGCCTGCCACTAAATTTCAAAAACACAATTTTTAATCTGTTTGCTTTTTCATATCCTATACTTTTTAGCCCATTATCTGTAAATGGAAAAATATCTATCTTGTCAAGTCCACAGAGCTACTCAAATCAAGTGAGGGGAGGCGCTCAGAGTGGCGCAGATGGAAGACCACTTGGTGTGTTAGTTTCCTCGTCCCCAAGTGAACTGCTTTATATATTATTACAAAAAGGCCTAATTTTGCACAGTGGTGGGCAAACAAGCCATCAGGCTATAATCTTTAAAAGCCCCTGTACATAATGTTCTCATTTTTTTCCTAGCCATTTATTAGAGGATCTAGCCAAAGGAATTGATTTGAAGCATTCTGCGCACAGAGATGTTCACTGTGGCATTATTTTAGCCATCATATTAGTAACGCCAAACTAGAAACCACCAAAATGTCTGATTGTCTGGGAGTAAGATGAAATGATGATGAGTCAACTTGTGAGGCTGTTATGTAGTTAGTAAAATGATATTTACAAAGTTTTTGTGATATGTTTATGTCCTAGAGCAACAAGCAGAAAAAAAGACACAAAAATGGGAATGGTGGTTAAGGTTGGATAAAGGGTGTTTTTTTTTCTGTCTGCTTTCCTGCAGTGAGCCTATGTGTCTTTGATACAGTAAAATAAAGATGAATGGACAGAGATAGGTATCAGCCTTAGTTTTTAAGTTATCTGCAAAGATGTCTTAGTCCATTTTGGGTTGCTATAACAAAATACTTGAGGTGGGTACTTTATAAAAAAATAAACTTATTTGGCTCATGATTCTAGAAGTCCAAGAACATCATACAGGCATTGGCAGTTTGGGCAAAAATATTCCCGAAGCCATATTGTATCCTTCCGTGTCTCACATCGTGGTGGAGTAACGTAAAAGGAAGTGGATACGTGCAGAAGAATGAGGCTACACGAAGAGAAGAAATGAGAGCCAGCCGAGAGTGCTGAACTCACTGTGTAAACAACTCACTCTCTCCAAAGCCAGTCCAGTCCCACGGGGCCCAGTCCACTCCCACAAAACACACCCCTCCCTTTGGTGCCCCCGTGACCTCATCGCTGACCACTAGAACCCAGCTCTTAGAGGGGTTCTCCTGCTTCCAGGTACCGCTGTGTTAGGGACCAAGCCACAGCAAAGGAGCTATGTAAAAGAGAAAAGCCAGAAGCCCAGAACTGGGCTGAAGAGGAGGAGTGATCCAGGAGTGGGAGAAGAGGGCACGGCCGTGGGCCCTGGAACCCAGACTGAACCGAGAGTTCTGGGAAATGCTTAGCACAGCAGGAGGGGCCTTCTCATTGTGGAGCGCAAGAACAGACCAACTCGGGAGTCCTGTGTGAACGTGATGATACAACTGTAAAAGGAGAAACCACAACTACTCGATGCTGATGTGCTTGCCTGGCTCTGTCCTCTTCCAGACAGGCTGGGGAAGCAGACGTGAGGAGCCTTTGGGCCTGGAGGGATTGGGGTTCGAGGAACAGCCAGGAGGCTGGCAGGAGCCACGTCTGTCATGATTTATAAGAAGCAGAAGAAAATAGAATTCTGTAATGTAGAAATTTGAGTGAAACTGTCATGTCATCAACCTCCAGCAAAATTCCCTAATGGATTTATTTTTTTTGAAATTTCAGACTCGTAGAAAAGTTTCAAAACTCTAACAAAGATTTCCCGTTTGCTTTCACCCTGTTCTGCAGATGTTAACATTTCTCCCTCTTTTGCTTCATTTCTCTCTTTCACTCGCTCATGGCACATACGCGTGTGTGCAAGTATTCTCACACAGACGTGTGGAGGGTACTGTTTTCCGAACCATTTGAGCTACACCGTAAACACGAGGTGTCTCAACCCTAAATACATTATTGGGTATGTCCAAGGAGCTGGTGACAGTTTTCTACCTAATAATAATAAATAATAATAATAATAAAACCTAAAACTAATAATAAAACCATCACAACTATTGATAGAAAGTTAATGTGGGAATGAGACTTCTATCATTTGATCCTTGTAACCCATTCAGATGTTGTCAACTGTTTCAATAATATTCCTTACAGCAATAATAATTGTTGTTATTTCTGGCCCAGGATCTTAGTCAGGATGATAGGTTGCATTTCCTCATTTCTCTTTAGGCTCCTTCCTGAGTTCTTTGATCTTTCTCTCTCTCCCATGACCTTGTGGTTTTGCAAGAGTAAAGAACATATTTGTCCTTCAGCTGGGGTTTGTCTGAGTTTCTTCATGGTCCAATTCAGGTTATATGATGTTGGAAAATATATCCCTGAAGTGTTGTTGTATCTGTGTGTCATAGGAGATAGTGTATGATACCTCTTTGTTCCCACTAATATAAATAAATGATAGCTTTAATGAGATGCGGATCACATACCATCAAAGAGTGTGATATAACCCTCTGGGAGGCTGAGGCAGGAGGATCACAAATTGGAGCCCATTCCCTAAAAGGCAGATCAAGCCCTCTGGAGGCTGAGGTAGAGTCTCTCGTTCATGCCCAGTCTGGACAACTTAGTGACGTAGTGACACTGTCTCTCAAAATCAAACCTGAAAAAATAAGCTGAGGATGTAGCCTAGTCAGCACCATAAAATAGTAATAACTTTTAAAATATAAACATGCGTTTGACAGTGAATAAGACCCACTTTTTAAAAGTATAATACTCATCAAGTTTTGGTGTACTAATAGTTATGCAATCATAATTACAATCAAGTTTAGAACATTTTTACCCCAAAATGACCTCAAACCTTTTAGCAGCCTCTCCCCCTTTCCCTCTCCCTCATCCTCTGGCAGCCACTACTCTACCTTCTCTGTCAAGATGGATTTGCCTATTCTGGGCATTTCGTGTAAGCAGCATCATATGCTCAGTAGCATTTTTGTATCGGGCTCCTTCCACTTAGCATAGTGTTTCAAGTTTACCCATGTAGTAGCTTGTGTCAGTACTTGGCTACTTTTTATGGCTGAGTAATATTTCGTTGTGTGGATATGTATGCATTCATCAGTAGATGGACATTTGGGCTGTTTCCACTTTGGGGCTATAACCAAGAGCTCTACTGTGAACATTTGCACCTAGGTTTTCGTGTGGAAATATATTTTTGTTTGGCTGTTTGTCAGAGATCCCTAAGACCGTGCCTAGATTTAGTGATTCACTAGGAAGGCTCTTAGAACTCAGCACCTCGTCCTGCTTATGGCAGATATTATTACAGTGGAAAGACATACAGGCCATTAGCCAAGGGGAACATGCACAAGCGGAAGTCTTGGGTCCCCTCCCAGTGAATCCACACGGGACATACTCAATTCCTGCAACCTGACTGTGTCAGAGGTCGTCTTCCAGGGAAGCAGTTAAAGACGCAATACGTGAGGTTCTTTTTTACTGTGGCATTTCCTGTGAGCATGTTTGTACCTTGCCCAGCAATGAGCTGCTCTTATCATTGAGACTATAGTCGGAGCACTCATGAACCCATCTTTCAGGTGCCTCCGGCTTTTCTGAGGATAGAAGCCTCCGACCCACTGTGTTAACTCTTCCCTGCTCAGCAATGTACCCGGGATTGGAATTGCCAGGTCGTAGCTAACGCACCACGTTTCCCCAGAGTGGCTGCCCTCTGCCGTTCCCGCCAGTCCGTCATGAGGGCTCCAATTTCTCCACATCCTGGACTGTGCTTTTTATTGGTCATCTTGCTGATGATAGCCATTCTGGTGGGACTAATAGGTTTTTAAGTTAGCGATTTGCAAGCATTTAGAACAAAAAAGCGATGATCTGTAGGAGCAAAAATGAGTTCTCTAAGAACAATCGTGCCAGTCTAACCCCTTATTTTCCTTTTTTGAAAAAACCAATTTCTCTTTTCAGTACTAGCTGTACTAGGGCAGACTGTTTTTACATTCCTGTCTTTCACAGTATCTTCATGTACAAAAACCAGAGGAACGGGGGCTGTGCTCGTGATTGCAGGGATTCCTCACGTGTGGATGGGCACCAGCAGCCAGTGTGCGGTCCAGGAGAGGCCTTGCTGCTGCATGGGGCTCCGGCCGCAGCCTGGCCCCTTTCGCTGTCCAAAACTTGGGGCGAGGGCAGGAAGGGGAGGAGCGCAAGTACCAGTCTGTCAGGTTGGCCCCCGCCCAAGGCAGGCAGATACACCTGTGTTAAATGGTAAGATCTGGTTCCAAAAAGACCCTGTGTGGATGGCAGCCAGAGTCCAGCAAGGTGGACATTGTTACGGACGCGTGGCAAGCCCACGCCTGCCATATCTGGTACGGGTGTAACCAGACGAGCTTGCATTAGGTTTTTACTCTTCACCAGGACAGCCAGGTTTAACAAATGGGTGACAACCATGGGGACCTGTTAGAGCGAGCTGGTCACCTGGCAGCAGGCAATCTACCGTGACTTGACAGCTGTTCCCCCTGCCTGCAAGTCTGTGGTGTGGAGGCAGGATGAGCTGGCTCCAGCCCCCGGGGAAAACAAATTTAGGCTGACTAGGAATAATGTGGTGAAACCCTGCAGTTGATTGGACTGCTTGGTAGTGCACTGAGCCCCCGACTGCGGGGGTATGTCATTTAATCCTCTGTTAGGGAACTACCAAGGGCAGGATGTAGCCTGGCTGAGCTCAGAGGTCTTGGAACTGCCCGGGCATGGGATCAGGGGCTGTCCGCCTGGGAAGCCGAGTACAAGTACTGATGCAGCACATCGCCAGTTCCAGAGTGAAAGTACTAGCTTTCCTAATAAATGAGACATCACTCCCTGTGCCCCTCACCGTCCTGTCAGCCCATCAGAACACTTAGGTGCTCCCAAGCTTTCCAGAGATCCACGCCTGCCCCTGTCTAGTTCCTCTGTTCTTTGCCATTCCTCTCTGGCTCTTGGCCTGTTCACGTGCGGCCCGTGCCACAAATTAAGATCCAGAGGCAGTTTTCTTGTTTGCTCTTAGGTTGACTCAGCAAATATTTAATGACCACCTTCCTCGTGCTGGTGCCTGGGTAAGCGTAGGGTCACACAGCAGTGAGTAGGAGTGGGATGACCCCACAGTTGCAGACATAAAAACTTAACCCTGGGCCACCGTGGGACTATGCATCAGGAATGCAGGGCCGCAGTCTGTTACAGCTGGAATTAGATGTGGCTGAGGAGGAGAGCCCCCTGGAAGCATGTCCTTTAGACCTGGAAGAAGGTGAGCAGCTGTCAGGGAGAAGTAGAGTATGCCCACCAATGCTGGGACCCAAACACAGGGCAGGACCATGCAGGTGCTTCCTAAGGATGTGTTTCGAGGAGAGAGGAAGATTGTTTGACCATTGGTGGCTTTCTCCACCTCCTGCTCACCCAGCACCTACTTGGGCTGAGCCACCTGGGGCCGTGTGGGGATACCTAGGCGCATGTGAGAATCTGCAGGTCAGGACAGCTCTGCCTGCCTCTGGAATCCAGTCTCGGGTGACATGTGGGTTGTTCATGCCTTTGTCCCCCTACATTGATGTGGACAACTGTGAGAAGGGGCCATGTTCCGAATATCTCTACATCCCTGTGGTGACAGCTCCTTGGAGACTGTAGATACTTATGATTCCCGCAGTCATCCTGGGCACCCACTTCCCTCTGAGTGGGTCGAGTTGTCAGGGTGGGATGTGATCTCCCCCCACATCCTAGACCTTTGCTTCTTTTCAGCTGTCATTTGTATTGTAGAAGCCCACTGCTGCCCTCCCACCCCGCTACTTGCCCCCAGATTAAGAGACCGAGGGAGGAGGCCAGACCGCCTCAGGCACACATACCCATTAATTATTTGCTGTTATTGCCAATTCAAGATAAGTAGAAAATAACAGAGGAGTGGCACCAGGGCCCAGAGCCAGTGCCAAGTGCTTGGCATACATGACCATGACATTTACATGTGTGTCACATGGGAAGCCCTGTGTCACTGAGAGAGAAGTTGGATCTGATGCCTTGGGAGATAAACGAGCTGAATTCCAACCTGTCCATCTGTGGTGCCCTGGCCATATCTTACTTCAGAGCCTCAGTTTCCTCATCTGTGAAGTAGAGAGGTGGGATTACAGTATTCTGCCATCTCCTAACCCTAACCCTCAGGTCTGTCTTCCCAGTCTGTGCATTGGGGCCACAGCAGTGAGGCAGCGGTGATTATTATCTGGATGTGCCTGGAGAGATGCCTTCTTGGCTTGAACACCAGGACTGGCTACACATGGAGAACATAGGTGGAAACACCCCAAGACGAGGGTCACGGGGGCAGGAAACACAGGCCAGGACACAGGAGAAGTGTCTGGAACTAAGGTGAGCAATAGAAACACAGACTGAAGATCCCTAATCTGAAATCCAGAATTCTCCAAAACCCAAAACTTGTGGGGCAACCACTTGGTGCCACAAATGGGAAATTCCGTACCCGGCCTCATGTGATGGGTCAAGGTGAAATGCAAGCCTGCTAGATCTACCGCATACAGTTCCCTTCAGGGTCTGTGCGTAAGGTGTGTATGAAGCATAGTGGATCTCACGCTTAGACTTGGATTTCTCCTCGGCATATTAGGTATATGCAAGATTTCGAAAACCAGAAAAATCTAAAGCCTGAGACCCTCCAGGTCTCTAACATCTCTAGTCAGGGACACTCGCCTGGTATGCTGGTGGACCCGTGCTGCTCAGGTGTGGCTCATGGACCAGCAGTGCCGTGTGGCAACTTGATGGAGAGGGAAGCTGTGGGCCTCATCCCAGACCAGCCGAGTCAGAGGCTCAGGGACAAGGCCGAGGACCTGTCTTCACAGCCCCCCAGTGAATCTCGTGCAGGATAACCCCTGAGCACTGATGGGCAGGGTGGAAGGGGTGGGTGTGCCTGAGTCTTGGGGGTGCAGGTGGGAATTTCGAAGGCCATGGAGAGGAGACAGCGATCAGCAGTCACTCGGAAGAGGGCATTTTCACCGTGTTCGTTCGGCGAAACCTTTGGCATTATGGCAGAGCAAGCTTTGTTGTGCCTTTTTAAAAGCTGGCTTCAAATGAAGCACCGAGACTCAGAGACATTCAGTTTATGCCATAGTCATGAGGATAGTGGCAAAAGTGGAATTAGAACTCAGGACTTTGGTCTCGAAGCCAGAGTTCTTCCCACTGTACCAGGCTGCTCCCCCGCTACCTGCCCTTTAGCTACGCCTCCTGAGTACCCTGGCTGTCTCCTCTGCCCTGCCAGCACCCCAGAGCTTGCTATGCTGTCCTCCTGCATCCAGCCACACAAAGCAGGAGTGGCCCACCATTCAGGTGAACAAGGGACACTAGGGGACAAGGACGCAGGGAGTGGGGAAGATGGCTACCTTGCGTGTCCAGTATGTAGTAAGAACTCACACCCCCCAGCGTGGCAGTCCTTAGCTACTCATTGATGCTTACCTGTGCCAAGCTCCCTGCGGGATGCTCTGGGGGAAACAAGGCAGATACAGTTTCTTGCCTCCGGGAGATTTTGGTCCAAGGCCAAGGACACAACAAATAATGGCGACTGGCTGGGCTGCTGCGGAGGAGCCCGGAGCAGCCAGTGCTGAGCAGTTCAGAGAGCCCCGTGAGGTGGCTTTACGGGGCAGACCCCCGACTTCGGAAGCGGAGAACGTGCACTCCATTCTTGACCCTTTTGCTGCCTCTCTGGGAAGCTTACATACGTGCCCTCGCGTCGTCAGCCTCCTGTGTGTGGAATGGAGGCCCCAGTTCCTGTTGGGGGTGGGGGGCGGCGTTCTCTTAGATGCTCACTTGTGAGAGTTGGTTTCCTACACAGGGGAAGATTATTTTTGGCCACAGCGAATTGGGAGTGGCTTCATGGAAGAGGTAGCTGTTCATTTGGTGCCAAAGAGGGCTAGAATTCAGCTTGCGCTTCTCCAGTCTTCTCTAAGAAACAGACTGTGGACCAGGAACAGTGGTTTTCCAAGCAGTGTTAACCCCACGAGTGACATAGGGTGAGAGCAAGTTGCCTTCCTCAGTTTGGAGCATTTGGGAGATCATTTTGGTTTGGTTTGGTTTTTTTGTTTGTTTGTTTGTTTTGTTTTGTGTTTTTGAGGCAAGATCTCACTGGGTAGTCCAGGCTGGCTTTGAACTCTATATCCTCCTGCCTCAGCCTCCTTAGTTTTTGTATTACAGGCATGTGCCACCACACCTAGATTTGGGAGATCATTTTTTTAAAATGTGGATAAAGAGCCTGTTGAAAAGGATGCCACGCTCTGGGCATCATCTCACTGAGGTCCTCTGCCCTCTGCTCTTTTCCACAGATGATGCGGTTCGCCTGGCAGAGCTACCGGCGCTATGCGATGGGGAGGAACGAGCTCCGCCCACTCACGAAGGACGGCTACGAGGGCAGCATGTTCGGTGAGTGGTTGGGACCCCTGACCTCCACCACTGTGCTGGCCAAGTGGGGTTCCATTTTCAGCTTTATCTTGCCTGAGTGGAGCCCTGTTTCTCCAGGCCTGGGGCTTCCCCATCTGTGTTCCTCCAGGCTATTCCCACATCTGAGCTTTCCGAACCTTCCTAGCCTGGGGAAAATCCGTGTGCTTCTGCCTAGCCTTACAGATCTTTGGTGTATCGTCCTTACTTCCATTTTAGAGCATAGCAACCTGGAAATGTGAGCAGGGATGGTGAGGGATGGAGATTTGCTTTTGTGGAGGAGGGGAGGGCTGGCCATCTGAAGGACACCAAGGACAGAGCTTCGTTTCATTCCTCCAGAGTATGGCTGTGGAGTGTGGCATCTTTGTAGAGGAGCTAAACACACACCCAGTGGGCCTGGGAGCCAACCTGCATTTAGAGGCATCAAGGGGGTGTCTCTTACCCACTGCCTGGTGGGCAGCAGAACAGCACACATCCGGGTTCACCTGTGGCCGTGCTGGCTTTGCTCCCTCATGACCACAGCATTCTCTGAACCCAGAGCCCTGTGAGCCCCTCTTTGCCCCTGTCCTCCCAGAGACTGCACAGCCTTATAATGGGTCTGGCTCACGTTTCCAGTGGTGCCAGCTTCCTCTCTGGAAGGTGCTCCCTTGAGAAGATGCTGCAGACAGCCTGGCTGCCTCCCTCCCTGAGAGGGACCCCCCCACCCCTCCTCCCTGACCCTGTTCCTTACTGCTGAGATACAGATTTCTGGAGTCTGGAACCAAAGAACCGAGTCTGCGATAGAAGTCCCCAGGGAAACCTTAAGGCGTATTTGCAAGCCTTGGCCCCGTGTGTATGGTCCAGCTTCTCAAGTATTTGTGTCGTAGGGAAGGTGACCCACCCTTTTCTCTTGATCCATCAGCAGCTAGACCCATCAGGGTGCCCAAATAATTCACACCCTGGGGGAGGGGCATTGATTAGGTAGCTTTACTTATTCTTCTGATTACCTTAGGAATGTGGCAGGGAGGAAGGTATCAAAAAAGCACATAGCAGGCGGGAAAAAACAACTTGTTCTGCCACGTAGATGTGGCGTTTGTTGACACTGGTTCGTCTCCTCCCAGCGTTCCCTTCCAGGTGCTTTTTCTCCTTTATACACAATCTTATGCTTCTCCTTCTTTTTCTTCCTCTTCTTTTTTCCTCTCCCTCTCTCAGCTTAAATTACATCATTTAGATTTTGGAAATTTAGAATTTTCATAAAGTGGTTAAAGATTTCAGTGATTGTATGAATATGGGTCCATAACCTTCCACTTGGTACGTACAGATTTCACTGAGAAATAGATTCCTGGAGGGGCATTCCTAGGAGGAAGACAGATTTCTTTAGTCTTAACTTGAAGTACACAGATTCTGGTGCAGAGGCTATAGCCTCACCTGCCTGGACGGATCTGCCCCGGGCCTCCTGTGTCAGCCCTAGGGCAGGGATGGCCAGTGTGGTCTTGTCAGAGTCGTTCGAGGGTTTCCTACCAGTATAAATGGTAAGCTGTAAACAGTTTGCGAATATTTGAAGAATTAATGGTCAGGGACGAGGAGGCCATTGACTTCCAAAACTTCTCAGCGTCGGTGCAGCCATTGCTCAGACCATCAGAGGAAACACTTCAGGGAGGGAGTGGGCCTAACCCAGTTCCATTTTGTAAAATTCCTGCCGTCTTGGAACTTACATCTTAATGTCTGGCCCCTTTCCAGTCATTAAGCCTCTTGGAGCCTGGGCCACCCGGAATGGTGAAAAGAACTTAGACCTTGAGCCAGAAGACCTGGGTGCAAATCCTTGCTTTGTCCTGTGCTGAGTGGCCAAGTCCAAGTCGCTTTGCCTCTCGGGGCTCCGCGTGTTCATCCTTCCTATTGGAGCTCCTGTGAGGATATAAGTGAAAGTGCCTGTGAACGTGCAAAGTCACACACGCATAGAGTGTATTCATGATTTCTGTTGTAATACATCTATTACCCTGAGTCCATAGTCAGCTCTGATGTCCCCTGGGGTGTCTGTCCCCCAGAAGAGGCCTTGGACAAGCCCTATGAATCCTGTCACCCAGAACCTATACTGCTCTTGGTGGTGAGCAGGGAGCCGGCACAGGAGCCCCAGTGGAAGAGAGGATGTGCAGGCACCCAGACACTGGGCAGGCACACCTGGTCTACACTCAAAGACTTCCTCTTACTGCAGGTGCTTGTTGGGGGCCATACGTGGTCTCACAGCTGGGGACTCGGGTCAGTGGCACAGAGGAATCTCCACCAATTCTGCCAACACCTGTACCCTTTCTCTTAGGACCTCAGTGGAGTCTGTCCAGGTATCTGAGACAAGGAGAGGTGATCAATCTGTGAACAAGCAGCCTTTTATTCTTGAGGTTCTATGTTTTTAGAACCAAATAGACCTGGATTCAAATTCTAATTGCTTTTATCTGATTGTTTGACCTTGGGCAAGTCGTTTCTACCTGAGGTTGTATTTCTATGAGGTGAAGCTAATGTAAACTTTAAACCCCCAGCCAGTTCCTCCCTAACACAGAGACTTTATTAGTAGGCAGTAGCTGTGATTATTACCACCAAAAGTGGGTCTTAGGATGCAGAAGTGTGTGAGAACACACCCAACAGATGAGAATTCCATTCTAGGAACCTGGGAAAAGTGCCAGGGGTGTCCTTACAAGGGGCTCTGAAGCTAGGCTGTCCCCAGAGGTAGAAGAGGATAAGTTGGCCTGAGCTGAGTAGCCGCACAGTTACTTCTTGTTGGGCTCCTGGAGGCTGCTGGGCTGTCTCACTCCTGGGTTCAGACTACTGCCGTGATCATTGTCTTCGCTGCAGCCTCAGCCCTGCAGGCTCTTCAGTTCGGGTGGTAAGTAGCACCCCTCCTGCTCCTCCTGCATAGCTGGATGCTCAGGGAGACCCAGAAGTCTCCCCACATTGGTGGTCAGTCTTGAAAGGGCTGCTGCAGCCTCTTCCTGGGCCTGCAGGGAGGCTGATGTGTTCCTGCTGATGCCTTGCTTTGCCAGTATTTATGGGAGCTGCAGGAGTACAGTCCGATGCCTGAGCCTGCGCTCTCTGTGTGGCCTCTCACCAAATTGAATCCCCCTCCCAGCTACCCCTTGCCCTTCCTCAAATCTTTTCTTACTTTAAGGACAAGACATCTTGGTAAGGCATCTTTGAGCCAAGTTTTGTGCCCTGAAAATACCATTGTCCAAGTGGCTTGCTTTTTGCCGACATCCAGCTCAGCAGGCCCTGTCAGAAATGCTCCAAGGCCCCTGTGGCCACCAGCGAAGAAGACACAGTCTGCTTTTGCCCTGTGGCTCAGGAGATAGCTGCCTTTTTCTTCTCCTCTGACAGTTGGCCAGATGGGACAGTTGGTGTCTAGCCGGGAGATAGAAGGAACGTGGGCTTTGCATCCAGATGAGCCTGGGTGGTCTTAGGATGCAGAGTGAGCACCTGGGCCTGTGGCAGTTAGAAAGGAGATGCACAAAGGACCATGCCCTTGCCAAGCACAAAGCAGACACTTGGTTGGGGGTTCTGCTGCTGCTTTTGTCACAGAAGTGAGTTTGAAGCTTGAATTTACAAGAAAGCTGTGGTGGGAGAGCCACACATGATGCAGAGAGTGATGGGCTCGGTACATTGAGGCCCGGGTTTCTCTCCTGTATAAAGAGGCAGATGCTAACACCTGCAACGAGGACTTGTGGGAATAGTAAATAACAAACTAAAGAGCTAGACTCTGCGTCAGGGTTTGGAGGCTCTGCTAGCTTACTAGCAAGTTTATTTATTTTGTGCTAGAGAGTGAAACACGGGCATGTGTATTGAAAAACATACCTGGCCCCTCTTTTATTTTAATTTTTAATTGTGATATGTGATCTTGCTAAGTAGCCTGGACTGGGTTTTAACTTGTGTTCTTCCTGACTTAATCTCCCACAGTGTTGGGTTTTCAGCTGTGCCCAGCTTGTACAACTTTCTTAACCTCCTGGGCCTGTTTACTCATCTACAAAGTGAAACAATAGTAGTATATTCTTCGGAGGTTCTGTAGAATGAAATGAGGTCATCTGCACAAAATGCTTCTGTTTCTTCCCAGCATGCAGGTGGCCCTCTGTACATGTCCACTGCTGTGACAGTGATGGAAGGCCCTTAGGTCAGTACATGGTACTACCAGCTTGATTAGGTTGTGTCCCAATTCCCTGGGCCCACGGCTACACATGAAGGCTGCAGGACTGTCACCCCACATCCCCCCTTCTGCCCTCTCCCTTGCACCCTGAATACAAGAGGCAGAAATCTTGGGTGGGCAGGTCCATTGGTGGGCAGCGCAGCTCTCCATTTAAGCAGCTTCTGGAGTTTTTAGCAAAGAAGAGGCAAAGGAGGTTCAGGGTTCAAGACCATGGAATAAATCAGCCTTTGACTGACGTAAAGGTTTGGCGATAAGTAGTAAGTAACCTCTGGCTCTCGGTGTCAGCTAGCGAGACTCGAAGGTGCTTAACAATAAACACTTTTCTAAGTTAGCACACTCAATGAGAATTTCATCTTCCCATGGCACTGGGGGAAATTGTCGTGGGGCTCAGCATGCTGGAATCTTGCCACTGGAGAAGCCTTTCAATGGTGAATCTAAAGCCCTAGTGTAAGAGTTAAGGAAAATGAGAAATAGAAAAAGGAAAGATCTTGCCAGAGATGACACAGCATGTTAACGATAACCTTTGAACTTGAGCGCTAGTGCCCGAGCCCCAGCCCTTTGCACTCTGCACCACCCACTCTGAGATTAGCCACATGGTCAAAACACAGGCTTCTCACCATAGTAGGATTGCTAACAAGACCTAGACATTCTCAGAGCTTCAGTAGAGCAAACTGCCTCTCAGGAAGTATATGACTTTGGGGCCAAGAGCCCCCGCACCCTCTGCTTGTGTCACCAGGTGCTGTAGCTGCATTCTTCGTACATCTATTCCACGATGTTTACAAGGTATAAATTACCCATCACATCCCCATGTCACAGGTGGGGAGGCTGACAGTTGGCCTTTAGGACCTGCAATGACTGAGACCCAGATCTGTTGGACTTCAAAGGCCAAGTCATTAACTACCATGCTGCTTGCCCCTTCAGTGACCACATATGGTAGCCATAGATACAGGAGCAAGGGAAGAGGGCTGAGGTGTTGTATCTTGTCCACCTCCACTGTCCCCAGCCACCCATCCTGTTATTTAGCATATATTAGCTGGGTGTTCAGGGCTCAGACCAAATTTAAATTTTCAGCTTTTCTTCCACTGTAAGAAAATGTTTTTATCCATGACAACTAATTGGAAAACACCTGCTGATAAAAACAACAAGTGAGATGGACTGAGAGGGGCTTGGATTTGAGAACCAGGCTGCCTGAGAGTTTGAATCCCAGCTGGGCTCTTCCTCCATGTCCTATGACCTGGAGCAAGTTCCGTTACCTCTCCACACCTCAGTTTCTCCAATGAATAATGAATTCACTTAACATTTGTGAAAACTAAATGGAGTTGATGTGTGTACAATACCTGGTACAACCCCGCTGAGTGCATTCGTCACGTCTAAGCTGCTGCCATTGTTATATCTGTTATACTTGAATAATGAGAATAATGATTATCCAAGAAAAGTGGCACCTGGCACATAGTAGGCTCTTGAGAAATACCGTGGAATGAATGAGCTGCCTGCTGCTATCTCTGCTTCCTGTTTTCCTTCTGCCTTGTGCCCTGTATGCCTCTCAGCTGCCTTGACTCCCTGCTACAAAGGGCATTTAGAATCTGCAAACAGACCCTGTAAACGTTGCCATCCTGCTTGGTCAACAGATTTGACTCCTGGGCATCTTCTCTGTGGGGGATGGTGGTGCTTGTGTGGCCAAAAGTAACATCCCTCGCTCCACGATGACCATGAGAGCCCTAAATTGGATTCTGCCTCTACTCGCAGATCCCAGATAGAACTGCCAGCCAAATCCCCATTTCGAGGGATGATTTATGGCCTTGGGTGAGTTAAGAGGCAAAATGAACACAACATGATTTTGAGATCACGGGCTGGGAATGTTTGGCCTTGGGAGAGAGAAAAATCATCTTCGCCTTGTGAACAGAGCAAATATGATGTTGAACAGGGAAATAAATCCAGACCCCAGGTTGTCGTTTTTACAGTTGCTTTTGGGTGTGTGACTTTGTGGTGCCTTTTGCAAGCTGTTCACACACTCCTATTTACATGTAATCACAAACACAGTCTTTGTACAGAAGTGAGTTACTCTATCAGTGTGGGTCCCAGGGGGAGGTAGGCTTTACCAGCTAGATAGGTTGTGAAAACACTTGCGTCTGAGTCCATGCGTCTCCACGATGCCGACTCTGAGTTTGTTCCTGGGAGGTGGCAGTTTTAACTTCAGAGATTGGTCTGGATTCAAATCCCATCCCCAGAATTTGCCAGCTGGATGAAAATGAGCAAGTCACAGAGTTTTCAGAGCCTCTGTGAAGTGGGAGTCCCTCCAGTTAGGTTTTGTTTTGTTCTGTTTTCTGCCCTACATGTGTAGACACCTTCCTCAGTGCCTTTATCTTCTCTTTGGGTGAGTAACAGCATTTTGAAAATACCATATCCACTTTTGTGAGTTTTCTCCCCCTTCTTTTTTCAGTTTTTCTCTTGGAAAAAAAAATGTCCATAGTTCCTGGAAAATCAGCATCAGGCCATGTCGCTCCCTGATTCTGGCAGCCTTGAAGTTTGCTTTGAGAAAGAGCTGTCATCAGCTTTGCAAGTGGTGATGTTGCAATTCCTTGGATGGAATGGGTCAGGCTTCAGGGCAGCCAGCAGCCTTCCCGACAGTCACATGTTTTGAGAGTCCTGATTGCCCCATCCGGAGGCCAGAGGCTGTGAAAGTACAGAGGAAATGGATTAGAAGCCCTGGACAGGCCTGTGGTACAGGAGGATAATTGGATGAAAATATTAACCCCCACTTAGAAGGACAGGCAGGAGCTACAGTTGCCAGACAGAAGTTGAGGGCCCATGTGCTCTTCCTGGGGCCTTGAGTGACACATCTACAATTCGTTGGCCACCTTCTGATGCCCAGAACTTCCCTCAGATCACCCTGGGTGATTATAGAAACAAAACACTCCTTTTGGATGTGACCTCCTGGGTCTTCCAGCTCTGCTGCTGCCTGACTGTTTTCAACATGGCCCTCTGCACTGCACCCTCCTCTTTCAGAGATCTTTTTTTCCAAGAGATTTCTAATTAAGATGCATCTTGGCCCTTTCTTTCAAAGGCTCTCCTCCAGCAGCAGAATTTATTTCTCTAGAAAATATAGTAGCAGGTTGTTGTAAGAAGAAAAGTCAGCCAGGGAGCCTTAGGTTCCTGTCCCAGGGCCGGCGCCGGCGGCCACAGGAGCTGGCACCCTTTTTTTGGGCTCTGCTCTGCACAGGACAAAGGAATCTACATTCAGGGCCTTCTTCTGCACTCTGCCAGGACCCTGAAACTGCAGGTTGTCTATTAACATGATTTCTTGCTTTTTTGTTTTCTCTTTCTCCACCCCTCTCAACCGCATCGCATTTCTGAGAGGGCGCTTCAGCTATTGATGGTTCTCCTGGAACCTGAAATTTTAGCAACAAGTCTCACTCCTGTCAGGAAAGGAGTGAGTCAGGGTATCTATTCCCAGAGCGAGTTGCTGGCGGTGCATGAAATGATTCATATTGAAATTGACATTCCCTCCTGGTGGCAGTGTTCCACCCACTTTCCAGAGACCTTTCTTTCCCTGGAAACAAGGCTGAGCCGACAGCAACCAGCCCCCTTCTCACCGCAATGACGGTGAGCACTTGCCAAATTTCCCAGGAAACTGTGTGACTAATAGGTATGTGGATTCGCAGAATCTCAGATCGCCAGGGCCAGCCAGTTGGATTCTTGCAGCCATCTGGTCCAGTGCCTGGAGTTGGGGAAGCAGGTACCCAGGTGGGCAGGGACTTACCGAAGCCTGACAGCTGGGAGTCGGTCCCCGCTTTTCAAACCAGAACCTCTATTCTTGTTTCATTGTTCTTTAAAAATCGAAGTATAGCTTACGACATACAAACAATAAAGTGGGCAAACCTTAGGTGCACCGCTCAGTGAGTTTCCTGTATGGTTGTACCTATGGACCTACCACTCAGGTCAGAATGGAGAGCGTGTCTGTTACCTTTAAGTTTATCCTAGTCAGTGGGAGCCCAAGGGCAGCTTCTTTCTGACTTCTGTCATCAAAGGTTCATTCTTGCCATTCAAGTTTTTATTTCAGGCTGGGGATGAGTGTCACTGGTGGAACACTCGCCTAACATGAACAAGTTCTGGGTTTGATTTCCAGCACTGCAAAAACAAAACAAGACAAAAAAAAAACTGTATTTTAAATTTTTATTATTTTTTAAAAGACGGGGTCTCACTGTAAAGTCCAGGGTGGCCTTGAACTCATGATAAAACTCCTTTCTCAACCTCCTAAGTACCGGGATTACAGGCGTGCACCACCAGGCCTGACTAACTTTTATCTGGTGCTGGGGATCAAACATAGGCCCTTGCACATGCTAGGCAGCGTTCTCGCCACTGAGCTACACTCCCTGGTCCTGTAGGTTTTTATAATTTGAGTTTTTTACTCATTATTATATCATGAACAATAGCTGATCCTGGTTCAAGCTTATTTACCTATTCTACTATTGCTGGGCAATTTTGTTTTCAGGATTTGGTAGTTACAAGTAACTGAACACTTTTTGTTTGCTAACAATTTAGTGATTTTTAGTAGACACACAGAAGTTTGCAACCATCACAATTAAACATCTTTGTCCTCCCCAAAAGAAGCTCTGTACTCGTCAGCCATTCCTCTGATTTCACCTTGATTCCTCCCCGTCTCCCAGTCCTGGGCAATTACTAATCTGCTTCTGCTTTCATGTAGGTTTGCCAGTTCTGAGCACTTTATAGATAAATACCACATTTTATTTATGCCTTCTGCAATTGATAGATTTTAGGCTGTATATAACTTTGTGTGGTCATACATTTTCATTTCTCTTGGTTAATTGTTTCAAAGCAGAAATGATGGGGGTTGTATGGCCACTCCATTTTAACTTTTTGGTAGAAGTCCAGACCATTTTTTGTAGGGATATGAGTTCACATTCCCACCTGGAGTAACTGAGAATGATGAACACTTTTGTACGTGTAATTTGGTGGGATTGGTTATTTATGTGGAAAAAGGCCCAGGATTCAAGTTGCAGAGTCATGCCATCCTGGTATCTTATCCGGAAGCTGCCAGTTTTCCACAGTGGAACCACTAGCTTTGCCTGAGAGCTGTCGCTGCCCCGTTTTCCTTGCCAGCCCGTGTCCTTGTCTGTGTGCCTGCCTTAGCTCCCTGCAGGCCACCTCCCTCCTAGTCAAGCGTGCACGTTAAGGTCTCCCGCTTCTAAGAGCTGTCCCAAGCTGACTGCTCAGCTTGCCCCACAGGGGATCCCCGCTCTTCCTGCCTTAAGTTTGGGGTGAATTGGGGCTCCCATGCCACGTGCTGCAAGTGCTTCACGCAGCAGAGGATCAGTCAGCACAGTCCTCCTTCACCGCCCCTTCCCTCTCTGTTTTCCCCGTACTGTAGAGGTGGCCTCTGCTTCCTTGTCCGTGCAGCCATGACTTGGCAGGCTAAGATGTCACGAAGTGGTCCTCTAGTTTAGAGACTGTGCCAGAAAAGAAGTGTTGGCCTGGGGGTCAGAAGACAAATCCTGGCCCCCCACCCCTACTCACTGGGCAGGCTTCACATTTTCTTTTCTTTCTTTTTGCAATGGTGGAGTTGGGCCAGGGCCTTTGGACTGAGCTGCGTCCCCATCCCGGATGTTTATTTGTTTGTTTTTATGTTGAAACAAGGTCTTGGTGTCAGTAGGTTGCCTAGGCTGGGCTTGACCTTGCAGTCCTCCCAGAATGCTGGGATTGCAGGTTTATGCCACCACACCTGGCTTTATTTCTTTCTGAGCTTCAGTTTCCTGTCTTATAGCATAAGGCCGCCGACACTCCTTCCAGGGTTGTCGTGGGGGTCGCAGGAAACTGTTCTTCATCTGGCAATTCCTATTCAATGCCTGTTGTGTGCCAGGCACTGTTCTAGGCACAAGGCAGGCAGCAAGGGGAAAGATAGAACCTGCACGGGCCTCCTGAGCTAGTGTAGAAGTGGAGGCACGAAGGCGGACGCAGGTGAGGCGCCTGAGCAGGTGAGGTAGAGGGTCACGCCAAGGCGTCCTTCTCAGAAGGATGGCTTTCCGGAGAAAGAGGCTTCTGCCCTGAAACCTAAAGCATCAAAGAAGACGCGTGCCGGGAGACAAGTCTTAGCACGGAAACACAGGTGCAAAGACCCAGAGGGGAGACTGAGCGACACTGTGGCTGCTTTGGTCCAAAAGATGTTCAGTGTGGTTTTTGTGAACGTGGCGTGGGAAGCGACCATCTGTAAGCTTATAAATGGGGTCCTGCAAATGCAGTTCTCAGTATTCCTCCCACCCCGGGCCCGAGAGCCAGAAGACCTGCCTTCTGAGTGCTTTGCAGCCGCCAATCTGCTCAGCGACCCAGGAAAAGTTCCCTCTCCGGGCTCCAGTCTCCCCACCATGCTGTGTGGGTGTGTGGCACATGGTCTCTCGGGTTACTTCTAGGTCCTAAAATAGCAAGTGATGGGGCCACTCTGGTTGCTCCTGTGTGGGTGATGAGATCTTGGGGCAGCCATGTGGGCTGGGGTCAATGATGGAGGCAGAGGTGCTGCACAGGTCATGGTGGCCCCACCAGGAGTGGGGCTGAGTTGTGGTCACTTCTCGGAACACGAGAGCCTGGGTTTCTTTCCCCACTGCAGCGTGGGGCCCTTGAGGCAGGCAGATAGTTTCCCATGCTCCACAGACTGCGTTCTCCCAAGCATAACCAGTTGGCATGAGAGCCACGCAAGGATCAATAAGAATTGTTGGAAAATTCTGAAAAGAGAGCCCCGAGGAGGACAGAGGAGGACAAAGGAACCCGGAAGTGTGTTGTCAGCACAATTTGGTGCTAATATTCGAGTTTGTTTTTCTTTTCATCAAGTCTGAAAGGCGGTTGGAAATTCACTGCCCCTTTTTTTGTTTTAATGACTGGATAACACACAATTGCATTTTCTCCCCCAGTAACTTTGAATTCTGGGAAGAGACCATATGGGGATAATTGCTGTTGTCTCATCCCCCTGATGGCCACCTGATTAGGACGGAGGAAGGAAGCCATGGCGGTTGGGCCCTCTGCCCGCATCTCGTCTCTGGCAAGGAGGGTGTGGCTCCGCAGATCGCTGCTCCTGAAATGGTTGCCCTGAAATGCCACTGATAATGTTTGGCAAGCAGTAATCAACAGTGTGGGGACATGGAGAGTGTGAAGTGTTTCCTAAGTTTTCATCAACTTAGTAGCTTTGTGCTGAGCCCCTACTGTGTGCTGGCTCAGAGCTGGTTATGGGCTGAGAAGGAGGGTGTGAAAACGTGAACAAGGCACAGAACTCACGGGGGATAAGACAAGCAATGCCCCTCTGTACCACCAGCCAGCATGAGCACCCAAGGACTACATCTGCCGGAGACTGCGCGTCTGAGGAGGGGTGTGCCTCAAGTTCCTGAGAGTGCCTCGGCATTTCCATGAAGCTCCCACATGTCATTGCTGGAGAACCACAGTGATGATGATGTTTGAATGAAGTCGCACTGGAGGGCACCGTCTTGGGTATTGGCTTTGCTCTGGTGGTAGATTTTGACAGATGTGCATGAACCTCTGTTCCAGGTAAGGGGATAGAACAGGAGGCCACTCCTGGTGGTGTTGGTGCCACAGAGGGATGAAAGCCCTAGGGGAATGCAGGTTTGGGGGAAGAAGGACCTCTGGGCATCTGAGACTTGCCACATTCTGTCCCAGACATCCCTGCACAGGGCGAACTTTCTTATTAGACACGATCCCTAGGGCCCACAAGAATATTTCAATTTTTAACTCAGAAGCAAAAAGCAAATGTGATAATGCATCTAGCTGAGATTAAATGCTTCTTTATACCAATTCAATTATAAAAGAATTTGTATATATAATCTTTATAATACATATGTACATGTGTGTATATTTATAAAGATTATATATATGTATGTGTGTTTTAGTAACAAACTACAGAAATGATCCCTGGAAGTATAGTCTTATGTGTTTCTTAAATTGAAGAAGAAACCTCCAAAAGCAACAACGTTGGGGCTCAGGGAAGTCATAAAACAACCCTACTCCTGGTCCATTTCTTTCTTTGCTTTTCTTTTTCTTGAGATAGAGTCTTAGTCTATAGCCCAAGCTGCTCCTAAACTATGAATACGGAGCCCATGATGGTCTCAAACTCACAGCAATCCTCCTACCTCAGCCTCCTGAGTATTGGGATTGTAGGCGTGTGCCCCCACACCTGGCTTGTGTGATGCTGGGGAATTGAACCCAGGGTTTTGTGCTTGCTAAGGCAAGTGCTCTAACCACTGAGCCACTCCCCCAGTCCCTGGTCTGTGTCTTTCTCACAGAGTGGGGGCCTGAAGGCCTGTGCCTGTTTAGGCTCATAGGAAGCACCTTCTTTCTTCTTCTCCTTGTTCCCATGAAAGCTGGCAGATAAGTGGGGATGGAACAAGTTGGTGGTTCCATTCACCTCAGGCAGGAAGGGCGTGCAGGTGCCCACTGCTAGTGGGAGCACCTCCTCGAAAGGCTCATTCCTTACTGTCACACTTCGAGGTAATGGCATTAGGATGAAGAAACTGAGACCCTGGGAGGAGAAATAACCCCCGGCCTGCTTCTCTGGTAAAGAGGCAGCAGGTGCCTCCAGGCAGGGCCTCTTATTTCCTCTGCCTCAGGGATGCGACCTGCACCAGGGCCGGGCCTTCCAGTCACCCGCTTGTGCGGCAGGTCTCGGTGGGACTTTTAGAGTATCTTGAGATAACTTTGTACGGCGAAGCAAACTGGGTGGTTCTGTTGATTCAAAGGAAGCTGTGGTGTTCCGCTGGCACTGCCTGCCTCGGGCCCTTCATCTCTGTTAGCCTTTAAAAGTAAAACCAAAATAGTTATTTTCCCTCAGCCGAGGATGATAAAATCTCAGACACGCCAGACAGGGTTACCATGGCCTAAGAGGATGTCACTGGAGTCTTCTTGAGCAGACTTCGATATGGAGCTGGACCAGGAAGAGCTGCCTCTGTGATTTCCACAAAGGAAACATTGAGGTCCTTCTTGCCCTGGGAGGTGTGGCCCCATCTGAAGAACCCTGGATTCCTGAGTCCAGATGTAAGTCTGAAAGCAGGACCTGCAGCCAGTGGAGCTGTACTCCCTGGGCTCCCTGGCAGCCTCCTCCTTTTCCAAGACAGAGCTGGGCAGCCCCTCCGGAACCATGCCTCAGAAACACCTCAGAATCTACAGCTCAGTCCCCTGAACAGAGAGGAAGCCAAACTCCTCAGGTGGGTGTGCTCCTGGTGACCTTAAGCAGGCACGCCAATCCTTTTAGGAACATGGGCTTTAGCACTAGGGAGACTGGCTTGCCATATTTTGGCTTTGCGACTTTGGACAAGTGAATTGCCTTTTCTGAGCCTTAATTTCCTTTCCTGAAAAAATAAAAATTAGAGTGTCCACCTCATAATGTAGTTCTGAAAATCGGTTAGTGAATACCTCACAACAGGCTTAGAGTCGCGCCAGTCAGTAGTCGCATCTGTCACCGCCACCATCTTTGTTATCATTACCTTCTATTGTTAATACCATCTACACCTGTAGCTGGACATGGTGGCACGCACCTGTTGTCCATGCTCCTCTAGAAGCTGAGGCAGGAGGATCATTGGAGCCCAGAGTTCAGAACCAGCATATGCAACATAGTGAGACTTCATCTCAAAAAAAATGTCTTAAGTTTATTACCAGAAAGAGATCATCTGTGTGGACAGTACAGGGCCTTTATTCCTGCCTTCTCTACCCAAGGACTCCCAGGCAGTGCCCACCACATTGACCCAGCTCCTCACTCCCTCATCCTCTCTGCTTGTCTTACCTGATTAATTTCCCTGCCAGACAGCAGCTGTGCAGCCTTGGTGCCCCATACCCTCCCAAGGCTGAGCAAGCGAGTGAGTCTCTCTAACTATCCCTGATTTCCCTTCCCGCTTCCAGTCCGCCAGGGCCTGTGTGAGGTTGACTGGATTTTGCTTCTCTTTGTGAAGAACAGCTTTGCTGGGAAACTGCTTCTGGAAGGCAGAGATAGCGTCCCTCTGGCCCCTGCACCTCAGGGTCCCCACCCGCAGCCCAGATGTTAAGCACAGGTGGCTTAATAAATAAAGCCATCTCCAGTCCTGAGACCTGGTGCCAGAGCAGTGGGACACACAGCCCCACCTGGGGAAAAGGAGCAAAACAGGCCTGGCATCCTGGCAGGTGGCGGCTGTGAGGCCTTGGCCCACTCAGCACACAGTTACAGCAGGATGTCATGGGGTAGTTATTATGGCTTACACATCTCCCTGCTTCAATTTGGCGTATGTCTCAAGGTGCTGGGTAAGCATCTTGTCAACTGCAACACAGCTGACAAAGTTATGACACCAAGAATATTTAGACTTTGCAGTTTTCCTCGACCTCCAGCTGATCCTGTTAAAATGTCTCTTTCCCTTTCAGAGAGCTGATTTGTGTCCCAAATTTTGTCATCTCAATAGCAAGGGCCTCTTTGCCAGATAAAATGGAAATTCCTCATCAACCTGATGCTCTGATTTGGCACGATCTGGAGGAAGACACGTTTTGTATCTGGCTTGTTGCTGGGTTCCAAGGCTGCCTCCTGTGGGATGCAGTGATGGAGAAGGGTGGCCGGAGATGCTTTCATTTTTAAGCTGCTGGCACAGCAAAACTTTCCAGTGGGTGGCATCATCCCTTCCTATACGGCTGCCATTTCTTGTGTGACTTCTCAGCCAGAGAGCGATGGGGTTTGAACAAATCCCTTTACCTGTGTTGGAATTACCTGAGTGTGAAAATCTTTTTCTGCTTGTAAAATTACTCCGTCCCTTTTTCCTATTTAAAAAGTGATAAGAGGAACCCATGCCCCTTGTAGAGAAATTAGAAATTACAAATAAGAAACAGAAAGATAATCCCCTGGAATCCTTTCACCATGTCTCTCTCCAGACAAGTCCCCATGTGAAAAATAGACATAAACATGTACTTTTACATAAGTAGGATCCTGGGATCAATACTGTCTTGGGACCTGTGAGTGTCTTCAGTATTTTGTGATCTTGTCAAGCTGACATTAACTACCTACATTGTCATATTCGATAGGTGTATTATTCCATGGGGTGGGCAGCCTGTTGCTATGTATTTCATCATATTGCGTTTATTGGACTTCTGGGTTGGTTTCCTACCATGCTGAGCAATGGTATATGTGCTGCCTAAGCGAGCACTCACACTAAGCTGTGGTGTGATGAATTTCCTAATTTACCTCATTAATGTCTATATACTTACTTGTCTTGATGGTCTCATGGTTAAGTTTTTAGACCAGGACTAACATTTTCAAGCATTTATCACATGCCATGCTACTAAGTACTTTAAATGCATTTTCTGTTGAAACCTGTAGAAGATTCTGGACAAAAAATTCACATTCACATTTTACAAATGAAAAAACTGAGGCACAGAGAGGTGAAGAGCTGGGATCACGCAGCTGGCAAATTGCAGTCAGGATTAGAACTCAATCCTCTTTGACACTAGAAGCGTCTGATGCAAAAGATTTAGTCAGGTTAGTCTCCCACCACATGGTACAATATAAGGGTGCCTGTGACCTACTTCCTGTCCTCCATTGCTTGTCTCTATGAGAGGTTGGCCTAAAGTCTGGTCTCTGGAGTCCCCTCATCTGCAATGTACAATAGACCATGAAGGAAGAAGAGAGAGTTTGTGCCATGCCTGAAGGAATACGGAGAGTTTCCTACATGACCTGGCTTCCCTGCCTTCTAGTGAACCATCCAGGTCGGGAAGATGCAGCCATCCAAGACTTCTCTAGGGGAGTTGGGGGGCATGTGCTTGGGCTCAGATGCATCCAGGGCCAGGGAACCTGTGTGCAGGGAATCTGCTGTTCCTGGAGCAAGTCCTTGCTGGCTGCTCTGGGGAGAGCTGGGCAAGTGCAGGCAGCCAGGGCATCTGTAGAGAGTGGTAGGGAAAGAAGGGTGCTGAGTGAGAGGCATATTCCAAACAGGCTGTGGGTGGCTTGCTTGGTATTTGTTTAGTAGGCTGTTTGTTTTGCAGGGACTCACCTGTGGGTACTAAGCCAGGCTTATGGTGCAGAGGTGAGACTGGGGCCCTCTTCTCAGGACCCCCCTAGGCCAGCCTCTTGGCAGCTCTGCTCTTTGGTGATAACTAGAGATCCAGCTGCCGCAGCCATGGAGCTAGGGGACAGGACATGGCTGGTCTTGGTCACAGGTAGCATAACATACAGCCGTTAGAAGCAGCAGAGGCTTTAGTATGCCCCCACATACATTGGCCCCTTGCAGGGATCATCTTGGCCCTGCAGAACAGACAGAACAGGGAGGGCTCGCCCTCCACATGGCCCAGCCATTCCTTCCCGATTTATCTATAGATTGAGCTTGATGATCCAGACTCATATTCATTCAACTAATCACGCGAGTTATTTCTGCAATTTAGGTCTTCGTATAAGTGCACTTGGCTGCTGAATATGTGATCAGCCACAGATTTCTCCTTCTTTAAAACCCAGGGAGCGGAAATGCCAACATGAAGCCATCAGTGCAAGGCAGAGATTTCCGAAACACTGAAATCAGGCCACTCAATGTGCTGGCCCCTGGACCTCCTGCTAGGCTGCCACTTGGCCCCATCAGTGCCCCACAGAGCCCAGGTGGAGGGCTCCATCTGCAGAACCCGAGAGGACAGCAATCAATAGATGATCTCCTCACATTCTTTTTACTTAACCGGAGAACTGGTTTGCCTCTGAGGTGACTGTGTCTGATGGAGAAAAGGCATTAAAGGGCTTCAAAAGGGTCAGTAGCAGGTGGGAAAGGCTCTGGTAGACTTTGAGGTGGGCAGGTCAGCCTCTGTTCTCAGTGCCCTGAACTTTGCTGTGACCTTGAACAACAACCGTTCTTAACATCATCGTCGTCATCATCATGGGCATCAACACCAGTCTGGCCTGTGGACAGGACTCGTTTGTTCATTCACTTGAGGAGCCTTGTGGAACTTCCACAGAGTCCCAAGGACTGGATGAGGCCCTGGAGACTACAGAAGTAAACCAGGCCGGGGCTCTGCCCTGCCTTGCTTCAGCTCTCCCAGGGAAGACCACTGCAAACAGTTAAAGATGCAGGTATGGGAGACTCTCCCTTCAGTATGCGGGAGAACCACCCTAAGGTGAAGAGCTCTACTTTTGCTCCTGGCTCTTGTCCTAGAGCAACTGGAATGGCTCCATCAGGAGTCCTGAGCCAGCTGCTGAGAAGCAGCTGTTTGTTCCTTCTCTGTGAAGCACGCAGGCATTGTTATACCAGGGTGGGCCAAAGTCGGGCTTCTGTAAGAAGCATCCCAGGAATGGATCGCAGGTGCAGCTGTGTAGGGCCATTGGCGTTTCTGTTTCCCAGGCCAATTGTGCTAACTCACAGCCCCTAAAAATGAAGGTGAGGGTAAAGGTCTCAGGTGAAATAAATACATTTGGACCGGATCCAAGGGTACGGTCAAGAGTACAAAACAACCTAGAGCCGTGATTCAGAGTCATGCCCTTCATTCTTCTAGACTGACAGTTTCATCCTATTTGACCTCAATATTTTTGTTTTTTAAAAGCAAACCTACTGGAATAATAGAAGTGACCTGTATTTCTTTCAAGGCAGCCTCACTGGGAGGCTAGTTCAGAGTTCTTGATGCTGCTATCTAAGACCAGCTTTTTGGAGCCGGTACCTGGACCACACATCTGCTAAGTTGTTGTTTTAGTCCATCTTGTGTCACTGTCGCTATATCAAAACACCTGAGGCTTGGTAAGTTGAAAAGAGTTTTGTCTATAGTTTTGGAGCTGGAAGTCCAAAGGTAAGGCAGTCCTGTCACTTTGGCCTCAGCTCAGAGCCTTTTGGTGCCTTTTGGCACAGATGACATTACGTATTGGGAAGACATGCAGAGGGATTACATGGCTTGAGAGGAAGCAAGAGAAAGCTGGGGAGAAAGCAGACTCATTGACACAGAACCTGTCCACTCCCATGAGACCTAACCTACTCCTGACACCCGCATTAATCCCTTTAGGAGGGCAGTCATGACTAGTCACCTCACACCACTTTTCAGTACCATTACACTGGAAACCAAGCTTCCATCATTCAAGCCTTAAGAGATAAGCCACATCACCACACTAGGACTTTAATAAACTCTGTTTTTAGAAAGCATGTTTCTGCCTGCTGCTGTGCAAATTCAAAACATAGGTTTGAATTTTGCTTTGCTACTTGTTATGATGTTAGGCAAATCACTTATCTTCCCTGGACCTGTTTCCTCATCTGGAAAATGGATGTGGTACCATTTCACTTGATTGTAGTGAAGGTCGAATGAGGTAACACAAAACACCCAAGAGCACGTGAAATGGTGCAGTGCTAATCCTCCTCTTCTCTCCCCCATTCCTACCTCATCTTTTTTGAGAAGACAGAAAATAATAATAGTAGAAAGAGCACTGGATTGGGAGGCAAGCAGGAGGTGTACGTGATTCCAAGCAACTTATCCCATGTGTAATGAGCTCAGTTTCCTCATCTGTAAAATGAGAAGGTTGATTTCTGACTTAGGTCAGCCTCAGAGACTTAGAGATTGGATTAAACAAGGCTGATACAAAAATATTTTTAAAACGTAGAACATTGGACAGTTATATATATAATCTTAATACCCGAGGTGGTAGGGAATTCAGACTCAAGTCAGTACCAAAAGGAGAGTGAGGAAGTCCCTGATAAGTTTTAACTACTCAGTTCCACCTGTGGCTTTGGTTCAAGGGCTCTATTGAAACCTCTAGTCCCAGGAGCCATAAATATCTACACATGGAGGCAAAATAACTTTTCACCCCTTCTGTCTTTCCCTGCCTGGGACTCTGGAGCATTCAGTCTAACAGAGCTTGGAGTCCCACGTGGCAGTAGCAATCAGCCGGGTTTTGTCCAAGCAGCTTCCCTCTGCCACACAGCACCCTTCCATAGGGAAGAACCCTGGTCTTCCTGCCCATGGGAGGGAAGAGAGCTTTCACTTGAAAAATTAAAGCAGGTGCATGAGATAGTGCTTACTACCTTGGGCCATAGGTAGTGTCTCCTACTCAGAACCTTCCAGGGCCTGGTACAGTCCATGGAGGAGGTGACCAGGCACCAATCAAGGTCATTGGAAGAGCAGCTCCAGGCCCTCGGTGCTGGCAGAGAGTGAGTGCTAGTGAACATCTACAGAAGCAATGATTGAGTCCTGTGGAAAAAACAGTGATGGATCAAAACAGCATTCTAGAGGTAGGAAGCCAGATGTTCCTTGTCCACCTAACTGCCCTAACCTAGTTGGAGACTAGTACCCAACAGGTAATATTAAAAGCTGCAGTCCTCAGGCTCTTATCCAGTGCTCTGATGGCCTCATCAGCTGAGTTAATCAGATACAACCTTGCTGCCTACTGACCCTGTTGGTTACTTAGTGGAAGTCATCATTCCAAGCACAAGAGCCTGGAGTGGGGTGAGGAGGACCCAAGAGTTCTAGTAGCTCTGCATCTCACCAGTGTGGATAAAGTCCTTTTAATTTTAGCCTTCGTAGTGAAGGACACACTAAACCCTCTGTTGAACCCCACGAAATGTATCTGTTTACTCATTTTGAGCTCTTCTGTCCTATGCTACCACTAGAGAGAACAGAGCCAAATGGTCATGATCTGTTCCCCCACAAGTGTGGGTCAGATAGCTTTAATGAGAATCTTGCTCGGCAGCTTCCCAGCTTTTATAACCTGGGGCAAATTAATCTCATTGAACCTCTGTTTCCTCATCTGTTAGATAGGGGTGGTGAAAAAACATTGCGGAGATTAGCTGCAGTAATGTATGGAAAAGGCTTGGCCTATAAAGGGCTCAACAGATGTTAGCTGGCGCTTATTTGCTTGTTTCACCTGCCAGCTGACGAGTGGTAAAGTCACTGAAGGTTTAAGAAAAATTCGTGAAAGAATTCAGTAATAGCTAACATTTATTGGACATTTGCAGTGTGCCAGATGTCTTCTGAGTGCCTTTTATAGATGACTGGTAATATTAAAAGTCCTATTGATTTCCATAATTCTTCACAAATTGGAAAAAGGCCACTTTGGTTTGATTTTTCAGGTCAGAACACATTAATGCAGTTGTGAGAACCTAATGGCTTCCTAGGAGCCATGAGTCTAGAATCTTAGAGGTAGCAAGTTTGAAAATAATGAGGTATATTTGCCTTTTACAGCTGCTCTGTACATACCTGTTCTTGCCTTTGTTCAGAGCCTGGGGACTAATGATTTAGTAAAGAGAAAAAGCACTGCTTAATGTCATTGGCAGGTTCTGGGTGAGGTTTCCACTCCTACCATCCTTATGCTGGCAGGTGTGGCCTTAGGAGAGGACTTGCCTCTCTCTAGCACTCAGGGTGCTTACTTGTTTGGAATGCTTAATTCAGTGTATCAATTAACTATTGCTGTATAACAAATCACCATGAAACTTTGTGGCTGAAAATAAGCATTTATGATTTCTCGTGAGTCTGTGGGTCTTGGTTGGATAATTTGTCTACAGTCAGCTAACAGGTCACAGGCTTCTTGTTGGCCTAGGATGGCCTTGGTTGGATGACTTAGCTATGCTCCACGTACGCCTGTGCTTTCCATGGCAGAGAAAGGGTACAAAAGAACAGGGAATTGTGTGCGTAACTTCTTTAGACCTAGGCTCAGCACTGGCACTCGTCACCTCTTCTGCCTTCTGTTGGTCAGAGCAAGTTAAATGTCCAGCCTGAACACGAAGGTTGAGAATATAGACTCCATCTTTCGATGACAGCAGCTGCTGAGTAATGTGACCAAAGCCATGGACCCAGAGGGGTGGAAAATCAGGGACTTTTCTATAATCTACCATGGTCAAATTGCATACTACTGTAATATCTCATAATCAAATCACTCATGAACCAGTGTGGGAGAGAGAAGCTGATTCCCGTGTTCTCAGATCAAGGCCTGGCATGCTTGTATGGATTTGGGATAAATAACCGGGTACCCAGTCACCTGCTGGTGCTGAGCTCAGCTTCACTTAATCAAATGAACAGAACTAAAGGACATGTTTTCACTTGATATTCTGCATGTATTAAGCACCGTTGTGTGCCAGGTTTTGAGTTGAGCCAGATTTGTAAGTCATTGTAACAGCCCACAGAGGTGATCCTGGAAAAGGTGCACATGGGGCTCCCTGCAGCTTGGGCCTTCTCTCAGCCGGTTGTTGGGGTGGATCCATGGGCCTTTATTCAGGCCACAGGTGAAACAAGAAGCCTTAGGACCTGATTGTCCCATTTAAACTCCGTGTCCCTGGAGTTAGCCACATCCAGACCCCTCTGGCACTGGGCAGCTGGGAAATGGAAAAAATAGAGCATGTGTCCAGACCCAGCGTGTGGACATGCCCAGCTTCCCCCGGGCCCAGGCTGTGTCTGTGTGTGCTGTGAACCAAGGCTTCCCGTTGCGCACATGCTCGGCAGCAACTGGCTTCAGGGGGAGTTAAATCAACCTTTGCGTTTCCTTCAGCCCCTCCTCATATAGACATCCAGCTGGCATTTTTCCTTAAATACCACTCATTTTTAAAAGGGGAAAAAATGTTGGTGGCATTGAAATAGATCACGCTTTAAAATGCAGAGTAGCAGAGAGTCGGTTCAAATTATTCTCTTAATAGAGTTCTTCGGAGTGAGGAAGTGACGAGAGAACATAATCGCTTCTTTTGTCATTTGGGCAAAAATCTAAAGACTGCACTCCATTCGTCTGCAAATATGTCTCCTTGGTACAGATTGCAGCAAGCAATCTGTGTGCGGGGCAAATGGTCTTTAATTAAAGTCTGTTGTCTTGGGAAGTTGAGGGAGATAATAGATTTGAAGCACAAACTAATATAAAATATTTTCTTTTTAAAAGTAAAAAATACATATTTTAAAATTGTATTTCCTTTCTGGTTTCCTAATTAGGAAAAATTTTGTTTATAAGGAAAGCAACTCTCCTGGATCTTATTCATGGATAAAAATTTTTGCAATAAGTCCTCTGAAGAATTTCCGTAGCAATCATGGTGAAAATGCATTCTCAAGCATTGACTTTTGTAGCTGAAGTGCATTATGTGTTTTGCATGAGCTTTTGAAAGCTTAAATAAATGAGGTGGCTCAGAAAGGAGATAAAAAAAAATGGGAGGAAATTATACCGATCCCAAAGAAGATAAATGTCCACTAATTCTCAGATTAACATTTTAGACTCCTGTGTTTTTATAGGAGAATGTTTGCAATGCTGATAGTGTGAGATTGGTTTACGATGTCACATACCAGGTAAAATCAATGAAGCCTTGTTTGAGTTCTCAGAGTCAGCTACATTCGAAAGGAAGCGGCATTTAATGCCATGACCCAGTGGTGCCCCAGCCACCTCCAGTACTTGGTGCTAGTGCTATACTTAAGATGTCACTGGGTTGCATTGGCCCTCAAGATCAACTGAGTCAGTTTGTATTCTTCGGGTTATGGAAGATTGAAGATCCAAGACTATTAAATTAAGCCCCAAAAGAATTTACTGAATGACTTGACTGAATGTTGCTTCAGGCACAGCTTGATCCAGGGCTCAAATGAAAAGCAAAATTCTGTGTCTGTTTGCTCTGGGCTGTCTTCATTCTAAGATTGGCCCTTCATTGTGTTATCAAGTTGGTTCCGCAGCTTTTACCTCCATCTACTGAGGTTGTATCTAGTACAAAAAGCAAGTCCTGCCTTCTTAAGGGTTTCAGTTTGAGCCCCAACATCAACTCTGACCAACTTGGATTCGGTGGCTCTGCCTGTGCCAAACTAATCCCTGTATTCAGAGGAATGAAAAATACAGACTGGCTGAGCCTAGATCACATGATCATCTACACTGATGATCGGGATAGTCCTATCCCAAGCAGAATATGGACTAGGAGTTGAGGAGGGAGAAAAATGCCCTACAAGGTCATTTAAGGATTTGTTAACCACCTACCCCGGAAACAGATGGGTAGGTGCAGGGATGTGAACCCCCAGATCTCTGCTACATCACCTTTTCATTCCTTTCTTCAGAGAATACCTGGAGTACTTACAACAAGCCTTCTGAAGTAGGTGCAGGGTTACTCTGGTGAAGAGAAGGGGCCGGGCTCTGCCCTCAGAAAGCAAGCAACTGATTGTCCAATACCAATGGTCAGACTCCCCCAGACCTCCAGCCAACTCAGCATTTTAATTGAGCACTTGCTATGTGTCAAGGCCTAGAAACAGACATTTAAGGAAAACTAGGGCCTTGCCTTCAAGCAGTATAGGATAGATCAGTGATGGTGGGTATGCATGGGAGTCTTGGGCACTGGAGACATGAGCATATCACCTCTCTGCCTTTGCACATTAAGTCAGAATTGTATTTTGCTATAACTAATGGAAAGCTCATACCAGCAATGACTTAGAAGTTTATTTTTCACAAGTCAAGGTGGTCAGCCTAGTTACGTAGTTCTGACTCCATCGTCCTTAGAGACTCGTGTTCCGCCCTTCATCCTGAGTAGTGACTTCTACGTTATGGTCCTTGGTGGCTGCTCTGACTCCACTCATGACCACATTCCAGCCAGCAAGAGCAGAAAAAGATGAAGCGCGTGCCCCTTCCCTTCACACATACTGTCCAGAAGTTGCACATAACACTTCAATTCATGTCCCACCGGCCGGAATTTGGTCACATGCCTATACCTAGCTGCAAGGGAAGCTGGGAGATATGAAGCCTTTATTCTCATGGTCATAAATGCTCAGATAGAAATACAGCTTCCATTTTTCTGTGCCTAAAGAAATTAAAGAATAGACACTAGCGGGCAGCTGTCAAATTTGGTCACACTCATACCCTGGTTTGCCTAACTGTGTCCCTACCCTTCTTCTCCAGGGCTCTCACACACTAGGCAAGCACTTTACCACTGAGCTACATCCCTGCCTTTTTTTTTTTTTTAACCAGGTTTCACTAAGTTGGTCAGGCTGGTCTTGGACTTGTGATCCTCCTGCCTCAGCCTCCAGAGTAGCTAGGATTAAAGGCATGCACCATCATCCCAGATCTTCAGAATCATTTTTTAAAAACCAAATTCTTGCCTCCTTCCTGAAGTCTTTTTGATTTTAGCTCCAATTGGGATATACTTCAATATAGTAAACTGCATATTTAAGTGTACCATACACTTTGGGAAATGCATTTTGTCATCCTCTAAATCAAGATACAGAACACCTTACTTCTGTAAGTTCCCTTGTGCCCCTTTGGAGTCAACCTTCCTGCCTTCTAGCGTGGGAATCCCTGGTCTGCTCATCACTCTAAATTAGTTTGAACCGTTGTGGAAGCATATAGTGTGCTCTCTGTGCATCTGGTCCTTTCACTCAGCATAATGTTTTCTAGTTTCACCCGTGCTGAACATAGCAGGAGTTGCTCCTGTTTGTTACAGAGTATTCCATTGTATGTCTCTATCACAGTTTATTTTTTTCTCTTTACTAGTTGATGAACTTTGGGCTATTTTCAGGTTGGGTGGATTGCCCATAATACTGTTTTGGACATCTATGTACAACATTTTACATGGATGAAAGTTTTTGTTTCTCTCGTGTGATACCCAGGAGTGGAATTGTAGGGTCTTATGTGAAGTGTGTGTTTAACTTTGTAAGAAACTGCCAGACTCTGTTTTGCAAGGTGGATGCACCACTTTCCAGTCTCACTGGCAGTGTTGGGAAGCCCCATCTGCTCCACATCCTCACCTACTTGGTATAATCAGTCTTTTGGGTTCTTTTAAGATATTCTAGTGAATGTGTGTTGGTAGCTCACTGCAGCTTTGTTTATGCACACACACATAAACACATATTCTTCCCATTCTGCTATGGTTTGGATCTGGAATGCCCCCCAAAAGTCTCATGTGTTTGGATGTTGTGGATTATGGGCGTGTGGTGGATTACTGGACATGTGACCTAGAAGGGGCTGATCACTAGGGCTTAACCTGGAAGGGGCAGAACACTGAGTCTTTGCTCAGAAGGGGTGGATCACTGCGACATAACCTGGAAAAAAAGTACACTAGCTCTGCCCTTCCTCCCTCCCTTGGCTTCCTATCTGCCATGCCATGAACAGCTTCTTCCAGCTAAGTCACCACTGCCGTGTGCTTCCACCATTGCCAACTGCCCATGAATGGGCTGAGATCTTCTGAAACTGAGCCAAACTGAATCTTTCCTCCCTTAAGTCATGCCTGTCACAGCAATGAGAAAGTAACTAAGACAGAAATTGCTACCAGAGAAGTGAGGTTATTGCTGCGACTTTACTTGGCCATGTTGTTTCGAAAGCCTTTGGAACTGATTTGCAGAAGGAGTTTGGAAAGGTTTGAAGATGCCAGCTAGAGAAGTCTTAGGATGCTGAGAACTGAGCTTGATCAGAGACTGGTCAGAGCTCAGAAGACCAGAATGCTGCGAGAATTGCAAATTGGAGAGGCTAGGCTCAAGGAGTTTCAAACTGAAAGGAGGGCTCTACTGGCAGTTGGTCTAAAAAACCACACGTGCTATGCTCTGGCAGGAAGTGTGTCAGCATATTGCCCCGTCCTAAAACTTTACCTGAAACTGACATTAAAGGTGGTGATAAACTTTAATTTGGTGAGGAAATTTCAAGGCAGTCCAATATTTGGGCTGTCACATGGCTACTGCTTTTAGCCAGCTCTACACTGAGAAGCAGGAAAAACTACAGAAAACAGAAATAAAAATTCTGCAGTTTGAAGTAAAAAGGCATATGGTTGTTAAAGAAATTGGCATTGAAAAGACACCAGGTACTTGGATTCAGGACTATAAAAAAAGAGGGCTTGAGGGTGCCTCAGGAATCAGCAAGACTCTACCCTCTACTGATTCAAGGGTGGAAAGGAAAAAAGACTTTGCTCTAAGAAGAGTACCCTAGGGTCTCTGTAAGGCTAAAGAGGGAAGTGTTTGCAAATTCAGCCATTCAGGGACTTGGAGGCTGCTGTGGCAGAAGGCCAGGAGGACCAGACTCCTGCTTCAGCCAGTGACAGTACATGCCATTACCCACAGATTGCTAGCTGTACAGGCATGCAGTGTACAAAAATTGTGGGGTCATGGAGGCTTGCACCCAGATTTTAAAGGAAGGCCTTAGCAGAAGGCAGTGTGTCCCTGGAAAGACAGTGCATGAATTTGTGACAGAGTAACTCAAGGTGCAGTAGAGACCCCAGAGATGTGGATAGGTCAGAAACATGGATTCGTAGCTGAGGAAAGCCACAGGCTGTCAGTGGAGTCCATCGGAAGGAGGAGCCATGGAAGCTGCAGCCAAAGACAGTGCCATACCGGCGAAGCCAGCCTGTCCCTGTGGAGCTCACATCTCACCACAGGTTACACCAAGTGCTGGACACAGGACTACAGGATTTAATAGCAATACAGGATCTAGCCCTTCTCCTGCTGGATTGTAACTTGTTTTAGTCCAGTTGCTTTCTATCCTCCCATTTTTCCCTTTTGAAATGGGAATTTCTGCCCTGTGCTGTTGTGTGTTGGAAGTGTTTAACTTTTCTTTGATTTTTCACAGGAGCTCATGCCTAAGAGTTTGGCTTGAGTCTCAGAGGAGACTTTGGACGTGGACTTTTAAGCAAGTGCTGCAGCTATTAAGACTTTAGCAACTCTTAGAGAAGGATTAAATGCACTATGCATAAGGAGATGAACTTGAGTCTTTTGGGTTGGGAGTAGAAAGTTGCGGTTTGGCTGTGGAATGTTTCTCAAAAGCCTCATGTTTTTGGATGTTGTAGATTATGGGCATGTGGTCAGTTTTCGGTGTGTGGTGAATTACAGGTTTGTGGCTTGTAGGTATATGGTAGATTATAGGTGTGTGGTGGACAGCTGGGCATGTGAGACCTAGAAGGGATGGATCTCTGGGGCTTAGCCTGGAACGGGTGGAACACTGAGGCCTGACACAGGAGCGGATCACTGAAACATGACCTGAAAGCATACACATTCGCTCTGCCCTCCCTCCCTCTGGCTTCCTGTACGCCATGCCCCAGCTAGGCTGCCACCATGTGCTTCAGCCGTGGCCAGCTGCCCATGAATGGACTGAGACTTGAAACTGTGAGCTAAAATCTTTCCTCCCTTAAGTTGTGCATGTTGGTATTCCGTCTCAGCAATGAGACTGTAACTAAGACACATTTGCTGTTTCTTCTCTTAATTGTACTAAGATATTGGTTAGTCAGTGGCCAGCATCCCTCTTCGTGGCTGAATCTCTTACAAGAGTACGATTTCCTTCCCTTTACTGCTCTGCTCTTTCTTCCACCAGAGTTAGTGTCTGTCCTCGTTCTTGCTGCTTAGCTTGTTACTTACCATCACTCCTGTGCCCACATCCTCCCATAGTTGTGCTGATCTTTCAATGTTCAGATGCAAAAAGGGTTCCATAAATCTCACCTTCTTGAAAAGTCTCTCTTGGAGTCTGCAGACCTGCTTTGTGCTGACCCCAGATCTCCTGCACTGCTACTGTCTTTGGGGATCTTTTTTATCACTCTCTTATTGGTCATTTAAAGTATTTTTGTTGATATATAATTTATGTATCATAAAAGTCAGCTATTTTAAAGTACCAGTCAATGAATTTTGGTATATTTGTAGAGTTACAGCAACATTATCACCACCTAATTCTCAAACATCTCTGTCACCTAGAAAGAACCATGAGCCTCTTCCCATCCCCCCCTCCCAGCACTGGGCAGCCACTGGTCTATTCTCCATCACTATACATTTACCTTTTTGGGATGTTTTATGAAATTGGAACCATACAATTTTTGATCTTTTGTGTCAGTTTCTTTGGCTGAGCATGATTTCCTTTCAGGGTTTGTCCATGTTGTAGCATGGACGATGTATCATTTCTTCTTATTGCTTCATAAAACTCTATGATGGATCTGCCACGTTTTATTTACCCATTCACCAATTGATGGACATTTGGGTTGTTAGCACTTTTGGCTACTGTGAACAATGCTGCTATGAACATTGTGTGCATATTTTTATGTGAACATATGTTTTTATTTCTCCTGGGTCCATATGCCTAGGAGTAGAATTCCTGGTCATGAGAGACCTTAGCGTTGAACTTTCTGAGATGTTGCCAAATTGTTTTCTAAAGAGGCTGTACCATTTTCCACACCCCTCAGTAATAAATGAGGATTCCAGTTTTTCTACATCGTTGCCTACCCTTTGTCTATCTTTTTATTACAGCCATTCTAGCGGGTGTGAAGCGATATACCTCAGAGTGGTTTTGATTTGCATTTCCCTAATGTCTAATGATGTTGAACATCTTCTTGTGCTTATTGACCATTTGAATATTTTCTTTGGAGAAATATATATTCACATACATATTCAAATACCTTGCCCATTGGGATTGACTGGGTAACTTATCTTTTTAAAAATAAAATTGAGCTGTAAGCGTTCTTTATATATTCTGGATGTCAGTCTTTTATGGGCTATATGATTTGTAAATTTTCTTTTCTGCCTTTTCACATTCTTGATGGTATAGTTTTCAGCACAAGTGTTTCTAATTTGATGTAGTCCAGTTTAATCTATTTCTGTTTTGTTCTGCCGTGCTTTTGATATACTAAGGAACCATTGCCTAGCTCAAAATTTTGAGGATAACTCCATTGTTGCCTTCTAAAAGTTATCATTTTTCACAGTTAACCTTTAGCTATTATTTTGAGTTTGTTTTTATGAGGTAGGACTCCAACTTCATTCTTTTGCATGTTGATACCCAGTTATCCCCCACATTATTTTTTGAAAAGGCTCTTCTTTCCCATTGGATTGTCTTAGCATCCATGTTGAACAGCAGTTGAATATAATGTATTATTGCTAGATTCTGAATTCCTTTGATCTGTATGTCTGTTGTAATGCCAGCATCACACTGTCTTGATTATCGCAGCTTTGTAGTTTTTAAAACAAAAAATTTGAGTCTTCTTTCTTTGTTCTTTTTCAAGATGATTCAGTTGTTCCCTTGTATTTCCATATGAATTTTAGGATCATCTTGTCAACTTCTGCAAAAAAAGGAAGAAAGACAATTGGGATTTTGATAAGGATTGTATTGAATGGTGTTGCCACTTATTAAATATTAGATACTGGGGCTGGAAGAATGGCACGGTGGTTAAAGTACTTGCCTTGCAGGTGCAAGGCCCTGAGTTCAGTTCCCCAACACGACATAAAGCTGAGTGTGGTAGCACACGCCTATAATCCCAACACTCAGGAGGCTGAGGCAGGATAATTGTCCTGAGTCCTAAGGCCAACTTGGGCTACACCAGTGAGTTCAGGCAGCTCAGGCCACAGAGGGAGACCCTGTCTCAAAAAACAAACAAACAAAAAAAATTAGATATTAAAAGTCCTCCAGTCCATGAATATGGGGTGTCTTTTTATTTATTTAAATCTTTTTAAATTTTTATTTTAACAACATTTGCTAGTGCCTTGCTGTCATTTTATTAAACTTATACCTAAGTATGTTATTTTTATTAGGTGCTTATGTTAAAGGAGATTTTTTTTTCTTAATTTCATTTTGGAATATTTATTGCTAGTGTATAAAATACAATTGATGAATCCTAAAACCTGGTTGAACTCATTTATTAGTCCTAATACTGTTTAGATTAGGTTTTTAAAATTATAAGGCAAGGCATGTTATCTGCAAGTGGAGATGTTTTTACTTTTTTCTTTCCGGGAGGGCTTTATTTTTCTCTTTTCTAACCACCCTGTCTAGAATCTCCACCACAGTGTCCAGTAGAGATTGACATTTTGTTTGTTCTTGAGTTTCACCATCAAGTGTAACATTAGCTGTGGGCCTCTCCTGTTTTAGGGTCCCATTTGCAGGATTCCTGGCCTCTTATTTTCTTAGTTTGTTCCATTCAGTAATTTCCTGGACTAGGGAATATGAAGAAGGTAAAATGCTTGAAATTTTGAAATCAGAAGCTCTCTCCATTCTGCTCTTAGGCTTAATTGGAAATTAGGCTGCATAAGGAATCATAAGATGGAGTCATTTTCCTTGAGAATTTTGAAATCGATTCATTGTTTCTAATGCTCCTGGTGAGAAGTCTGATGCCATTTGGATCTCTTGAGTATGATCTGCAGTTTTTCTCAGGAAGCTCACAGGACCTGCTCTGTCCTGAGCGTTTTGAAACATCATGATGATGTGCCTTGGTGTAGGTCTCCTTTCATCCTTTGTGCTTGAAACTAGTGAGCTTTTTCACTCCAGAAATCCATGTCTTCAGTCCTTGGACATTGTTGTTGTTTAGATCTGGAATGTCCCCCAAAAGTTTCACATATTTGAATGTTGCAGATTATCTATGGAACATTGTGCCTTAGGAGATGGGACGCCTGGTCTTAAGGTGTGGGTTGTGGTCGTGTGGTGGATTATAGGCATGTGGTGGAAGACAGGTGTGTGGTAGATAATAGATTTTAGGCAGATTAGGGGCTTAAATCTGGAAGGAGTGGAACACTGAGGCTTGACCTGAAAGGGGCAGGTCATTGGGACAGGACCTGGAAGGATAGATGCTAGTTCCACCCTTCCTCCCTCACTTGGCTTCCTGTTCGCAGTGCCGTGAGGAGCTGTTTCTACCTCTGTCTCTGCCATGTGCTTCCACTATTGCTGGTTACCCTTGAATGGAAACTATGAGCTAAAATAAACTTTTCCTCTCCTAATGTGTGCATGCCAAGTATTAAGTCACAGTGACGAGATAGTAACCAAGACAGGCATGTTCTTGAGTTATATCTTTGATTATTTTCTTCCTTTTGTGTTCTTTGTTTCTGGAATTTCTATAATTTGGAAGTTAGCTCTAGTGGGTTGGTGCCCTAATTGTCTTGTCATTTCTTTTCTATTGCTGTTCTCCTCCTTATCTTTGGTTCTGTTTCGGGAAATTTCCTCAGGTTTATCTTCCAAATCTTCTATTGAGTTTTCTATTTCTGCTGTCAGATGATGTATTCATTTTCAAGAGCTCTTTTTTATTTCATGAATTTTTTGAGTATCCCAGTCTTATCTCACAGATGTATCATTTTTATCTCAGGTTTGTTTTTTGTTTTTTTTTTTAGTTTTCCTCTTTCTCCAAAGTCTCAGTGTCCTCCAGGTTACTTTCTCACTTGTTTGTTTTTCTGTCTGTCTCATGTTAGGTTCTCATGTGTTTATGGGTCCTATAACTTCATATTAAGTGTAGGGCAGAATAAAAGATGGCTGGGATGTCCTGTGGAAAGTGGAGTCTTTTGACTGATGCCCCTCAATAAGGTGTCCAGTGGGGACACTGAACAGATATTTGCTCTCTAGGGCTGGTCCTATTCTGCATAAGATTGTTTCTAGCCAGGCCTGGTGGCATATACCTTAGACTTAGCACTCTGGGAGGCTGAAGCAGGAGAATAGCAATTTTGAGCCCAACCTGGGCAACTTAGCAATACCCCATCTCAAAATAAGAAATGAAAAGGGCTGGGTGAAGCTGATTGGCTCCTTGGGATTCCACATTATCATCTGAAATATCAATCAAATGATCCCCATCCTGATATCTGCCCAGGAGCCTGTGTGACAATCAGGTGAGTGCTCTGTAAAGATACATTAATATAATTCAAATGCTAGCATGTGTGGCTCCGTTCTAATTGATACTTGATCTGAAAGTTGAGGGTCTATCTCTTGTACAGCATGGAGAAAACCCAGTCTGAGTTGTAGGATACTCCATCACCACCGCAGTGGTGCTGCCTGACAAACAGGCACAGACCTGAGTGTCATGCGGCACTAAGTATTTAGGTAGCTAGGAGTCCTCCAGGTCTCACCAGCCCAGCTGGTCTGCTGTGCAGCTCTGCATCTTGGGCTCACACTGGGGCCAGGATGCTCTAGAGGGACAGCGCAGCCCTGTTGCCCGCAAGTGGAAACACGTGTGCTCTTGAAGCCTCTGTTCTGTCACAGTTGTTATTGGCTAAAGTTCGCCACATGGAAGAGGACAGGGAAGACACCCTACTCAGTGACAAAGAGCATCGCTGCAGAGCTGGGTGAGGAACTGGAAGTTAATAAGCCTGTTCACCGTGGGTGTCCAGGCATGGCTCTGGAATGAGTGACCTCCCACCCCCACCCTGAGTGCCCTGGCCTTTTCTCATGTTTTACCTAAACAAGGAACCTGGGGTCCAGCCACTGTGATGTGTCATCAGTTAGAACGGTCACTCCTTTACATACACTGTGAAAGACGTTCTGCCCATCTCTAAAACAATCAGCAATGATTTCTCCAGTACAGTGACATAATTCCCAGGCTTGGGCTGGAGCTGTTGGTCACAGGCATCCGATTTAATCTGCTTAATTATTTGATTCAGTCAGAAGTTGGCTTAATTATTTTCTTGCTTCTCACCTCTTTTGAATCCATTGTGGAAACTGATTATGTCTTTAACACCAGCACAGAGATAAGCGTTTCAATTGGGAAATGTTAATTAGCCAAGGAAAATGAATGTGGGAGCTGCCTTTTGTCAAAGCACCATTAAAACCCAACTCCAGTCAATACCAAGGTGGTACACAGTTATCCCACTCATGACCTGGGAGGGAAGACCCAGCGGGTGATGGGAAAATAAATGCCTCTGGACCTCAGTGGTTGAGAAGTCTCATTCATTCAGGAGGCATTTCTAGGCCAGTTCTGGGTGCCAGAGATGCAGAGGAGAATTGGCCATGACCTTGTCGCCAAGAGTTCTCCTGGAAGGAAAGATCCACACATCAGAATGAGGTCAAAGTGGTGTGGGAATCCAGAGGAAGGAACTATGGCTCCCTCCCTGGGAACTTCACAGAGCAGGTGACACTAAGCTGCGCCTGGAGGTATGAGCCGCAGTAGCCATTAGAGGAGAGTGGAAGGGCGTTGCAGGCACAGGCAGGAGCGCAGTAGTGGCAGAGCACAGGTGTGGTGAAAGGGCGCACAGGAGGTGGCCACCAGGGCCTTGAGGCCGCTTCAGCGCCTCCCTGAATGAAGTGCACCGCATGTCCGTGGGTGTCCCATCCTGCTTTTCAGTTCCCTCTCCCAACTCATGGCTCTCTCCCCGCACCCTTCTTTCCAGTTTTGCCCTCTGGACAGTGTTAAGAGTTATCGGGAAGTGTTTGTTGTGATGGAAGTTTAAGGAGCTTGACTTTTGAGAGGATACTGGGACAGTGAGGGCTTGGGGGTGGGGGTCCAGGCAGCTAGGAGCACCAGCTGTGCACATTAGAGCTGAAGAGCAGAAGGGTGGCTGAGAGAGGAGAGCGCTCCCGGAAGTGAGCATTCTGGGCAGAGGCTCTGCGCTGAGGCTCATTGATTCTAGGGTGACAGTAGACTAAGATGATAGGTGGGCGATGAGCAGCCCTCTGGGCAGGACCTGGACCACAAGGGCCGTAGACAGCAAGTGCAGACCAGCTCCGTGCCTCCTAGCCCAGGCAGCTGAAGACATGGGGAACCCTTGACACTGCTAAGGCTGTAGCTGCTTCTGCAAACTTTACTTTCTGAAAAGCTCTGAATGCTCAGAGCAGGAGTCTGGATTACTTGGATCACTGCCTGAGACAAGCCTGTGTGGAATGCACTAGGGGGGGAGAGGTTACCTGGCCAGGTGCTCCTGCACCTGGGGGAGGGAGAGCAGACTCGTGCCTCCAGGCCAAGGAAAAGTTACACCGCCACACCTGTGCAGCCTGGTTCCTTCACCTTAACCCTTAGCCACCCTTTCCAGGCAGAATTAAGCCAAGGGCAACCAGAGGAGACGTCAGCTCCCTCTCCCCAAACTCTGAAACATGCCACTCGCTGCCTCTCAGATCCCAGCCATCTCATCCTCACCCACGTGGTTTTTAGTGGAGTGGTGACCAGCATGTACCCAGCTTTCTTCCTGGGAAGGATCTTCATGCCTCTCTCTCTGCCTTCCCCACGAGGGATCCTTCTTACCTATGACACATCTGGTATAGGGAAAAAGCACCAACGCTGTAGGCATTCCGGCCATGATTCCTGTATATTCGCAGTGCAGCCTTGGATAAGTTGTTTAACCTCTGTGAGCCTCAACTCTTGTCATCTGAAAAAATCAAGATACCATAGCCACTTACGCTGCAGAGTTGTTATGAGAATTAAGGGTACAATTTCCAGTTTGGCAGAGACAGAGACTTGGTATGTAGGACAAATTAAACAAGTGACCATGATTATTATGGAAGCTGCTAGACCGGCCTAAATTACCACCTAGTGGACTAGCAGAGTGCACATGGGCACCAACCGTTTGATTTCCTTTTTCTCTGTTTCCTCCTCTGTAAAATAAGGATAACAGTGGCCCTTGGAGTGGGTGTAAGATGCCAGGGTGTGATCGCTGGCATCGTGGATGCTGTGTGTCTTACCGTTGCCCCGGGCTTTGATGGTTTTCACTCTGGGGGTGGGAGAGCTGTCACATGCCACAAGCTAGAGCTGGTAAGTGGAATAGGAAGGAATGAGAGCGCGAGGGAGGTCGAGGGCAGTTCTGCACTCATCTTGCCATAGGACAAGCCCTCAGGGCCATATGTGCAGGGTGAAGTGGACTCACCTCCAGCTCCAGAGATGGGGGTGCATCTTCCACCCCACCCCAAGCCATGGCAGAGGAGCCCCCTCAGCAAAAGGACGTGGAATTCCCAGGATCCTGTGGAAGTTGTCCAGAGCCAAATGAAGCTCCCCACAGGTCCCTCCGGGCTTCCTTCTGCCCCCGATGGGATCTTGCACTGGGGCTGGGCTAGGAGTATGGGATGCTTAGAAGTGGGGGCCCGGCTGAGCCTCTCCTTCAGACTGCTAGCCTAGGCCCCACTTCAGGGCAAATAGGCTGACAGAAGGCTCAGCCACACGAGGCTCTTAGATCTCCAAAGGCAATGTGCACTGCTCATGGAGCCTGGCAGAGGACACTGGCACTGGAGCGCGGGGGTTGTGCAGAGACATGACAAGGTTTTGATAACAGAGTCTACCTGACATGTCTGAAAAATCGGGCATGCATCTTTCTGGCAGGGAATGCAATTTCCTGCTAATGAGTTGTGAGAGGCTGGAACAAGTTATCAGAGGGAGGCTGGGCTGACTCCCTCCCCAGGGAGTTGCCTGCAGATGGAGGCTTTGCCCAGCCTCCTCTTTCCAGGGCTCAGCTATCTGGGGAGCACACCTAGAGTGGGCCTTCCTCTAGGTCGGGACCTGCTGGTGGCCCTGGAGCCGCCCCAGCCCTTGGCTGCAATCCCCCTCCTGGCACAGAGTACACAAAGAAGTCCTCTCCCTTTTGGCAACCTGAAGCTCTCAGAAGACAGGCCACGGCCACCAGTGCTTCTCTGCACACCAACCTTCTCTCACCTGGTGTCTTCCTGATCCTTCACAGCATCCACGTGAGAGAAACTGAGAGGTGCAGTAAGGTGTTCGAGGTCATTCTGCTTAGCAGGTGCACTTGTTGAAGATAACGCCGGCTGCAACACTGGTTGCTTTAACAGATAAACCCAGAGAGCTCAGGGACTTGAGGCAACAGGCATTTATTTCTTGTTCCTATAAAGTCAAATTGATGGAGGTGGTTGCTGCAATGACTCAGGGAGCCAGGAGAGAGGAGGCACTCTCATCTCTAGGTGGTGACTCCCAGGGTCACCTTGGTCTTAGAGGATCCCACAGGTAGTTTTGAAGGGTGAGGACTTGTCGTGGTACATGTGACACATGCACATTCCGTTGGCCAGAACTAGGCCAGCGGTACCTCCCCGATGCAGAGGGGCTAGAAGGGCCACTTCCCCCTGGGCAACAGGCTCCCGCAGGGGCTGTGCCCCAGGAAAGAGCAGCATGATCTTGCTGGACAGAGGAGTGGGCAGTTACCTGGAAAGGCCCGACCCTGGATGAGCTCTCCTGGTTTCAATGAGTACCCAGCATGGTCTAGCCTTAGGAGGAGCACGGTGCGGCTCTGCATCCTTCAGGGAGCCTGGATTCCACACCCTGTCCCAGCTGCTGTGCAGCCTCCTTTCCATTCCTCCATCGTGTCTAGTCCTCGTGGCAGATCAGAGCCCAGCCGTAGACGCTGCTGCATTGCCCACCACACGGTCTGCCCCTCAGCCTGCACGCACATCCTACCACAGGGGCTGTAGCTTAGCAGTGATGCCTCCCCGTCCTCCTCCCCACATACCCCGGCCAGTTTGTCTCCGTGAGGCCAGGCATGTTTTGCCATCTGCCTGGAATACCCTTCCTCTCACTTATCCCCCCACGGACTTGTGCTCTTCCTTCCTGATCCAAATCCTTAGTAGTCTCTGAGCCTTCCTTCCGCAGACATAGCTGCTCAGCCAGCGGTTGCCGGGAGATTGTTGTGCACCAGGCCCCCTCAATAGAGGCTTTAGGGGAATGAACTCATTTACCCCCCAGCATACAGATAAGGAATCCGAGGCTCTGAGGGATGCAGGAAGCCTGCGAGGTCACATAGCTGGTGCGTGGCCAAGCGTGATCCCAGACCCAGGCCCTCGCGAGCCTGCCCGTAGTATCAGCTCACATGTACCGTGGCGCTAGCACAGCGCACTACAGTTACTCACCCGCCTGATGAGCTGTGGGAGGTCCCTGTCTTTTTTTTTTTTTTTGCAAAAGCGCTGTCATCTCCCTGAGGACAGAGGGTCAGTCCTTGGCCATCCCGGAATCTCCCCCACTACTGTCCCCACCACCACAAAGGCTGAGGTTTAGGTGGTGATTTTTCTCTTATAAATCCCTCGCCACCACCCCAGCCCAAACCAGAAATTCCTCAGATAATCAGCTGTCATAATCTCCTCCCTGCCTGCCTGTCAGTTTTTGAAAGTTACCCTGAAACCATTTGGAGATAATCTGAGAGGCGTAGACTGGCCTTCTCCGCGTGTGATTAAGTCCAATGGCTTTTTAATGACTTGAGCTTCGCCTTCGTAGATTGACAAAAATGGATTACCATATATTTCTAAAAAACTGTGCTGCCAAGCTCAGGCCTTTTTAGCTTCCCGTCACCCTCACAAACCTTCCCCAAGGATGACAAATAGTGGGGGCCTTCGTTGTTGAATCCCACGCAGCGCTGCCTCTTGAGTTCCCACAACCACCCTGGCCGGGAAAGCCCGGGAGCGCTCCGGGGCCGATCTTTACCAAATTGAACTGTGTGTTTTCTCTGAAGCGGAGAGAGCTGTCTCCTGGGCCGTGCATGGTACATTTGCCGCGTTTGTGCACTGCTGGCCCTGGAGATCTAACAGGCAGCTTGCACCCAGGAAGTGCCCTCAGGCTGCCCAGGATGAGGCTGTGAGTGGTGGTCCTCGGGTCAGCGGGACGGGCCTGCCTGCATGCACCTCTCCCTGCTCCCTTTTACTCCATGCAGGGCACCCAGCACCCTCGGCTTCCGAGATAGGTGTCACTGATCCCTTTTGATAGATGCAGGCTTACAGCCGGCCCAGAGAGGTTGACTCCCTTGGTGTGGTCTCACAGCTTGTAAGCTTAGAGCCAAGACTCAAGTGGGGGTTTTTGTTTGTTTGTTTGTTTTTTAGAAACCTATGCTTTTCCCACTATCATTGCTTTTTAAAAATAAATCAAAAGTGACTCACAGTCACTCCCTACAGCCCATGCACATTTAAAGAAAAGAATAGCACCAGTTGTTTCAGCAATGGATGTTAATTATCCCCATTGTACAGAAAAGAGTACTGAGGCTCACAGAGTCCATGATGAGAAGAGAGGCCACTTGGCAAGGAATAGGCCATGTCAGAGTTGGGTTTAGGTTCTCTGGATGCCAGTATAACTGCCTCCCCTGTCCTGGAAGAGAATTGTCTGCAGCAGGTCTGCTCCTCCTCGGCTAGGCGATGCAGGAGAGTCGACAGCGCAGGCTTGTGTTGCTTTCTGTGTAATGTGTCTTTCCAGATTGGGGAAGAGGCAGGGTAGCTTCTATTAGGTTCTGGACGGGCCTATGGTGCTAAGAAACGGAAGGCCTCCGGTCTGTAGTAGACACTGGACCTCTCTCTACCTCTTCCCTGGAGACTGGGGGTGAGTCAGGGCCTGTCATTGGCTGATGGAGGGAAGGCCACCTGGGCCAAGCCAAGCTGTTGCCAGTCACACCTGCCTTTGAAACCTTTTCAGGCCTCTGGGTGAGTTCAGAACTTATGACTCAGAACCCACTGTGCAGCCAGCATCCTCCAAGGTTCCTTGAGGGCTTCAGGGTGACGATGGCTAAATCTCTGCCCTTTCTGACAGAGAAACTGACCCTCCTGTGCGTCAGCCAGGGCCAGGCGGCAGGCACAGCCTGGCCTCGTGCCAACAGCTTCATGCATGAAACACCCACTGTGGTCTGAAAGTGTCATAGGCTCTTGGATCGAGTGCCTGCTGCATGCTGGGCAGTACGTGGGAGTCCTTTATATATGTTCACCTGAACTCATCATATCACTCTAAAGAAGGTCATTATTATCCCATTTCTTGAGGATCAGAAAGGACAAGTGTTTGCCCAAATTGAGACTGCCAGGAAGTAACAAGGCTAGCCTTGGAACCGTGGTCTCTTTGGTCCCAAAGCCCATGTTCTTTCTCCTGGCCAGGCTGCCTCCCAGGAAGCTGCACGGTCACGTGGTCTACAGGGCAGTTTCTGGTTATGGCCCTGCCGCTCCGCTGTGTGACTGTGGGGGCGTCGTTGCAGCACTGGAGTTTTGTGTCTCTGCACCTGCCATTTCCTTCTCCCCAGTGTGTTTTGAGATGAAAGTAGTTCAAAACCTGTTTTGCAGTGTGATCAGGAGGTTTTGGGTTTTTTTTTTTTTTTAAACACAAGTTTCCAGATCAGACAGCACTCTGAGCTTTTGTTTAAAAATTAACAAAATATCAACATTTTACAAATGTGCCTTGCTTTCTAATGGAGCCTGGCCAGAAGACTGCTCCATGAAGCCTATCCACCCGTTCACTGCTTGACTCTTACCTAGCAGTTGGCTGCAGCGAACAGCCTCCAGCCCCCATGGCAGCAAAGCACCGTATCTGTTTGATAGGGTGGAGGAAGCCATTCGTCCCACCAGGATGTTGACATCTGGATTGCGCAGTCCGTCCCTTTGACAGCGATTTCCTAGATGGATGGCCTCTGCTGTGTGTGGTGTGTCTTCTGCAGGGCTGAGCACTTGTCAAGTGTTTGCGGGTCCCCAAGAAGGTTAGGGCTTCTGCTGGCCAGTCACTCACCGGCGCACACTGGATCCTCCCTGCTTGGTGCCTGCTTGGGGATAGAGACTGGGGCCATTGGGAAGAATTAGACCCAGCCACTGCCCCTGGAATTCACAGGCATGTACACACAGGTGCGCAATACAGCGTGTGCAAGGCTGTGAGAGAGTGACACACAAGCAGAAGGCAGTCAGGTGGCAGGGGTCCCAGATGTCCTGGGAGAATGCCGAGGCCAGGAGATGAGAAAGTATTGACCAGGCCAACTCAGAGATGAGAGATGGGTGCGGCTCTGTGTGCGGCTCTAACAGGATGCCTAACAATGAACAGAAATTGCGGTGGGCCTGAGTTCCAGAGGCTAGAGGTCCAAGGTTGAGGAGCTGTATCTCACAAGGACCTCCTTGCTATGTCATCCTGCAGCAAAAGGCAGCAGAGCAAGAGAGGGCAGGCTCAAGAGAAAGAGAGAAGGGACCAGACTCATCCTCCTGTCGGAAATTCACCCCACTGATAATTAGCCCACTCTGACAATTCCAGCATTGATCCAGGTGAGGGCAGAGCCCTCAGGACCTAGTCGCCTCTTAAAGTTCACACCTCTCTCTACACTGTTGCATTGGGGACTAAGTTTCCAATATGGGAACATTGGGGGACACATTCAGACTATAGCAGAAGGCATCTAGGCAGAAGGATTGATAGCCTGAAGGCTCTGGGGAGCTGCTTTCTGATGGTCTGCTATCGGCCAGGGATCACTTGGTATCATATTTTTTCATTGCTGGGACAGAATGTCCAACATCTACAAATTAAGAGAGGAAAGTTTTATTTTGGCTTACAGATTCAGGTCACAGTCCATACAAAGGCTGCTGACAATGCTAGAGGCACATGGCAGAACTGCAGCCTGAGAAAAGCTCTTCACAGCATGGCAGACTGACAGCCAAGTGAGGGAGGAAGGGTTGAGCTACCTCATCAGGTCCTGCGCCGTGATCTGCCCGTTCTGGGCCGAGCGCTTTCCACAGGCTCCACCTCTTAATAGCATACTGTTATTTTATAACATCCAAACACATGAGGCTTTTTGTGGGATACTCCAGATCTAGACCATAGCAACTTGCAAGACAGCAGCAGAAACCTGCGGCTGAAGAGTTGGAAGGCCTGGACCACAGCCCTGTGCACTGCACCCAGGCGTTTGAAAGATGAGGGAAATTGAGGGCTTTTCAAACAGCAAAGTTACACGATCAGATCTTATATTAATCAGCCACTACTATGAGTGTTCTGCTGGTTCCTAGAAATGATTCCTTAAAAAAAAAAAAAAAAAAAAAAAAAAAACTTCCAGAGACTCCAGGAAACCTTTTCCCAGAAGTATTCAACCTCTTAGTGCAATTTTGTGTAACCCTGGAAATAGTCATTATGGGAGAATCTGAAGAAAAAAAACAGGAACAAAAAACCCAGGGCAGATAGAAGTGGAGAGGTTCCAGTCTCTAAAAGGGTTTGATGCAGCCAGAAGACGCCATCATGCACCATGATATAGTTTTAAAGCGTGTGCTTTGGGCCAGTGGGGATGTCACTTGAGTTCATCTTTCTGGAAACCCATGTGGCAGAACATGACAAGTGCTACAGCTGTGTGATAAATTACCCTGGAACTTAGTGGCCTAAAACAGGTCTTTAGTGATGGCGCAGATTTAGTGGGCCCGGAATTCAGATGGGCATGATTGGACTGGTCGTCCCTGTACCGTGGTATGTGGGCCTCAACTGGGGAGGCCTGGAGGCTGAGGCTGACTGCGCCGCTGGGGCAACGCTACTTGGAAGCTTTCCTGTCACGTATCTGGCATTGATGCAAGCTGTCAGCCACAACCTCCCATGGGACCGTCAGCCAGGATGTGGCCTGTCCCGGTGAGCCCGCCTGGGCTTCCTCACAGTATGGTGGCTGGCTCCAAGAGGCAAAAAGGGGGAGCTTCAAGTTTCTTAAAGCCTGGAAACTGTCATATCTTTCCTCTGCTTTATTCTGTTGTGCCAGGTTGTCACTTGGTCTGTCCAGGTGTAAGGGGAGGGGCCGGTGGAGGGTGTGAGGTCGTAAGACCTTTGTGGGGCGGGAGGTGACTTGGTTGCCATCTTTGAAAATACAGCCTGTCACACGGCACACTGGTTTCTTTGTAAGCTGAGAAAAACATTTGTGTTGTTCCCTTACAGACTATGAAAAGTCTCTGTGGATTGTATCATTAAATTAAATGCAGCCATTAGTATGTGGCTCTGGGGACACTGTGGTAATAGGCTACAACCTGGGTGATTTTTTTTTCCTTCTAAATATTCTTCCTAGAGCTGGAATTGCCCAGCCCAACCCATTTATCTTTACTAATGTAGCGCTGCGTAGCAATCTCATCGTTGTGGTATGGCAGGGTCAATAGAATGGATGTAAAATCTAGGAGGGCAGGTGGCTCCTGACTAGGACACCTCTGTGGAAGGAGATTTGAGGGGACATCGCTCCCTCATAGAGACTGATATACTCACAGCAGAAAGCTTAGTGCAAAGTAGAGGGTTTGGTGCACTGGTCACCTTGGCTGGCCAGCCACAGCTGGGGAGAAGCTTTCTTTGTCTACTGGCACGAGCCCCTGGCACCGACAGTTGTCCCTGCCTTGGGCATGACCACACTGACTCCCACAAAGTGAACTCAGTTTATCCAGCCTTAAAAATATATCCTTAATACTTCTGAGCCACAGGCTATAGCCAGACACTGAGAAATGGGAAGGAGCTCTAGTTCCCCAAGAAGCCCTATGGGCAAGGACCCATACTCCCCAATATTTATAGCTACATATGAGGAGCTGAAAAGTCTTCTAGGCCATGAAGGACACAAGAGAATGTCACAGGCAAGCAGACCCATGTCCAGTACTTCTCACAGGCTGTAAGGAAAACAGGACAGGGGCCAGTGCTGGGGTACTGTCTTAGCAGAGCAACCCACAGCTCTCGGGGCCCAGGATGGTCGGGCATGGAGAGCTCCAGGAACCAAGCCAGAGTATAATACACTGGGGAGCAAGAGATGAGGCCACGAGGGACAGAGAGGGCCACTTTTTCCATTGTGTTAAGCTCACATATTCCTAACGTGCCAACTCTTATCCATCCTCTGCCTCAATGAACTTGCCCAGAAGCCTTATAAGGTAGGTCCCATAGTTGTTCCCATTTTTGAGATGAGGAAAGTGAGGCTCAGAAAGAACGTGAGTTGCACCAGCCACAGCTAGTATGTGATGGAGCCAGTGTTTGACTTTGTGTCTCCCTGACACCAAAGCCGCCTCTTGCCCAGTGCAGGAGGCTACGTGAGACTTGGCAGCCAAAACTGGGACGGTAAAGTAGGAGTAACCCTTTCCTCCCAGAGGGAAGGGCCAGGAGAGACTCCCACACATTATCGCCCTTCCCAATTCCCAGGCCACGCCGTGGTTTCAAGGTGAGCCCAGGGGGCTCCCAAAAGAACAGTGAGCTGATTTGTCAAGTGTGTAGCCGTGCCAAGCAGATACAGACGTATTTACCAGATGCGTTTTTGCCAGGCTCGTATGTGATGCAGTTCTCCTGGCACAGGGACCTGCAGTGGCTCTCCATTACCCTAGCTCAGTATCTTACCCTCATTTTGCAGGTAAGAACTTTGATGCTTAGAGCAAATGTGTTGCTGACTGAGGGTGAGATTTGAACCCAAGGCTGCCTGATTCTTGAGCCTGTGTATTTTCTAGTGTACCTACCTTGCCAGCCCCTCCTCTGGCAATAAGTGGGTAGGGGTGTCCTTTATGAACAGTGCAGTTTCAAGCGAGACCTGGGAAAGTGGGCCGACGTGACGCCCACCCCAGCTCCGGCCATAAGAAAGGTCCTGGCTGCCTTGAAGGCCTGTTGCCCTATTGTTGCATGTAAGCCACACGCCTGCTTGCTAAAGGATATATGTGTTTTTACCTCTGGGGAGCCACACCCAGGTTGCAGGTAGAGGTGGATTCAGGCTGGGCCTTCTCTGCTGCCCAGCCTGGCCCCCAGTTAGCCTCTAGGCTGAAATGAAAGGCTCTCTGGTAAGTGCCTTGCTGGACTGCAGCCCAGCTGAGTGCTAGTGGGGCCAGGGATGGGGGTGGAAATCAACCAAGAGAAGGATCCAGGATCTGAAAGCAGGAGCAAGACCTTGCCAGCAAACCTCGGAGAGCTGCCTTTTAGCTGGCTGTACGGAGTGTCCCCAGAGATGTCGTGGGGCAGAGCCGGTCACAAGGAGCCCAGGTTGCCCTTCTGTCCTCACAGTTTGGCCCAGAAGACAGAGGCCTGTGGGGTGAAAACACAAGCGGTCCAGGGTGAGGCTCAGAAATCAGATAGTGCTGGCCATCTCTCATGGCCTTGAGGAACACACAGCTGCGATTGCTCAAGCTGTAACTGATCAGTGTGGGTGGGGTGAACAGTCAGATCCTAGACTGTTTGCAGAGAATAGAGAGGCCACGTGTGAAGGGGGACACATCACACTTGGCCAGGACAGGGCCCGTCCTCCTCCTGTTTAATTTTGGGTACATCCCCTCCCCTCACTGGAGGCTATTCTGTGATGTGAAGGGGCAACATAGCAGGATCTGAAAAATCCCTGCAGTGCCTTAAATTGCCAGATTTGTAGGCCAGGATTGTAACAGGCAGGGCCCCAGCTGCAAAGCTGGGGTGGGCTCCAGGCCCATGCTCATGGCCTGGGCTTGCCTCAGCCTTGTCCATCCTTCTGAGGCCCATCAGTATCCCTGGCCTGAGTACCTCCAAAGGGTAAAGTCTTTCTCAGAAACATTGTGTGGCCCCATATCTACAGAGAGGCAGCTGGGACAGATCAGGAAAAGAGCTGCTCTCTAGCTTTAGCGTATGTCTCCTGTCCTTAAGTGTGGGAGGGGCTAGCATTCTAGAAGCTCACTTCAACCCTTATGCCTAAGTCACCTGGGCACATGGCTGTGCCCCTCCACCTCGCCAGCCAGCTCCCCCTACTGGTGATGCATGTTTTAATCTCCACCCTTCTTTTCCCCCCAATACTCTCTGCCACTTCCTCTCTCCAGGTCTCTTCTAGGCTATGCCTTTGGCAGACTTTGTCTGGCCTTGAACTCTCTGTCTACAAAGACAACACAAGTGAGCAGTTAGATCCAAACTCTCAACAAAAGAGGTACCCAAAGCCTGTGCCCAGCCTTAGAGGGGCCTAGCACCTCTCAGCAGCTCTAGAGTGTCCATTCAAGAGGACAGAGCCTGTGGCTCTCCATGACTACAGCCTCTGCAGTGAGGACAGTGTGGAGACCATGACACCTCTTAGGGCCATATGGTGGACCATCTGCATCCCCATTACGACCAGTAGATTCAACCAACTACAGATCAAAAATATTTGAAAAAAAAAAAAAACCAATCATACCTGAGCTAGAGAAATAGCTCAGCAGTGAAAGTGCTTGCTTAGGAAGCTCAAGGTCCTGAGTTCAATTCCCCAGCACCACATAAGCTGGGCGTGATGCCACATGCCCATAATCCCAGCACTTTGTGGGCTGAGGCAGGAGGATTGCTGGGAGTTTGAGGCCAGCCTGGGATCCATAGTGAGTTCAGGACCAGAACTTGTCTCAAAAACAAAACAAAACAAAACCATCACACCTATACAGAATATGAATTGAAATTTTTTCTTGTCATTATTCCCCAGTGTATATAGGGTAACAACTGTTTACATGGCACTTACATTATACTCAGGATTATAAGTAATCTAGAGATAAAGTATTTAGAGGATCCATATAGATTATATGCAAATATTACACTACTTTATATAAGGGACTTGAACATCTGCAGATGTTAATGATGTGGGGTGTTCTGGAACCAGTCCACCCAAGGACACTGGAATACTGCTGTATTCTGGTCTGTAGAAAAACAGCTGCTGCCTGAGATGACACTAGTGGTAAGATGTGTTAGTGAGAGGCATCTGCCTCTTCCAGGAAGCTCTCCAGCTGACGGCAGGCACATCTTCCCTCCCGCATCCCAGGGTTGCTGACCTGCCTCACTCACAGTGTAGAAAGCTTTCTATTCTGAGCAGTGAACTCAACCCTGGCTGTGAAGACAAGAGTCTGACACTCAGGGGCAGGGCCAAGAGTACAGCCCCTTCTTTGTGAACTCATGGTCCCAAAATGAGAGGGGCCACGACATTTGCAGTCTGCGCATCTGTTTGGTTTCTTTACCCAAACTTTCTTCTTTGTTAATGAAAATACATTTCTGGTTACAAAAATAACGCACGAGCTGGAGAAACAAAGCAACCATCATCCTGGCCCTCGGAGAATCACTGGCTCACATCCTTCCCAGCTCGGTGCTAGTCACACAAAGAAATAATTGTGCACTTTAAAAAAAAAAATAGATCCCAGGGAAGTCTCTCCAGGTAGGTAAACACTGGTGTCCTTCATCTATAATCCTCCATCATGGGCTCTGGAGTTTGTTTCCCCTACGTACCCCTGTTGTGTACAGTGCTGCAACAGATGCCTCTTCCTGGATCAGCGCTTATGCACACTTTCATTTTCTCTTAGAATAAAGTGCAGAGTGGAAAGGATGAACCAGTGGACGGGGGCTCTGGTCGGGATCTTTGCCTGCCACCGACAGGGACATGACGGGTGCCTGACGGGTACTGAATGGCTCCTGTCTGTAGAGGAGTGGGCCACGGTCTGGGGACAGGCTCCACCAGGGGTCCATTTCTTGCCCCCACCTCTGCAGCCTGTTGAGTGGACTCCGAGTTCCACAGATCTCACTGGTGGCACTAGAGTCTCTCTGGGTAATACTTTGGAGCCTCACACCTTTGATTCTCTGTGCCTGCAGGTGGCCTCAGCGGGGCAACCATCATTGATTCCCTCGACACCCTGTACCTCATGGAGCTGAAGGAGGAGTTCCAAGAGGCTAAGACCTGGGTCGAAGAGAGCTTCCACCTGAATGTGGTGAGTCAGAGCCCCTCAGGTGAGATGTGAGATCTGGAGATGTCAAGAGCCTTGCCACATCTGCACAGCAGAGCAGCCCCAGACTAGGGCTGCAGTGCACTGCGTGCTGAGTCTCCTCCCTTAAGACCGGCCTTGCGGTGGGGCCATTCCCCCAGCCAGGCATCCTCCCTGGAAGGAAAGGTGGCCACAACCGGTCTCTCCCCCTTCCACAAGACCAGCCATGCATTGCTCATCCTGGGGCCGTTGCTCACACCCAGGACATCCCTGCTGGGGTTGAGTCTATCACACAAAGCAGCAGCTGCAGCAGCAAGGGGGCAAAGGCCGAGTGAAGGAGAGACATGACCCAGATCTAGAGCTGCTCCAGCCTTGCGCGCCTCTGCTTCTCTCTTGAGATGGCTGTAGTATGGCAGCAAGCCCAAGTCCCATGATCAGGCAGGGACCCTCCTGGTCATCATTTTCACAGGCACTCAACGTGAAGGGCCTTCCAGCCGAGACAACGATGTGTCTGGGTAGCACAAAAGCCTTAAAGACCAGGCCCACCGCCTTGATCTCCCAGCCCAGACTAAAGCAGTGATGGGTCCTAAAGGTCCCAGCTCGCTTTCAGGAGAGGCTACCTGCCTGGGCTTGTGCAACAGGAAGTAGAGACAGATGGCAGAGAAAGAGGTCACAGCCAAATGTGGTGCAGGCTCCACCCGGGCTCCACAGGCGCCACGTCCTGCAGCCAGTGGGTGGGAGGCCTCAGCCTCCTTGTAGCCTGGCTGGACCGTCAGAACTGGGCAGAGAGGACCCCTTGGGGAGGCAGGGAGCGTCTTGGAGGGGCACCCTGGGCGCAGGCCTGGGAAGAGGCACTCAGCCTCCCCGGGCTTCTGTCTCCACACCACGAGATGAGAAGGATGAGGGCAGCAGCAGCAGGGCCAGATCATACGCTTGGGGTGAGGATTAAACACAACACAACGTTGTAGAAACATTTAATGACACTATAAAGCCTGGCACAGATGTAAAATGGCATCCTCACTGTCATAATTACCACGATCATCCTGGGGCTGGCTACCACTGCTGGAGGTTTGTCTGAGACCAGGGAAGTTAAGATCCTCCTCTGATGGCTGGAGAGAGGCAGAGCAGGGAGAGAGGAGGGCCGTCTTCATGGGACCACCCGGGAGCCTGGGGACACTCAGGCAGGTGGGGCAGGTCGGGGGGAATCCTTGGAACAAGTCATCTCTTCGAACCTTGGCTGTCTCATCTTCAGGGTGGGGACGGCTTCCTGGGCACCGTGAGGCTAGAGGGGAGTCTGCTCTGCATGGGCCTGCTGATGGGAACGGTCCCCCAGGTTATCCCGTAATGTCACTGCTTTCAGTAATAAAAACCATGAGGTGAACATGAGCCCAGGGGAACCCTCTAGGGTGAGGGTGGTGACAATAGGCTCCTCCGTGAAGGCCACGCCCCACTGTGGGCAGGTATCTTACCCGTAGCATGTGTGTCTCCTATCCACCTGCCTAGGACTGGGTGTGAGCCTCCTACAGATGGGGGACTCAGGCAAGGAAAGGTAAATATACTGCCTCAAGTCCCAAAGGCTTGTAAGTGGCCAGGTGGGATTTTAATCCACATCTAGTCCTTAGCATAAGATGTCCACACCCCTGCCTGGTAGTCCCAACTTAAGGAAGATAACGGTAATAATGACAGCCAAGTGTGCACGTGTGCTGCAGGCCTTGAAGCTACGGCTGAACAAGTGTCTCACCACCTCCGACACAGCTGGGTAAGCCTGGCACTACATCCTCCGAGAATCTTCCCTAGGCTGTCACCCCAGGGAGGGCCTCTTTGTTCTCTGTCTAAGGCTCCAAGGGGCCCCCTCACAGGAAAGGAAGGGGCCCCTCTGGAAGAGGATTTACCTCCCCTCAGGCTAAGCTGCCACCAGCAGGTCCTTGAGCTCCTTGGGAAGCAGCCAGGCACAGCTTCCTTGCAATGGCCTCAGGCAAGGGCTAGAGACCGACACCAAGCCCCCATGTTTATTTGGAATGCTGTAAACGTGGGGTAGACTGGCACTCGGGGGTCCCTCTGAGCCAGGTACAGGTGTGAGTTGTAAGCGAGGGCAGGGGTGCAAGGGTGAGGGGGAGTAGCCTATCTCAAGGTGCAGCTGCCCTTGCGAGTCCTGTGGCCTCCTCCCAAGTGTCTCCGCTGTCTCCCTCCTGCTTTCTTTCCTGCAGAGTGGAGAAGCATCCTTGTTTGAGGTGAACATCCGCTACATCGGGGGGCTCCTCTCAGCCTACTACCTGACAGGAGAGGAGGTGAGTGGGCCCTTCAGGACCTGTGACCGTTCCAGCTGGGAAGGCCTTAGACAGTAGTCCTCCTCCTCTTGTTGCTAGTGGGAAAACAGGGATTCGAGGGGGCAGAGTCTGCCTGAGGCCATCCAGGAGCTCGCAGGGATCTGTTTCTTTAGGTATCACCTGAATGCTCTTCCTCCTCCTCTTTTGGACCTCAGTTCTGCCACTCGGGAACCCAACTAGATCTCACAGCTGGCAGTGACTTCTCTGACACAGCTGTGTTCCCTCAGATCCCTGCATGCGTGTACCAGAACACAGCTGGACTGGTTTTCTCAGGGGGTTTGGAGGCAGCCAGCCTGAGCTTTATCCCCCCAGTCCTGCATCCTTCACCAGCTCCACCCCTGAACCCTGGCTTTGTCCTTCTCTACAGCCATCCTTGCTCTTTTATCCTAGACCAGACACCCGCTCCATGTCTCAAGGAGGCAGCAGGGTGATGGGATAGCCCCTGCAGGTCCCAGGCTATAAGTGTGAGGCCTTGCTCTCCCTGAGCCCTGTTGGCTTCCAGAAGGAAGGCCTAGAGGGTGCCATGGAAAGGCAGAGCTGCCCAGCCAGAAGATCAGAGGCTCGTTTCAGCCAGCTCACCTGCTTGTGACCTCAAGCAAGTCCCTTTTCTTACTTCCTTCCCCAACACGAGATAGAGGTGGTCATGACACCCCTTAAGTCAAGGAGCTTTTGCAGAATGGGATACCATGGAAAGGGTTTGGCTCAGGGCTGGCAGCCTGAGAGCCCATATTCTCCTCTGCCAGAGAATTCTGAGAAACACAAAGCTCTGCAGAGGGGAGACTTTTTCACCCTTCCTCGTGAGCTCCCGTAAGAACACAGCCTGGATCAGGTGGCAAGGTTGCCAGAGTCCCTGGGAGATAGTCAGTCTATTTCCCGTGACCCAGAGGGAGGCTCTGCCCAGCACGTCTGCACCTATGGGGCTGGGCACCTCAGCCTTTCCTGTCCTGCTCCCCTGGAACTCAGTCCACCTGCAAACAAATAATTATGTCTCACTCTTGGCTCCCAAAGAGCCACTGAAATCCCTCTTCCCTCCACTGCCGCCATCCAGAAAGTCATTTCTACTTCACTTTATCTGTTCCAGCACTGTGGGCTGAAGCCGGGGTTCAGAGGCAGCAGCCATGAGCTGTATCTCCCCAGTCGCTCGGGCCACTCTCCTTCCGTTATAATCTCCTCAGCAGAGATTACTGCTTGTACCAATTGGTCCAAAAGTATTGTAGATGGAAGCCCTCGGCTCGGAGCCACCCAGAGCCGAGTTTTATTTGAAAACTCCGGGACAGAAAAGTGACAGAAGTTGCAAAGGTAGAAGGACATGTGCTTCACAGGCACTTGTCCAGCCTCCTGGCTGGCTGTCATCAGGGAGGCAGCGTGCAGGGGAGGGGAAGGGGTTGCTTGGAGCCCACAGGATTGGCTGGGGGGGTCAGTGACCCAGGAAGGAGCTGGTAGCACTTCTGTCTTTCTCCTTCATTCCTTTTCTCAGAGCCTCTGTGGTGCTGACATAGTGCCATCAACATGACCTCCTGGGTGTCCATCCAGCAAGGGCTGTGGACAGGGTAGCCTGTGCCCTGAGAGTCAGATCAAAGAGTCCCAAGCAGCCTAGGCTCTGCACCTGTCCATGCAGCCCAAATGTGGCTGAGCAGCCCAAGGCCCCAGGGGGCAGACCTGTAGTTCCCAATTGACGTGAACCTTTAGGCTCCAAACCACCTCCCTGAGGGACTCTGATGTGGCCAGCTCCTGTGTCCGCTTCTGAGACCCAGTATCTAGCGCTAGACACTCTTGTCTTCTCTGGCCCATGGCTGCCAGCCCCGGTATGACTCTTCCCTACCTCATTAGTAAGAGGACTGCCCTGCCCTCCAAGGCCTTAGGCCCACACCCCAGTTCAAAGGACTCAGAAAAATCCCTCCCCACTGCACCCCCTGAACAGTTGCCTCAGCAAGTTTTAGTTGTTGGTGATGACTCAAGAAAACTTTTTTTTTTTTTTGCAACCACAGGAGGTCAGCAAACTGGGTCACCTCAGAGCTTAGAAGTGGGAAGACAGCCTGTTCCCCCATCTGTAGCTGTTGCTTAGGGACCTGTATCTCTTAAATAACCTGTACAGTCCTGCCTCCATATCTGTGGGTGACTAGGATGGGACCTCTGCAGATATCAGCTCCATGGGTACCCAAGCCCTGATAGAAAAGGCATGATATTTGCATGGAACCTACAGACATCTTCCATATACCTTAAATGTTCTCTAGATTACTTACAGTATAATATAATGTACATACCATGTTCTGTGCCATGTGCTATATTGTTCAGGGAATAACACAAGAATCGATATGTTTGGTACAGATACTGCTTTTTAAAATATTTCAGTCTGAAATTGTTGAGTCCATAAAGGTGCAACCTGCAGATACTAAAGACTGGCTGAACATAGATTTATTTTTATTGTAAAATTTCACAAGCCAGGTACAGTGGTGTCTATACTTCCAGCTACTCAGGAAGCTGAGGCAGGAGAGTCCTTTGAGGCCAGAACTCAAGGCCAGCCTGAGCAGCACGGTCAGGCCCCATCTTAAATAAAAATGAAAAACTGGACAAAAAAATAGAGGTAAGCTAAAAATAAGAAAAACATTTCCATAAAGCTTACCACTCTGAGAAGAAAAGTATTAACATTTTCGCACATATCTTTTCTTTCTTATGCATCCATATGTAAGCAATATTTAAAAGTCAAACCATTTTGAAATATTTTTCTTGTATTATAAACCTTTCCTTTGAAATTAGACATGCTTCTATATCCTTTTAGTGGTTACCTGGTGTTCCAGTGCATAAAAGCCATATTTTAAGCACTTCCCTGTTGTTTATATTTAGAATATTTCTGTTTCCTCCAACTCTTCTCAACTGTGATGGAATAAATAGCCATAAGGTTAAATATTTACAGCTTTCTTGATTATTAATTTCCTTAGAATAAATCTCTGGGCATGGAATGCTTAGTTAGAGGTCACAAATCCTTTCAAATTCATCTGGCATTTCAGAGGAACAGTTTGGGGGGATTGGATTCTTGGGCAGAGCTCTGAGGCCTGGGACCCCTTCCGGGGGTCATGTCATGTAACTGTATAGGATAAACCATTTTCTCTCTTCCTCCATGCACCCTGGAAAGCAGGAACTCCAGGGAGCATCAGGGCACCAGAGAAGAAATGCCCTGTTCCCACTTTCACAGGAGAACACTTGCCCAGAAGGAGCTAGTGGTCTCTGGAACCGGAGTAGGAGGTGGCTTTGGCCCCTGACCCAGTGCTCTTTACATTCTGTCCAAATGCTCATGCTCATTTCCCACAGCCTCTGTGTGTTAGTCAGCTCTCCATCACTGTAACCAGATGCCTGTGATGATCAGTGTATATAAAGAGGAGAGACTGCTTGCCTCACAGTTTCAGAGGTCTCAGGCCCTGGTTGGTGGCTTTGTTTCTCCGAGCCTACATCAGTGTAGAACATCATGGTAGGGGCATGTGGCAGGGCAGCCTGCTCACTTCGTGTCCACTGAGAAGCCAAGGAAGTCGGGAAGGGGTGGGCATCCCATTTTCCTTCAAGGGCATGTCTTGGTGACCTAATTTCTTCCTGCTAAAGGCTTTCCACCTCCCAACAGCATGGTCTTTGGGGGACATGTCCAATCTAAACTGTAGCACTCAGCTAAAAACATCCTGGTCTCAGAGTCGGCAGCACTGACCACTGGTGACCATCCCGGTCAGTTCTTCATCTGCACTTGGAGGTGAAACCCTCTACCAGCTGTTTTCGTCTTCCCAGTGGTCACCTAATCATAGTGACGATTCTTCATCATAATCCTGGCACTGTGGTGAACAGTTAATGATAAATATCTAATTTACAGCCCTCTAAAGAAAACAAAGCTATCCTCATTTTATGGACATGGAAATTGAAGCCCTTAAGATCAAGAAGCCAGTGATTTGGGGTCCAGACTCCCACTCAGGCTGACTGAAAAGCCTGACTCCTTGTCACCTCCTAGTGGGTTCACCCTGCCATCAGCAGCTTCTTGGAGTGACCCTGGCACCTAGCCCTGACTCATAGTGGCCTTTGACCCTTGCCTTGCAGGTGTTTCGAATAAAAGCCATCAAGTTGGGAGAGAAGCTGCTTCCAGCTTTCAACACCCCCACAGGAATCCCAAAGGGTGTTGTGAACTTCAAAAGGTAGGAAGGAGGAGCCCTCTCCTTCCCCACTAAGCTGTGCACCTTACATGTCTTACCAGGTTGGTGACCTGCTGAGGAAGTAGTTGGCAGACAAGCAAGAATGGGGCCCTGGCAATCAGCTTTGTCAAACCTATCCTTTTACAGATGTGGAAACTGAGGCAAGGGGCAAGGATAGTTCCTGTTTGTGGTCCCGGCATGTCTGGTGAAGAGAACTGGGTATTTTAGGCGTTTGCAGCATCAGAGCTGTATTATTTATGAATACAAATGCATATTTCCTGCCAACGTCCCCCTTTTTATATCTTCTGTTGCTAAAAAAAAAAAATCAGAAGAGCCACAGGGTTGTATAATCAGCGCCTGCCGCTGGGCTTGGTCCTTGGAGGGGGCCTGCTGGTGGGCGCTAGGCTCACACCCTGCCCTGCTCCAGTCAGGTGGCGCTTACAGTGGGTGGCTCAGAGTGAGAGGGCAAGACCTCAGGCCCTGGCCCAGTACTGCCAGGTGGAAAATGGGCCATTGTGTCTGCACAGGCAGGCCAGCTGTGACCTGTGACCTCAGGGACCACTGGAATGTCGAGGTCAGGGACAGTGGCCTGCCAAAGGACCTCTGCACTTGAATTTGCCTCCCTGGCTGTCTCCTGCAGAGCTTCATGCAAACATCCACCTGCCAGTCACCATGGCTCTGATTGGCACACTCACCACTGTCACAGACATGGTCGAATCCATGCAAAGGCGCAAGTATCACACAAATATACATTAACTCTTGCCATATCCACATATGTCTTCATGGTTGCTGGCTGCTACAGAGCATTCACTGAATGTTGGACACAACATAAGCGCACTTGGCATGGATCCAGTTTTCAACCTAACAGCATCCACAAGGACCCTGTTTGGCCAGTAAAGAAACTGAGGCTCAGAGAAGTCTAGTAATTAATCTGAAATCACACAGCAGCCAAGTGAAATTAGAATTAGAATCTTATCTGTGACTTCGGAGTTAACCATTCCATGGCACATATAGAAACTGTAGCTATTCCTGCATGGGGAGAGAAAGAACACAGACTGCAGGTCCCCTCTACCCCACCCCCCCGCACTCAAAAGGCAGGGAGAGGAGGGCGGAGCTTCCTGCTGGTCCCTTGGCCCTCGTGGCTCATCAGAGGCTACCTGGTCTCTGGGATGCTGCCTGGAGCACATGCATTTAGGACACAAAGTACCCAAGGTTTGAATTTGGGTTTGGCTTTACAATCTTCTGCCATTTGCCAGGAAACCTTAGAAAAGTGTCCTCCCCACCTCACTGCCTCCTGAGCTTGTGTTCCTCCTGTGAGATAAAGATCTTGGTATCTGCCTCGGAAGCTGGATGCGCAGGTGAAATAAGATACTAACGCTGCCTGGCCCATATTAGGAATAATAACAACACACAATTTACATGTGCATAATTACATAGTGATAAAAATAACAATAATTACATGCATATTTTATGCCTCACAGTAACTCTATAAGGCATGGGTACTGCATTTCAGGGACGAGGAAACTAAGGCCTAAGGATGTGAACCAACCTGCCCAAGGGCACCTACCTACCTAGGATCTGGGGGAGTCGAGGACTGAAGCCAGGCTGAAGAGAAACAAGGCACCCAGACACCTGCCTGCCTTGCCCTGGCTGGCTCCACTTGTCTGCCAGGGGTCTCCACCACAGGAAGCCCACCGGGCCTGTGAGCCTGTGGGGACAGGAGGGGCGGGGGGAGAGGCCTGTGGCTGGGGAAGGAAGGACAAAAGCCAACCGGGTGGCTGACAGCTTGCTTTTTTTTTGTCCTGACCTTAACATCCCCTTCCATCCGTGGAAAGGGAAATATCAGTTACTCAGGAAGCCATCTGGGCAGCCAGGTTCCCATGGAGCTCTAAGCTAGAGGGAGCCTCAGGGGAGGAGGGATGGAGAGAGGACAGAGGACGTGAGGAGAGGGGACGGCTCCCTCTTCCCCTCTGGGGAAGGGACTTTGACCATCTTAAAATACGTGACCCCCTTAAGCACTGCAAGGCCAGAGGACCTTCACCCACATGTTCTGCCTCCTGGCTCGAATCCCCAAAGCCTCACCTCGCTGCCCTCTTGACCCGTGGTTTCTTCCTTTGCCACGTACGGATAAATGGCGCCTCACTTCTGGTGTTTAGTGGAGTCGTGATAAGGCAAACAGCTTTCCACAGTTCTTGGCACACAGCCACTGCTCAGTGAACAGGGGCTGTTCTGTTCCCCCCTCCCAGGGTGTGCACCCCTCCCCCAACATGTCCTTCCAAGTCAGGGAAATACCCCTGGGGCAGAAACAGGATGAAGGGTGCAGCTGTCCCTGCATTGCCCCTTGACCTCAAAGATCTCAAATCCTGAGCCCTTCGTCTGCATCTGGAAGCTGTGAGGCTGATGAACTTTCCTGTTTTCCCAGAAACCACATCCTGCCCCAGAGTGGAGTTTGGGAAAAGGGTCAGCCCCAGAAGAGCCCAGCTCAGCTCCTGAGGAGTGGTGTCCCTGAGTAGTAGACAGGACCCAATTCCAAGACAGCCAGAGTCATCACCACAAGGAGCAGCGGGCCTCTGGGAGGCCCAGACACCCCTCACCCTGCCCCACACTGACCATTCCAGGGAGCTTGTTCCCCCCTGCACTGTCCCCACCGCAGTCCTCCACCGTCTCCCTGCGAACTCCCTGTTCCTGGTTGTCTAAAATGTCTAGCAAGAAAGATAGTCGTGACACATGTTAGGAAACTGAGGCACAAGGAGGAGGAAGCAGTTTGCCCAAGCCTACCTCCGGTCCAACCTGCTGATCTCTCTGTGACCGTTGGAACCTCACAGCAAGAGCCGAGTCATATTGGAGATCACTGACATGACTTCCCTGTGGTACTCATGAGAAGGGAAGGGAAGGGAACCTTGGTTCCCAGAGTCTCCCCTTTTACAGTCTTAACCCCAGCTTCTCCCAGCTCTGTCAGTTCCAGGGCTGTGGTCACAGCAGAGCTGCCTGCCCATCCTGTGCAGTTTCCAGGAAATCCCAATCCAGGGCCAGTTGTGTCCTCGGGCAGCCCCCACATGTAAGGACAGAGAAAGGGCCAGCAGGTCTCTACGTTTCATCTCCCTGCAAACTCGAGCCCCAGCCCCAGTCCTCATCTATCAGGTCAGATCTTCCAGCTAGAGGATAGACACCGAGGAGGGGCTTGGGCCCCTGATTACATCGTCAAAGTCTCCTGTGAACTTGCCATGGCTTCTGCCAGGCGTAAGCCCCCAGGACTTACATAAGCTGTGTGATGATATAAGCCGAGCGTGGTGGCACACGCATGCAATCCCAGCACTCGGGAGGATAAGGCAGGAGGATTGCCATGAGTCCGAGGACATCTTGGGCTACAGAGTAAGTTCAGGACCAGCCTGGCCTACAGAGCGAGACCTTGTCTCAAAAAAAAAAAAAAAATGTGTGATGATAGAAATAAACATTATGAGTCAGGTCTGGGTTCGAGTGTCACTTAGCAGGTCACATCCCCTCACCAGCCTCAGCAGCCTCATCAGCAAAACAGGGCCAGAGAGGATTAATAGAGATCGCAATGTGAATACCCCCAGCACAGTGCCTGGCGCATGGTAGCATAGCCCCCAACAAGCAGCTGGGTTGCTCTCAGTAGGGGAGCTGGCCTGGCCGGCGGGGCAGGACAGGATAGGGGGATGACGGTGGCTCCTTCTTTCTTTACAGTGGGAGCTGGGGCTGGGCCACTGCAGGCAGCAGCAGCATCTTGGCGGAGTTTGGATCCCTGCATTTGGAATTCTTACACCTTACTGAGCTCTCGGGCAATCAGGTCTTTGCAGAAAAGGTGAGTCTCCCAAGACAGCTCTCCATCCTTTGCCCCAGAAAGCAGGGGTTCACATCTGCCATTACCAAGTTTTCAGAGACAACAGGCAAGTAGTCCTCCCCCGCATGGATCAGCCCAAGGGCTCCCAGCCACCATTGGTACAGCCAGTAGTTATCTGAGCTGTGCCCCCACGCCAGGTGGCAGGGTAGGGAAGCATGGGCATTGCCAGGACTCTGGAGAGTGGGAGGAGCAGAGCTCTGCCGAAGAGCAGGTTTGCACTGGCGCATGTCAGCCCGGTGGCAGATCTATGAACGGTGAAATCTGGAGAAAGTACAACTGAAATCCGGGACCGCCTCACGTTGGCAGGAATTGGCCACCAGTGCCCGCGATTTCCTTTCCAGGGACATTTAGCTTCTCCATGTGAGCTGCCTGCCTTCTTCTCCCAGATGCCCGACTGGCTCACAATGGCAGCAGGCCGTCTGCACAGCAGATGCCCACAATTGTGCCTTCTCTCTCTTTCTGGCTATCTAAAGCCGCCTGGGTGCTTGGAGGTGGCATCCAGGCCACCATCCAGGCCTGACAGCAGTCCATCCCTGGCCCTTCTGGAGGCCCTCCAGGAGGGGCAGCTCCCCAAGGTGCAGCCCTCGTATCCCCAACAGAACGTTCTGTGGGTCTGCCCAGGCTCAAAGGCCAGTGTGTAGACAGCACCCTCCAGCAGGGCTCTGCCTCTGCCAGTCATAGGTCTTCCCTGAGTGCCTGAGGCCCCCAAGGAAGGCCTGCAAAACCCCCCACTCCACAGCCTTCTCATCCCTCTGGAAAGCCAGCCTCCTAGACCAGCAAGGAGTCTGGGGTGGAGTCACACCTCTACCTGGTGGCTCCCGTCTCCTATAAGGCCATCATAAGGAAGCTGATCCCCAGGCTCGCCCCAGGCCCAGGAGGCTGCATTCCATACACCCCAGGTGTGCCACCCCTGGGACCACTGCTTACTCAGCGAGGAAACCCACCAGTTGTCCTCAGGAAGCTCAAGAGCTTTTCCGCCTCTTGATCACTGCCGTTGAGGTGGCGCTCACTGCCGCCTCCGGCTGTCTGGGAGGCTGTCAGCCCTTCCATCAGAGGTGCTTTCTGCTTATGAAGAGAGACACTGCTCCCTGTGACCTCCTTTGAAAGCTCATGGGCTGAGTATTCTTATTTTCTAGTTTTCTGCCCACCCTCAAGCCCCTCTCCCTAGCCTTCCTGCTCCGACTGCCTGCTAGAGCCAGACTCCTAGGAAGCTCTTAGAGGCCCAGAGAGAAAGGACAGGGAGCACACCTCGGCCCTGGTTAGCTGGAGTGACAGCTGCCCCTAGCCGAGCACCTCCAGTGTACTGGGCATGTGTGACAGCTCAGATCCTCCCCACCAACCTAGGAGGGGTCTTTCTGGTCTCCCCACTTTATAGAGGAAGAAAGTGAGGCTCAGAGAGGCTAAATAGTGTGGCCAGAGCCATCCAGCTGGTGAGCCATAAGGCGGGGGCCCACGCCCAGGACTCGGGGCTCCTCCCACGGAGACAAGTGCAGCAGGCTGCCTCTGCTCTTCCTGCAGAGCCCCTCCCTCCGTCCAGCTTGTCTCCTTCCACATTTGCATACTCCGACTATTTTCATCCCCCATCACACCTCCCACAGCGGCGATTATTGGCAGTCAACAAATTGGCCCAAATTCTAGGAGCGCCTGCACCCTCCAGGGGAGCTAATTTAGCCTGCTTCACTGTTCACCACCAGGACAGCAGAGGATAACTTAGGTACAAGCACATTCCTGTCGCCATAATGGACTCCATCAACATAAATGGGCATGAAGTCTGATTGGGCAAAGCCAAGTGCTAGAAAGAAGGGTCCGCCAGCTTTAGGCTGCTCCTCCACCTCTGCGTCCTGGAGATTAATCTCAGCGTACAACGGCGTCCTCCCAGGGTCTTCTCCTGAGGACTGCCTCAGTGCCCCAAAAGAGCAGACACCAGGAGGAAGTCCTGACTTCTGCCACTCGCCTTGACAGCCAGAAGGCTGCAGATCCAGCTGAAGGAGCCTCTGCTGTGTGTTACCACATGGTCCCCATCCTGGCCTGTGCTGGACCTCTCAGCTACTCCGTGTAGGGCCAGGAGTACAGATGTGTGGTGGTCTGAGGGTCAGACAAATCCAGTGTCCTGGTTCTGTTGCTTGAGCACAGCTGCCACTGGCAAGTCCCTAGCCTACAAAGCTGTCCCTTCAGTTCCGCTGAGGTCATAATACTTCATGGGAGCTAGGGAGGCTGGTCATACTGTCCAGCGGGGCTGGCTTAAAGGACCTGAGAAATGCTAGCAGCTGCTGCTGGCATCATCACTGGTAAAACACTGAGATGCCAATTAGGGAATAGGGGCACTAGGGAGGCCAGGCCTGTCCCCTGAAATGACACCTAGGGTGCTATAGTAGGTTGAACCATATGAAATTGCCAATTTGTGACTTTTTAAAAATCACCTTACCTTTTTTTGTAGCAAGAACAGTTAAAATGCACTCTCAGCAATTTGAGAGAATATGATCCACTGTTACTAACTCAAATCCCCATCGTCGTCTGTGGCAGATCCCTTGAACTCATTCCTCCTGTCTAATATCAGTATCTTTGACCAACACGTCGCCCCCACCCCCACCCACACCCCTGGTATCCATCCTTCTGCTCTCTGCTCCCACGAGTCTGACTTTACCGGATTCCACAGGAGGTCACACGGGTCTGTCTTTTGTTGAACAGAATGTCCTCCCTGCTCGCCCGTGCTTGTGAAATGACAGAATCTCCTTTTTCGAGGCTGATTGGTACTCCACTGTGTACATATACCACATTCTCCTTATTTATTGGTCCACCAGTGGGTTCTCGGGTTCTGCATCACTGGTGTGATACAGAGAACATGGGAGTGCCCGGGCATAGGATTGCTAGATTTGACCATTTGTGGCCAATTTATAAGGCAATTTTATATAATGATTACAAATGAATAATTATCATTTATCCGAACTCCCCCCAAAAGGACCACCCCAAAAGCAGCATGGGGTAGTGCTGGCAGGCTGTGGGCCTGGGGTGAGGTAGAGTCAGGCAGAGCGGTCGGTGGAGAAGTGGTAGGTCAGGTCCTACGTTGGACTCGAGGACAAGGCCAGCTCTGGGTTGACGGCCCTTGTACCAGGTCCTTATACTACTTTCTGTCCAGCTCCATGGGAATGGTAACCTCCATGCATCTGAGCCAGCTACCTCCTGTCCTTGCGGAGCAGGGGGGGCTGGGCAGTTGGCCTTTCAGGAAGCTGAAGGCACACCTGTGTCCATCTCTTGACAGGTCAGGAATATCCGCAAGGTCCTTAGGAAGATTGACAAGCCCTTTGGCCTCTACCCCAACTTCCTCAGCCCAGTGAGCGGGAACTGGGTGCAACGTGAGTACCAAGACCCCACTGCCCCTCATTTCACTTCTTGCTGGTCAGGCTTTCTGGGCCCCGAGCCAGGCACCCAGGATCAAGTGAAGAGCCAGCGTTGTCAGAGCCACATGCCCAGCCCAGCATTCACCAGGCTCCTGAATACCACCTGCCTTCCCAGGCACAGGGAAGCTTTCATTGTTGTTGCCAGTACTGTGGTGGTCGTGATAAAGCTCTGCTCGGAGCATCCCCCACACCAGTTTCTCCATCTCGCCATCTCAGGTGGTACCCACTGCGACCTCCTTCATTGCCCCCCAGCCCATAGCAATAGCCCTGGCAGAGTTATCCCCTCCCAAATCTACTTACACCTACAAACTCTCCTAACTCCATTGACCTGATGTCTCACTTCCAACTTCAGTTTTCTGTTTAAATGTTAAGCTGGGCCTAATAGTAGTGATCTAAAAATCATTAATTCACCACTGTATCTTAAACCTGTAAGAATTAGTCCTAGATACTCAGTTGTCTCTGTCTGGAAGTTTCTTTTTCAACCACATAGTTGTCGGTCACCTGTAGAACATCATTCACATGCCCCTATCCACCCACTAGCACAGAAGGGGACTTGGGGTGCAGAGCTGACAATCTCCCAGTCTCATGGGAAGTGTACCCCTTATTGAGAAAGCCCAGCTCTGGGAGAAGGGGGCCACCATTCCAGCTTTGCTGTCTTGACCAAGGCCTTGGTCACATAGTCATGATCACCAGGAATTGACAGTAGAAGGTCCTTTCCCGAGTCCTAGTTAGGACACCTACCTCCACTGTCTCTGCCCTAAGGAGGACTGCTCTCCCTTGCCCCTGCCACCAACCTAGCCACGCAGCAAGGGATCCAGGGAAATGCCGACATGAGTAGTGGCTGTACAGCTTGGGATAATGCACTTAACCTCTAAACCTGGTTGGTTTCCGGTCCTATGAAATGAAATAAGTGAGTGCAATGCATTCTCTGTATCAAGAAGGGGCACAGGAACCACGGCCAGAGGCTGCTGGAAGCCGGCTTCAGCTCAGCCTCCCACACTCATCTGGGTTGACCCAAAAATGAATGATACGAGCTGGCCTGGGGCTACAGCTGGGAAAGGACACCATGCAAACACTACAGAGCTACAGAGCCTTCTCTCTCTCTCTCTCTCTCTCTCTCTCTCTCTCTCTTTCTCTCTCTCTCTCTCTCTCTCTCTCTCTCTCTCTCTCTCTCTCTCTCTCTCTCTCTCTCTCTTGGAAACAGGGTCTCGCTCTGTAGTCTTGGCTGGTCCTGAATTCACTATGGAGACTGAGCTGGCCTTGAACTCCCAGCAATCCTCCTGCTTCAGCCTTCCAAGTGCTGGGTTTACAAGCAAGCACCGTCACGCCCAGCTTATATGATCTGGGAAGTCAAACTCAGGGCTTTAAGCTTGCTACACAAGTGCTTTAACCGCTGAGCTATTCTTCCAGCCCCGTGGTCTTTTCTTCCCACCCAAGCAAGCCTCTACCATCTGCAGGTCTAAAGGCCCAGAGAAGTTGACCTAAGGACTTTCCCAGTGGATGCTTTTACCCCAAGTGACCTCCTACAAAATTCACTTTTAGAAGTACAAAGTATTCCCAACCAAACACTGCGAAATCCAAGTGTGGGTAGGAAATGAAGGCTTGAATAGAGATTATGGCCATCAGAAGAGACGGTTAACTTCTTTTAATTGCAAGGCCTGACTGGGTTAGGAGCTGAGCTGCCCCAGGACAGTGCAGCAAAACCCATAAAAAGAGACGAGAGGGGTGTTGCTTCCCAGCTAACTGGTTACTTCGGCAAATAACCAAATAACGGGGCACTTCCCCGTGCCAGCCAGGAGGCATAATTTTTTTTTTCAGGCTGTTCCACGGGCTGTAGGTCTGGTCAGAGTCGGTCACATATGGGAAATTGTTTCATATTAATAAAATATGAGTCTGCAGCCTGCTTAAAGAGCAGAGGGAAGGTCATAAAACCCTGCTGATCCCGGCACCTGCCTCCCTCCTTGCCTACTCGCTCTAATCCCAAAGTCATCTCAGGTTTTCTGAGGTTTATGTTGGGTTCTTTGGATGCGTATATATCTTCCAGCAGATGATCGCATTCCCGCCTTGCAGAAGCTAAGTGCGTCCACAATATTCTCTCCCCTCAAGTCCCCAGAACAAGCCTGTAGGCAGGGCAGGCGGGACTTTGGAGCTCATTTGCAAGGACAGGAATTGCAGCAGAGGCACAGGAGGAGCTCACGCTGCAGCATCCCAGTCACCGCTCGGCTCTTGCCGGCTTCCCACTTCCCCGCGAAGCTGAGTTCAGGGTAACAGGATGACCAAGGCCTCCAGCCCCAAAGACTTTATCCCAGGATAACGGGGCTTGCAGCTGAGACTGCCCTAAGTCCAATCCCGCTGAGCTGGGAGAGCACGTGCAAGCTGCCCCTCAGCGCCAGCCTGGCAGCCTCCCCAGCTCCATTCCCCTGGGTTCCTAGGCTGTGGCGTCACATCCGGAGGTCAAGCATAATGACAACATCAACACCCCAGGCCACCAGCAGAGCCCGTCTCTGGACACCATCTCATACTCACGTTTTACATATTGGGAGACTGAGGTCCACAGTGGCAGTGGTTTGCCCCATGCTAATTCAGGGGCACATCTATATCCCAACTCCTGTGCTTCTCCACGTGTGCCACATGGCTCTAGGGTCACCACACCAGCCTCCGCACCACCACCAAACGCACACACATGCACAAGCCATAAACCACGGACTCCCTCATGAGACCCGTGCACCTGGGTCAAGTGACACAGGAAAGGGACACGTACCACCCCAAGGAGTGCCATCTCTCACACTGTGAAGCCCTGAAGCCTGGCTTCCCCTCGCCTGTGTACACCTACTGGAAGTCTTACACCTACCACACAACCTTCACATGAGGAAGTACAAGCCCAGCTTGGCCCTCAGGGCCCTGCCCAGTGCTGCTCAGACCTGCCCTCCCCCACCCCTCCACTGTGCATTCAGTGCTCATGAGCCTCTGTGTGCCATATGGCTACTGGGCACAAGTGAACTGTGTGCAGTCCGCATAAAGAATCCTCAATCTGGCGACCTGCAGACCCTTAAACAGATATCTCTAATGGTCCTGGGAGCATCTATGGCAAGGCACCCCCACAGTGCTGAGGAGGGCTGACCTGGCTGCGTCCCCCATGGGGGGGCGGGGTGCAGGCGAGGTGTGACACGTTCCTTACTTTGCCTAGCCCATGTAGCCCCCACAAGGGGATCTGTGATGGGATCGTGGGCTATTACCTAGACCTGAGGATAGGAAAGACTTTCTGAAGGGGGCGCCCAAGCCGCACCTGGCAGGTGAATGAGGACCAGCCTGGCAGGACATCAGAGACCCAGGTTAAGAAACAGGGAAGAGATTTCTCATTGAACACCGGAAGTGGGATGTTTGGAGCAGCAGAGAAAAGAGAGAGGAGACAGGCAGATGCCAAGTCAAGAGAGGACCGTGCCCCTCGCTCTGCTTGTGGCAGGCTCCTTCCGGGACAGTGGAGAGCTGTCCAACCTGTCCCTCCCTCCCCCCCACAGACCTGCTCCAGCCTTGCCCCTTTGTACTTGTCCCGGCTGTGCCTTCTGCCTAGGACCGGGACCAGGGCACTGTCGGATTCTCTCCGCCGCCTTCCCACCCTACTGACTCCTCGCCTTCCCTCCCCAGAGTTCACGCTTTAATTTCCGTCTCCTCTAATTTTTGCAAGCTCCACTTTTGCCCCAGAACCCTGGTTGGGGTGGGATTTGCTCACAGGTAGAGCTGGCAGCTGCAGGTCTGGTCTCCTGGGTGAATGACCCCTCACAGCCCCTGTCCTGTTCCCACCTGTCCCTGCCCTCTGTCTCTGTCCCTCTCTTCCACATCTTTTTTACCACCTTCTATCTGACCGTGTAAAATGCCAACAACAGGGGCTATCCCACCTGCCGGGGCCGGGGCCTTACATAAACTAAGCTCAACCTCAGTATTCCCGCCTGGGAAACGGGACCAATAGTGTTTTCCTTGCAGGTTCTTAGAAGACTGAAAAATACAGTGAAGCTGTTAGCCCATGATAGATACACAATAAATGGCATCTATGGATATATTTTTTCTCTCTACACTGCCCTCCCTCCCAAGTTTCCCATTCTCTTCTTTTTATCCCTCACCTTTCTCCAGAGGCATTAAAAACACTGTGCTGGCCCTCCACCACTTCAGTTCGCCTCATGTCCCTTCCTCTCTGTCCCTCCGAACTGAAGCACACCCTTCAGCAAGTCTGATCGGTGCCACTGTGTCCCCATGTTAACTTCCGGAGCAGGGAGCAGCATGTGTGCTTGTCCTGCCTCTGCGGGTGGTGGGGCTCCCTCCTCTCCAGCACAAGAGGTTCTGTTCTGTGGGCAGTCCTGGCAGCTGCACCCCGTCTCCTGGCCACCAGGCAGATGCCCCTGGGCCAAGGGGCAGCGTTCAAATCCTACATGCCCCACCTCTCACCCTCCCTGGAGCCATTTATCCCAACGGGCCAGCCCGAGTGAAGCTCCTTTCCGCATGGGCCTTGTGCCCTGGCTCTGACAGGCGAAGTTAAGGCTCTTACTCCTTCTTCCCGGGTCCTTTCATGAAGCAGCCAGAAATTAATTACCATGTTTGTCACTGGGCAATAAAATTCTCTGAACTCCTGCTGCCAGATTATCTTTTTAAAGAAATGCAACCCACTTACAATTAACAAGCAGGACCCTGACGTCCTCAGCTGTTACAGCGAGATGAGACAGGTGGGCAGCCCCAGTGAGCTCATGCATTTGGCGCAGGACACCTCACTGGGGGCACCCAGATTTCCTTTGGGTCACAGGCTGTGTCTGCTCAGCCTCCGTCTGGGATCAAAGACAGTGAGTTAAATGCCAGTTCCCGCCGTGTTCAACCTCGGGCCACCGAGGCAGCCTGTGAGCTGCACCCGCTGTTAGTCCCTTCACCGCTAGCGACAGATGGAGCTGACGGTTCTTGTCCTCTCCCCCTCACAGACCACGTCTCAGTTGGAGGACTCGGAGACAGTTTTTATGAATATTTGATCAAATCCTGGTTGATGTCTGCCAAGACAGATATGGAGGCTAAAAATATGTACTACGAAGCCTTGGAGGTAAGACAAGTGCTTGGCTCGTCTCAGGCGGCTGGTCATTAGCCACTGTGCCACCAGAGGCCCCGGAGTGCTGGGTGGGGGCGGGGCGGGATCACAGAGGACCGCTGAGCCCCAGGAGGGCCAGGAGGAAGAACGAGGCAGCCCTGCTCCAGCGAGTACTTTGTGGTCTGCGGCTCTCCTGAACACCCTGAAACTGGGGCCATGTCAGTGTCCTCAGGAAGCCAGTCAGGGAAGTTAAGTTCTCACAGGCAGTGACAGCCTAATTCAGAAATCAGGGTTCAAATACTCACCTGCCCCCTCCCCAGCATGGTGTCCCTGCAATGTCTGCACTTCAGTCTACACACCAGAAGCCCAGAGCATAGCAGAGTGTGGTTGGGAGTCTCCCAGGCAAGCTGCCAAAGTAGGGGTCTCAGCTGTCTTCCTGCCACACCACAGGTGACATAATTAGCTTGTCTAGGCTAAGAAAGACCTCCTGGACTTGTGTAGAGTCTAGCTTCTGTCCTTCTCTCTACGTGTGTGGAACTGAAGCCCAGAGAGGAGAAGGCATTGGCTCAGGACTAGCACAACTGGCACCACTCATGGCTGGTCAGGCTGTGGGGATGAGATGGAGGAGGATTGTAGGCCAAGAGGAGTCCCTTCAAAGCCAGGGAGATTAAAACAGAAGGGAGAGTCGGTTTAGCCTGAGTTATGGGAAAGAGAGTTAGAGAATCCCTCAGATCACCCATAGATACTTTTGAGCCCAACTAACATAAGGACACTGAAGAGGCTCTGGGCGTCAGTTTCCCTATAAAATAAGTTAAGTAAGTTGGAGGTGTTCTTGCTCTAAACCACCGCTAGATTTTCTCTATACTGGTCTCCTTCCCATCCCTGTACGCAGCAGCCAGAAGAGCTGGCTTGGCCCTCGCTTCACCCACCTTTCCTAGCACCTGGAATAAACCAGACCTCTTTACTCCACTCCCACACCCAGGCCTACCTGATTGGGATCCTGATCACCAGGACTTCACCTTTCTCTTTTCCCTGTGCGTCCTCAGACGTAGCATTCCTCAGTGTCTACATTTGCTATCCCCTCTGCTGGGAATGTCATTCCAGTGGCTGGACACCAAGTACTGGTCAACTCTCAACTCAAATTCTGTTGAAATGACCATTCTCAGCCTCTCTGTCACACACTCCAAGTGTCCGGCCTTCTTCCAGTACAATGTGAGTTACCTAGGATGAGGGATCTTCGATTGTCTGTGGAACCACGTGCTGCTGGGAGATCGAGGCCTAGGCTGGAGGGGTGGAGTACAGGCATATAAACTGGATTATAGCCATATAGTGAAGGTTTACCACAGCTTTCACACCTGGATCCAGGAGGGGCTGATCACTGGGATGAGACCTGGAAGGATGTATAAGCTGCTTCCTGCCTTCCGTGGAAGACGAGTCTCCACTCGCCTTGACTCGGCTTCCTGTCTGTGATGTCGTGAGAAGCAGCCCCACCTCCGCCTCTGCCGTGTACTTCCGTTGCTGCCAGCGCCCCTGAGTGGATTGTGACCTTCTGAAACTGTGAGCTAAAATAAACCTTTCCTCCCCTAAATTTGTGGATGTTGGGTATTAAGTCACAGCAACGAAAAAGTAACTAAGACGCCCTGTGTATGCCTCACCCGTGAGACACAGCTTGTGACGTAGCAGGCATGTGGTAACTGTATATGGACACATGAATGTATAGATGCTGCATGGATGAATGGAAGAAAGGATGGATGGTGGATGAATATACAAGTGAATAAATAAGTAGATGGGCTGATGGCTGAGTACAGGAGATGAATGAATAGGGAGGTATATAGTAGGTAGATGGATGGGTGAACAGTTTGATGGAACAGTAATGGATAGGTAAATGAATTGGTGGGATTAGTATGAGGATTTGAGTGGGTGGGTGAATGGGTGTACTCAGAGTACCTGTCTTAGTTACTTTGTCATTGCTGGGACGCAGGACCCGACATCCACAACGTAAGGAAGGGAAGATTTATTTTAGCTCTCTTTAGGTCTCAGTCCATTCATGGGCACCTGGTATGGTGGAAGCACACGGCAGAGGCATGGCTGGAGGGAACTTGTTCATAGCATGGCAAACAGGAAACCAAGTCAGGCAGGAAGGGCAGAACGACCCTTCCAACTCCTGTCCCAGTAATCTGCCCCTTCTGGGTCAAGTCCCAATGTTCTGCCACTTCCAACCAGGCACCACCTCTCAACAGTACATGGTTCCTTACACATCCACATACATGAGGCTTTTGGGGGACATTCCGGATCCAAACCATAACAGTACCCTTTCATTGTATAAATCTGGCTAGGAAGGGTTGTGCTTAAAGAAGCATATAGAAACAGACTTCTAGGAAGCCTTGTTGCTTCCATTTATTAGCTATATTTATATTGTATGTGGCCCAAGATCATTTCTCTTCACTCACTGAGGCCCAGGTCCGCCATGAAGGCATGCCTGCAGACTCCAGATGAGTTTTCCCTGCCCAGTTCCCAGTATCCAGGCCTCGGTCATACAGCAGTGGCGGGGACTCCAGCAGTCCCACTCAGTCTGAGTTTCAGCCATGTCTGAGCTTGGCTTTGGCTGAGCTCCGAGCCAGGCCAACAGACCCCGTCAGAGAATCAGCCTCCTCGCTGACTTCGGTTCCTTGCAGGGTAAACTTGAAGTTCACCAGTGGCTAGTTCCCTGCCCTCAGGGCACGCTGTACTTGAGGCTTCAAGGGGATAAATGGCCATGAATTATTTAAGCAGCCAGGAGCTTCACAGAAAGCACTTGATTGAAGGGGAAAGGACTCAGCTTGGCTCCCACATGTTATCTCCCCTGTGAGGACCCTAGAGCCCCTCTGACCCTGGGTAAAGGACGGGCCTCGGGCAAGTTTGGGGCTTTGAAGAATGTTCTGGTGGCTCCCACCCTGTCTTCATGTTAAAATTCATTGGGGGGAGCTGTCAAATTCATGTGCAGGCTGCAGCCCTGACCAATTACATTAGAAAATCTAGAGGGTAGGGTCCAGGACAGTGCTTTAAAGCTCCCAGGGGATTCCAGGGTACAGTTTGTGGTGGAAAAGAACAGGTTAAACCCAGGAGCCAGCTGAGGCTGGTGAAGGAAGTTCAGCAGACCCAAGCGGGCATACCCTTGAGTGTCACAGGAGGGTGGGCTCCAGGAACAGGAAGAGCCTCTTCTGGATGAATGCTCAGTACCCGTTATCTTGTGTAGCCTCATCTTGTAGGTGATGAGACGAGGCCCCGGAAGGTCTGGGGTTACATGGCAGCAAGAGCCAGAAAGCCAGTATCAATCTGACTGGCTCCAAATCCAGGGCTCCTGCCTGACCTTGTCAGTTGCCAAACCCCAGAGGAGCCTGGAGTGCTCCTCAGTAGGTCTTAGAGAGTCTTCCCAAGGGAGACAAGAAAAGGGACAGGCAGGACCAGGCTCCAAGCCAAGTCTGTGAATGTTCTCTGGTTGAATCTTCACCATGATCCAGGAGTGATTACTTTCCTTCAACCATTGAGCAACAAGTGCCTTCAGAAAAGTAAGATAACTTACACCAAGTCTCCCAATTCTTAAATTGTAGAGATGAGTCAAGACCAGGTCCCTGAATGCCCACTCTGCCCTGTCACCACACGTGCTATGATTTGCACCTTTACTGGCCACAGACCATTGTGTGCTGTCCTGTATTTCGTTAAGGATGTAGAGAAGCTGCCTGCCTGCCTGGCCCCTCACTCCACTCACTCAGTTGTACCTCCCAAGAGACGTGGGTCTATAATTTTCTTTTTAGTACAGTGACTTAGCTTGGGGCTAACCCCTCATGGAAATAACCAGTGGTAGACTGAAAGGTAAAGATTTCTAGCTCCAGAGTGTGACATCTCTCCCATGTGTTTTCACATTCCAAATGCTGACAGCTAGTGACTATGAGCCAAGTTTCAGTCCCTGGGCTCACCTGGGTTCCCTCCCTGTACCCACACTTAGCTCAGACAGAGTGGTTGCTGGAGCCCTGCTCTGCTCAGGAGCGAGGGTCGGGCCCAGTACTCTGGCACGTCACATCCTCAGCTTCTCCCATGGCGCACGAAGCCCTGGGCAGGATGACACTGACAGAAATGTGCTCCAAGCGAGGACAGCACTGGTAGAAAGGTGGCAGTGAAGGTCTAAGCTGGTGTCCTTTCCAGCCTATATGGAATGCTTATAGCCTTCTGGAGAAGGCCCTGAGGCCTAGGGGAGTCAGCCAGGCTGGCTCCGCATGCGAAGGAGGGGCAGTTGGGAAGTAGGGGGGTACCTGCTCTGTTCTTGCTCTGCAAACAAAAGCACCCACGTTTTTATCTCCTCTTTTCAATTTATCTCATTCAGAATGCTGACTGCCAGCTGTAATTCTCAGGCATATTTGATCTTGTTGGGTGGTTGGTCTCAGCACTCAGAAGTGATCTCCCAAGTCAGGGACCAAGCTTGGGCATGTGCCACTGAGTCCCAATGTCCTGCCACAGCCCTGGCCCCAAAATAACACTGAGTAGCGCACAAAGCATTCACAGTGGGGCAGGGACATGAACGGAAGAGGCCAGTGTGGCTGGGGTGGGACAGACTGCAGAGGCCTCATAGTGGCCAGCATATGTTGGGGGCTCTTAGTGATAGGAAATAGGTCCCTCTCAGCAATCTCTCATTTAATTCTCCTGTGAAATAGTTAACAGTCTTATCCCATGTAATACATGAATAAGCTGGGGCACAGAGGGACATGTAACCTACCCAGTGTCACACAGCTTGGACCCATAGTCTGCGCCCAGGAACCAAAGCATCAGGGTGCATCTCAGTGTCTAGATCATGGTGTCCTAGAGACGCTGCTGGGCTTTCCCCTAAGGAGGGCTAGGAGACTCAGAAGGTTAGGGTGTTTATAGAGTGAAGATTGGAGGGGCAGGAACAAAGGCAGAGGCCTGACCAGGGCCCACAGGGCTGGCCCTAGCCATGGCCAGGACCTAACCTCCCATGGAGTCTGACCCTGTGACTGTGTGAGCAGCTGCCTCTGCTTCTTTGGTCTCCAGGGTTTCCAGGATAGGTAGCAGAAAGTGGGGGCCACAACTGCCTGTCCCCAGCATGCACCAGTATCCCAGTGTCAACATCACCCCCTCAGAAACCCCACCCACCCAAAGGAGCCAAGAGGGAGAAGTGGAAGGAGCAGTGTCAGGTGTCTGGGATCCTGCTCCTCCCTCTGGTATGGCTAGGTGACTTGGGACACGCCGTTCCATCCTTTCTGGTGGGCACCACAGCCCACGTGCCTGGCATTCAAGGAAGAAGCAAGTGATAACAGCCCTTCGTTGTCTGCAGGTCCTTTCTGAGAACCGGATAAGACATGTGGGCCCTCCTCCCATAGGGATGCCTATCCACAGAAGTGCTGAGGATGGTTTCAGGGGCATCCTAGTTCTCTGAAGCCCAACTGCAGGCCAAGCAGGCTTCAGGCTAAACCCCCTGATAGGATGCAGTGGCGGAGAATCATCTTAAAAGATTTATTCAGTTGTAGACAGTTTAGAAGGTCATGTGAGAGACAACCTGGAGACCTGTCTTCATCTTACATCCCAGAGGACACAAGTCACTGGTTGGTGGCCAGACCTCCTCGGGCCCTGCCAGGGGCCCTGGCTGGCAGAGGCAAAGGCCGAGCCGCCCTTGCTGCTATCTTCAGAATACTCCTTTCCTTCCTTCCCTCCTTCTCTGTGCCCTCTGCATCCACCCGCTGCTCCCAGGCGATAGAGACCTACTTGCTGAACGTCTCCCCCGGGGGGCTCACCTACATTGCCGAGTGGCGAGGAGGGATTCTGGACCACAAGATGGGGCACCTGGCCTGTTTCGCAGGGGGCATGATCGCCCTTGGCGCCGAGGATGCCAAGGAAGAAAAGAGGGACCACTACCGAGAGCTGGCAGCCCAGATCACCAGGACGTGCCACGAATCGTACGCACGCTCAGGTAATCCTGCCAGGGAGGACGGGCAGCAGGACTGAGGACAGATACTGGGAGAACAGGAGTGGTGAGGAGCAATGAGTGGGGGGAGTCCAGAGTCCAGCCCAGGCTCCCCTAGGAAGTTCCTGGGGTGCAGTGAAAGCGTGCTCACCCACCTGCGATTGAACCTAAATTAAAGGGGATAGTGAGGGTGTGGCCAGCACTTGGGATGTGTCCGTGCTGTTCACTGTGTGACATGCGTCATCACTTAACCTCCCAACACAGATAGGAAAACTGAGGCTCAGAGGTGACCTGGCCAGGGTTCCTGGAGAACGGCAGAGAGCAGAAGGTCATGGGATCGAGGCAGAAACGTTGGCACCCTTAGGCCCTGCTGCCATTGTCCCTCCGACGCTTCCTCTCCATGCGTCTCCCTACTGAGTCTCCTCACCTCTTGGTACTGTGTCTACTTACCCCGTAGACCCAAGACTGCTGCAAGGATGAGCGCTTCTTCATCACTGTTCACACTCTACAGTACTGTCAAATGTACAGTCAGGAGTCACATTTGTAGAGCAAGAGTCTAATTCTTATTTTATACCCAGAGAAACTGAGGTCAGCTCACAGAGGGGAAGTGACCTAGCCAAAATTTCCTGCACATGAGCAGCCAGGACAGGTTGGAACTGGGTCTTCTGGTGTCCAATTCCACCTTCCATGGTCTACACAGGGCGCCTCAGACAAGCCCCAGCCTCCGTGGCCCTAGAAGACACCCACTGCTCTGAGTTGTAATTCCGAGTTGCTGTAGTACCACTTCATTACTTCCGGTAGGGTGGCCATCTGTTCTGTGAGAGTGAGAACACGGGTGTCGCAGAATGCAATGCAGGGGCCGTGAGAAAGCCTTGGGCGGTGCCCCTAGCCACAGCCAGTGTGAGTCTGTGCCCTGCAGTTGGAGCTGGTTCTCAGATCTATGCCAGGAAGTCAGAGATTTGCAACAGGTCCTTGAAACGGATCTTCCATTCTCTTTGTGGAGCTCGCTCTGCCAGGGCCATAAACAAATAGGGAATCTCAGGAATAATGAAAAGCTTGCCATTTATCTGGGACAATCAGCCCACACCAAAAAAGACAGCCACTTAATAGACCATATTGTTACAGCCAGCCGGGCTTGTCCACTGACGGCTGCGGCAGAGGCTCCTGCCCTCACCCCATTAGCAGCTTGGCAGTAACTACTGTTTTCTAGTGGCCAAGAACGGTTTTTCGATTTGAAAAGATTGGAGGGGCCAGGGTTTAGTCGACTCCTCCTCCAGGAAGTCCTCTGTGGAACCGTAGAGTGGCTTACAGAGCTCGGGGCCAGGGTTTATTTGACTCCTCCTCCAGGAAGTCCTCTGTGGAACCGTAGAGTGGCTTACAGAGCTCTGGTCCAGCTAGAATAAAGCAGCCCTGGACTCTAAACTGGGGGGCGGGCACATTAGGAAGAGAGCTTGGTGCTCAGCTAACCCGGAGAGGGTAGGCAGAGGAAGGAGACCAGACCCACATACCCTGAACTTTGGTCTTAGAGAGTTAAACCCAAGAGGGAGAAAGAGCACAGCCCAGCGTAAAGAAGGGTGTCACACAGAACCGGGGTTACATCCCAACTCAGCACCAGCTTGCAGCGTTGCCTTGGCCAAGTGACCTAGCCTCTGTGACCCTCAGTTTCCAGAGACTACCTTGGAAAAAGGTATTTCTTAACGATCGAGATCGTGTATGTAAAGCACCCAGCACAACCCTAAAAACCATAAATGGGGCTGGAGGAATAGCACAGCAGTTAAAGAGCTTGTCTAGCAAGCCCAAGGCCTTAAGTTCAATTCCCCAGCACCACATAAACTGGGCGTGGTGGCACATGCGTGTAATCCCTACAGTCAGGAGGCTGAGACACGAGGATTGCCATGAATTTGAGGTCAGCCTGGGCTCTATAAGGAGTTCAGCACCAGCCTGGGCTACGGAGTGAGATTCTGTCTCGATAAATAAATGAATAAATGATAGCTGTCCTGGTAGTTATGATTACAGCTGTGCAGAAAGAAAAAGCAGCAGCAAATTCTCCAAAAACAAAGGAATGACAGTGAAACTTAGACTTTGCCCGTCTTCTGTTACCCGGCCCTCTGCCCACACAGATTGTCCCCTCATCCTCACCTGGCCAGTTTGTTCGTTTGTCTGTGGTGCTGGCAGTCAAGCCCAGGGATCTCATAAATCCTGTAAACTAGACTGTTCCGTTTTGTTTGTTCCCCCGGTGTATTCTAACCTGAAACCTTGTTTGGCTAAGTTCTAGTTAGCATCTTGTGGAGAGCCAGTGTCTCAAAATACACAATTGAGGACGCTGCCCAAGTGTTTGTCTATCTGGACTGTGGAAGAGCTCTTTCAAATTCTCAAACCCCAAAACTGTAAAGTTATTGAGGCTGCACAGGTCTTGCGTTGGCTCCTCTTCCCAAAGGGAATTGGGGTACCTACCCTGCACAGTCTATGGAGCATTCCTAGCAGGCCCCACCCCCACAACAGCATCACTAGCAGCGCCCCAGTGAGGGCTCTCAGCACCCAGGTTCCCCCTGAGGGGGCTGGCCCTGGACAGCAGGAGTTAGAGGGGCTAACCTTTGTTGGTCCTCCCCACAGATACCAAACTTGGGCCTGAGGCATTCTGGTTCAACTCCGGCAGAGAGGCAGTGGCCACCCAACTGAGTGAGAGCTACTACATCCTGCGGCCAGAGGTGGTGGAGAGCTACATGTACCTGTGGCGGCAGACTCATGACCCTATCTACAGGGAGTGGGGCTGGGACGTGGTATTGGTGAGTGGCCAATAGCAAGTCCTCTAAAGAAAATACAGCTGGGCACCAGGAGGAAGGCCGGCCAGGCTGCCCTTGGCTAAGAGGTAGAATACCAGAGGTCAGGGTGGTGGCTGCAGAGCCAAGAGCCCCCAACTGAGACAGGGCAGGGGAAGAGTGTCCTAGTGCCTGTGGCCTTGGGAGCCATATCCAGTTGTCAGGAGACTCAGAGGGCCTGAGCTGAGCAGCCTCTAGAGCACCAGGCCTTGCCATCCCAGCAAACATGCTCATGGGACCAAAAGCCTAGACAGATGGCTTGAAAGACCACTTCTGAGACTAGCCTGGCTGGCAGACCAGCAGTTTACTCGGTTTTCAGGCCACACCCCACCTGGCCCCAGGTGGCCCCTAACTACTCCCGAGTCTCTTTTTAGCTGAGCCTTCACTCAGCCCCATCAACCTAACTAGAAATCTCAGTTCCTTCATGGGGCAGGTGTCAAAGGCAGAGTTGGGGGTTCCAGAAGACTCAGAGGAATCCCTGGGGACTCCCAGACACTGACCCTTTTCTGTCCTTCTTGCCCACTGTCAGATTGACAAGACACTGCTACCCTAAGGCAAAGGCCATTGGGGTAGGCGCACACTCCAGAGTCAGGGGCCTGTTGAGATTCAGGCCCAGGCTCCTTATGCAGCGTCCAGCTGCTTCCCTGAAGCCCTGGCCTTGGTCTGTGAAAAACATGTGTCTTGTGGCCAACCCATAGACTCTTCAGTGGGTGAAATTGTATTTCTGTGCAGAAGGCACAGAGATCGTTTCCACATACCTCTGGCCCAGGAACCATGTCTGTGGAGAATCCCTGTGGCATGCCGATCCGGTACCCAGATCCCAGCCCATGCGCATGATCAGGGATCATCTTCAATCTCATCTACCACTGAATGCTAGATCAGTCTCATCCCTGAAAGACAGAGAAACCTCTGCTAAGGTCAGAGCATGGGGCAGGCAGTACCCTGGCTTGAGTTTTCAGCAGGGAAGAGGCAACATGGCTCCCCAGCCTGGGCCAGCGCTGTGCCACAGAAGAATACACGGCCTCTACTCCCTCAAAGACCAGGGGCCCCAGTCAGATGGCTCAGGCTCTAGTTGGCATGAAACTTGGGGTCCTTTCCTCACTGCTGAAGTTGCCTTCCTCTCCCCAGGCCTTGGAGAAGTACTGCCGGACAGAGGCTGGCTTCTCCGGGATCCAGGATGTGTACAGCAGTAGCCCCAACCACGACAACAAGCAGCAGAGTTTCTTTCTAGCCGAGACGCTGAAGTGAGTGTGGGCCTGGCCTGGTCTTTTCCGGAGGGCTGCCTGGCACCTCCCGGGGACAGGAAGGGCAGAATAGCACCCCCACCACAGTCAGGCTGTGCAGTCACTGGGCAGGAGCCCATGAGAAATGGAGGGCTTGGGGCCTAGAGGGCCACACTCAAGGTTGAGCCATAGCCTGGCCCTTTCCCCCGTCTCAGAGAGCGGTTGAGCAGGAACCCAGCTCCGGTACTGTGAGCTGCTTCAGTTCTCAGCCCTGTGTCTCAGATTCCTGGGCTCTCTGGAACTCTCTCCTCCTCTGTGAAAAAGGACTGTGAGGACAAAGTTGTCCACACCTTTTCCCGCTGGCTCTGCAGCACAGCTGCTGTACTGTTCTCTCGCTTCCTTGGGGTGGGAGGTAGAACCCCCTTTCCTCACTGTTCCCCCAAGCAAGCCCCTGGCATGGCCAGTTCCTCGGGGAACAGTCCACTTGTCCCAGTGCTGGAGTCCTGAAGTCACAGCCCTAAAGTGCACTTGAGGACCTAGGCTCAGGAGTAGGGCACAGGTCAGAGGCCGGGGTAGGTCTAGAACTCAGGCCACTCTGCAAAGGAGAGTCTGGGTTACACGGGACCCTGTCAGGGATCCCAGCAGGGCTGGGAAGATGAGGTTGGCAGGGTGTAAGGAAAGAGTGGGGTCCAGACAGAGAACTAAGCCAGATCCCTGACCCAGATCTTACTGCTGTCCCGTGCACCCACAGTGACCTTCCCCAGGACCAGCCCCTCAATCCATTCTAGAGTCCTGGCCACTCTGCTTTAGTGACAGGCCCACCTCAGGCCCTTCTCACCTGCTCCGAGGCACTTAAAGCTGTGTCTTTCTCCCTGTCCCGCTGGCCGCAGATACCTCTATCTTCTGTTCTCTGAAGATGATACGCTCTCGCTAGAAGACTGGGTGTTCAATACTGAGGCCCACCCACTGCCCGTGAACCACTCAGACAGCTCCAGCCAGGCCTGGCATCGACACTGACCCCAGCCCCTGCCTCTGTGGGCGCCTCAGGGATGCCTTGCCTGGTCAGGATTCAGGACTGTTCCCAAATGGACTGGGAACATGGGCCCCATCCTGAGCAGACACTAGGCAGCTGTGTCATCGAGCAAGCAACTTCTTTTCCTCTGTGAGGAGACGGGACTTGGACACGCAACGATGTCAAGCAAGAGTCGTGGTCACGCCGGCTCAGCCATTCCTTTCTATGGAGAATTTCTACGAAACCCACTCACTTGCCGTTCCAGGGCCAAAGGACCAGAGGTTTGCTGATTGACCCATGTGTTTGATTCATTCCTTTCTGTTCGGCAGTTTTTGTTTTTGCTTGTTTTTGCTTTTCTTTACAGTTAAGTTTTATTACAATTATAAATACAGTTTTTTTAAATCATGTGCTTTCTACAGTGGAGTCAGCCTAATCGAGGGAAGCTTGGGGTGTGTGGAAGCACGCACAGTCTCGGCCCCATCTTCTCTAATTTTAATGCCTTTGCCCAAAATTATTCTGTTCAGTTATGTATCATTCACCTTATAATTTGAGGAGGGGTTTCTATTTGATTCGAACCTAAGTGTCAGAAATCACTAGTGCTATTTTCATTATTGTAATGGAAAAATATGTGAGCTAGAATAAAGCAGTTTGTTGAATAAGAAATAAGATTGGGCCTGTTGCACACCAGTGACTCCTGGGAAAACCACCAAAACGGGATCATCAGAAAGAACCAACCAACAGTTGATTCATTTAAGTTATAATTTAGTGAACAATTCCAGCTTCTATTACTTTCCATTCACTTTTCATGTTTTCAAGAAGTGTGAGGCCAACCTGTTCGATATGAAATTAGATATTCATATTCAGGTTAAGGCTTAGAAGAAGCCCAGAGAGGAGCAGCAACTTGCCTGAGGACACACAGCCAGGAAAAGGCAGAGACGAACCTCATCCCTGGGCTTCCTGGCCACCCCGTCCTTTGTTCATCTACTCTGTCATTCAGCAGATCTTGATGAGCTCCTGCAATGGACCAGATGCCAGGCTAAAAGCCAAGGACACAGCTGAGAGGGAGACAGCCACAGCCCTGCAGTCAAGAGAAACAGATAGCAAAGGTGACCTGCAGATGAGTGGAATGACTGCGTGTTGAGAAAATGTTACAAAGGAGACAGGCAGGGCGGGTCAGCAATGGCCGGACTTCCTCTCGGGGCTGAGGAAGGGCTTCTCTGGACACTAGGAACAGCAAGAAGAGTCTCCAGCAGAGGGACGAGCATTCCCCCCAGGTCTCCTCCCACCCACCCAGCGCCCACCACTGCTGCCCAGTGAGGGAGCCTGGAACCAGGTCTGCAGAGCAAGGCCCCGCTGTCAGCGCACGCAGATGTAGCTTGGTCACACAGCTGTCACAGGATAACATTGAGTCCTTCCTTCTGCTTGGCTGCACCGTGTGGCTCTCTGCCTCAACTTGAGTAGCCCTCCAGGGACTGGGGCTCTGGGCCAGGTGGCCTGGCTTTAAATCCCGGCTCTGTGAACCCAGGCAGGTCACCTCACCTCTCCAAGCTCCTTCCCACCAAGCAGGGGAAGAACACCCAGCTCCCAAGGTTGCTGTGGGAATCAGCGGGATGTCCCTGGTGCCCAGGGGGCACAGGAGCTGCTGCTGCTTTGCTCTGTGAGCTCAGGTACCCCGGAATCTCGTTGAGCAGACCTGTGAGTGTGCAGCCCCTGAAACAGGAGCCCTGGTGGTCATTGAATCAGTCGCTCCACTCGTGTTAGAACAGACTAGGCGTGGAGTTTCTGCAACTTGCCGTATACACTTAAGACAAAAAAAAAAAAATCACTGCACAAACATGGTAGGAAAATTAGGAAATAAAGTTAAACAGAAAGAAATAGTATTGCCTGCCATCAAACTCTCTGGATTGAATACCGTTATATTTTCTTCTAGACTTTTTTCTATGAATATATAGAATATATATTTTACAAACATGGCGTCATCCTGTGCATACTGTTTTCTTATAATCTGCTTTTGCACTAAAGTATATATTGTGAATCTCTTTCCGTGTCAAGAAATATACATGTATGTCATCACTGCACCTGGTTGCGTAGTACTCCGTTGTGTGCTGTATTTCGTTGACCTAAGCCTGTTGCCGAGCATTTTGGTTGGTGTCAGTCTGGCATCTTAGTTCCAAACAATGACTAACAATTCTGATGTAAGCAGAAAGAGGAGAAGGAGGATTTATTGGAATATTACCGGGTAGCTTTTGGGATCTTCAGAAAAACTGAACAGGCAGACCTCTAGACAGACCAGAAGCTAGCCATGGTGGCATATTTCTGGAATCCCAGCAGTCTAGGAGGCCAAGGCAGGAGGATGATGAGTTAGAGTACAGCCTGTATAACTTAGTGATTTAGTGAGACCTTGTTTCAAAAAAAAAAAAAAAAATCCGCTATATCCCATGTGGCAAGGTTCCTGGCGGGGAGTTCCTTACACAGATCCCCTAAGAGGAGCTATGGTGCAATGGTATGAAACAGGCAATTAGAATCTAAAGAGTGGGGTCACCAAGGGGCACTCTACGGAGGGACAGAGCCGCCCCCGCCCCCCACCGCCTTTTCTCCATGGTGCATTTATTGTGTCATCTTACATAAGCACTAAGCTCAAAGAGATTACAAACATATTCCCAACGCCATCAAAAACAAAGTTACAGAGTAATGATTTTGTTTTTCAAGTAGAATATTAACAGCATACAGGATCCATAATAACTTGTGATCAAAGCTTACAATCAGCAAATAAAAAAGCACAGAATTTCCACCTGAATAGCACTGAAAATTACTGTGTACCGGTCATGCTTTTACACGTTTTGTCTATGCAACCCCCCCATCAGGTCACATAAACATATCTGACTATGGTTATACTTGCAATTAGCCAGGCGTGTCCTGGGCGCTAGGAACAACAGTGATCTCCAATACAAAACAACAACAACAACAACAAACACCAGGAAGAGGACTTGGTGATCAAAGCTATTGCAAGAACTGCAGAATGGCCTCCTCAGGCCATCAGAATGGCTTAATCTGAAGTTTTCAGATATTACTGTGTGTATCTCCTTTCGGTGTGGCCTAGGCAAAGGCAGAGCCAACATCTTGACTGACAGATCCACCAAGACCCTGGGCAGTGGGAGACAGTGTGTTCTCTGGAAGAGAACATGAGGATTGGTACCAAAGTCAAGGACCTGCCTGCTGGGGAGGCAAGAGCAGCCGGCCGGACGTTGGGTTTCCTTTCATCTTGCCAGCATCATGGAGCTACGAGGCAGGCATTGACCTTTCCTCTCCTCATGCCTGTCCAATTGTTTCCTTAGCATCCACTCCTGGAATCTCTCTCCTCTCAAAGCCAGTTTGCAGTTCCCCAAGGCCCCAAGCTTCCTGCTGGGCCCGTGTGACTGTCCCTCTCTCACTCCCCAATATCCTTGTCCTCTGCTCTATTGCTGGGAGCAACTTGTAAAAATGAATATTTTAAAAGCCATCCTCCAGGAGGGCCCTTGCAGGTGGAGCGCTGTCATCCTCTTGGAAACTTTTAACTCCATGCCAGGGATAAAAATAAGTAAAACCCAAGGTAGGCTGAGCAAGAGAGGCACGAAGGGCTGAGTCATCTGCCCTGAAGGTAGGAGAAATGGGAGAGCTCCAGAGCGCAGCTGCCAAACCCCAGCCCTTCCCAGCCGGCTTGGCACAGCTGCTGGACTCACTGGAAGCCAAGGATGGAACTACCTGTGCACCTGCTTCCATCATACATGGGCTCCGTGCTGGTTCCTTCCCAGACGATGTTATTGCCACCTGGCTTGGAGCACTGAGCCCTGGGGAGCATCACACCCCTAGGAGGTGCTGTCCGGGGCTGTTCCAAGTGCCTCCCTCCAAATGAGTGTGTGTGTATACAGACCAGCCAAATGCACTTGGAAGAAAAGTAAAACTGGACAAATCTGATTTAAAGGCAGCATTGTGAGACCAAGATGAGATACTCAGCCACCTATAATCCCAGCTACCGAGGAGGCAGGTGCAGGAGGATCCAAAGTTCAAACTTAGCTTGGGCAGCTTGGCAAGACCCTGTCTCAGAATAAAAATAAAGAGCAGGAATGTATCTTAGTGCAAGAGCCCTCGATGTAATGTCCCCGTAAACGTGTTTTTTAACTCTGCTCCCTTTGCTTCGGGTGGCAGTAGTCCTATTGGCGTCAGAGGGGGCAGCTCCGCCAGCTTCCCTGAGGGTGCTCCTTGGTCACGTGTCACAGCGCCATCGGTCCTCTGTGACCATGCTTGCTCACAGGCTACCAAGGCGGGGCAGTGGCAGGATGGGTGCAGAGGCTATTTCTCAGATCTGAAAATAAATTTGCGTTCCTTTATCTGGAGCAGTAGTCTGATCCCACTCAGCCTGTCTCTTAAGTCAGAGCTTCTCAAAACTTGAATGCGGATGTGAATCACCCAGGGACCTTGTTAAAATGCAGGTTCACATCCGGCAGGTCTGGCGGCAGGGCGCCAGAATTCTGCTTTTCTAACAAGCCCCCAGGGGACACTGGAGCTGTGGCCAGGCCCCAGTACCACACCTTGAATATGGAGGCCTGGGTGAGCTGAGCGCGTCCTTTGTCTTGTACCTCTTATTGACGTCCTGGGAGCCGTGACCACTCCAGGCCCCCTCCAGGGGAGAGCACCTCAGGTTTTGGGGTGACAACCTTAGGTACATTGGCACCCATCTCAAAACGAGTGTGCTCGCCACCTGTGTCCCTGGGCCCCTCCTTCTGGACAGTCAGCACAGGACAGGAACAGATGGTGGTGGCTTGGAGCAAAGCCACCCTGCGGGACTTTTGCATATCCGTGCTGCCCCGTGGGTTAGCCACGTGCGGAGATGGAGCACTTTAAACATGCAAGTGTGACAGAGGAGCTAAATGTGTGATTTTATTTCATTTTAATTAAATTTAAATAGTTGTGTGTGGTTCCTGGCTGCCGTTTGCATGGCACGGAATCAGCACTTTAATGCGAGTGCCTGGTTCATGCGACCCCAGTCTCTTCACACCTGCCTTACTGCAAAAATAATCTCAGCACAAGGCTTATTGTGTGGGGACCTGAGGATTCCCGGGAACACATCTGGTTATTTTGATCCTCGTTCCAGCCTCCAGCCGTTTTCTGCACAAGGCCCGGGGTTTTGTTTTGGCTTTTCTCACCCACGGTTTATGTGCAGATGGGCCCGCTTTGGATCAGGTGGAGAGAGGAGAGAGGCTCTGCGGACAAGGGCAGGCCGAGCTCTGAAACCAGCGGGAGCTGCCGCCTTCAAAAGCACCTTCGCCTCTGGAGCCCTGCCTCTCCACGTGTGGGGATGGAGCAGTTTCCAGGCTTAACTGAGCCCCCACCCGCAGGCGTTCAGCACACAGTAGTGAGGACTGTTAGCATTGCTAGGTGGACTTCTTTGCAAATGATGAAACTGCATCAATACTGCTGTCAGAAATTCTTCCTTTTAAACAAAATGCTCTGGAACTTGGAGAAACTACATCAAGCAGGCCCAGGAGACTGAGCAAACTCTCTAAGCAATAAATCTGAACATTTTCTGCTTTTCCCATTGAGCGAGCATTTTGCCGTTAGCCTGGAATCTACAAAAATTAGGAAATTGAAGTGAAGATGTGTTGACTGTCCAGGGGCTTCCAGTGGTGGCTGGTTGCGGGGACACCCAGGCAGGGGCCGTGGGTAGGACAGTGCCCAGAGCTTGCCCAGGACACTGGCCTAAGGCATCTTTCTGGGGGCGGGGGGTGGGGGGGAGGGGGTGGGGGGGTGCCAGAACTCTGGCCCGTTTTTCTCCTCCTGAGTCCCTGTCAGGCCTTCTACAGTCTAAGGAGGACAGGGAGGCCCATGGGACTGCTCAGGGCAAATGCCCAGGAGGGGAGCTTTGGGGAGGCCACCGCTGACAGCACCTCAGGGAGGACAGTGGAAACAGAGATATGGGGGTGACCCCTGAAGAGCATTCCAGGCAGAAGGAACAGCGAGCACAAGGGTTCAGAGGTAAGAAAAGGCACCTGGGTTTGAACAGTGGGGCTGTGTGGGCAGCAGGAAGATGGCAGAAGGGCCTCTGTGTGTGTGTCGTGCCTGTTGAGCCCAGGTGAGACTTTTGTTTTAGTCTGAAAGCAGCAAAAACCCAAAAAGGATTTAAAGCAGAAACCTAAGACAAACTACATTTCTGAAACTTTTCATCTGGCTCCTGCCAGGACAGACCTAGGAATCCACCCCTCCCCCGTGTGTCTCAGGAGGAAACCTCCCTCCAATTCCTATTTGGCGGCTGCCATAGGCACCCAGGGGATGCAGGACTCTGGGCTGAACCTCTCTTGGCCTGGAAGAGCCTGGGAGACTTCAGAGAGGCCCTAAACTTACCCCTCTCCCCTCCAGACTCCGGCTCTCTCTTCTGGCTTGAATTGAAGCTGCTCTCTACGTGGCCCTGCTCTTTGCTAGAACCACGACTGTAGGTTTTCTTGTCTCTTCAGAACCTTCTAGATGTGTGGCAGCGAGCTCTTGGTCTCTGAAAAGCAAACACTGCTCAGACCACGCTGTGCGGCTCCTGCACGGCCATCGCAAGCAGACCACCCTCCCCATCGGTCCTCATCCGCCTGGGTTCTGCCTACTCGGCCGGGCCGCGCCCCTCCGCTGCCTCACCCTCCAGATCGCCATGTGGCTTTGACACTGTCGCTGCCCAGCGGTGGCCTGACCACCCAGGCCTCCCTGCCCTCGGCTGCCCACTGTCGCCCCCCAGGACCAGAGGAGACTCAACCGCTTCTCAGAGAGCTGGTCGAGTGCGGGGGGGGTGGGGGGGCCCTGAGTCCCGCACAGCGACGGACAATTAAAATATCTCCCGCCCCCTCGGGGGCGGGCGGCCGGGGAGCACATGTCTCCTCCCCTTTGATCTTTGTCTCTGGAAGCCCCGCCCTCGTCCGCCCGTCTGGCTTGGACTTCTCTTTAATTCTTCCGTGACTCCAGGGTTCCAGGCCAGTCCTGGTTCTCCTTGAGTGTGTGCTAGGTTTCTTCTGCCTGCAGTCCTGCGGATGGAGCCCAGGCCTCGGGGCATGCCACCTAAACAGTCCACCACTGAGCGGCAGGATGGGATCGAAAAATACAGTGAGTGTTTACGTTTCTTTTTAAATTACACTTAAAGATATTGCCATTAATCCTCCCTCAAAATACACCCCCCTTGCCTTGAATATACTCATTCCATTATTCTTGCTACTTTCTGAAACGGTGCTAGAAGTCCTCTTTCACGAGTGACTTCAGCTGTGCTCTCCTGGGTGCCCTGATGTTTTGAATTAATTCCAGACATTTCGTGGCTATTTTGATTTTGTGGAAGAGCCAGAAGCTGCATGAATAACCCGGATAAGGACACACTGTAATGCTTTTACAAACCTGCGTTTTGGGGGAATGGCACTTGCAGGGGCATTCGCAGTATTTTTGATCACACCTTCTAAAGACGTGAAAGAAAGCTTCCAGAACTGAGAGAGGGACTGATGCGATGTGTCTCTAACAACTTCTCTTTTTTCTTTTTTCTTTTTTTTTTCTTGAGACAAAGTCTCCCTCTGTAGCCCAGGCTGGTCCTGAACTCACTGGTATAGTCCAGGCTGGCCTTGGATTCAGGACAACCTCCCTGTCTCTGCCTCCTAAATGCTGGGATTACAGGCGCACCACCATGCCCAGTTTATGTGGTGCTGGGCAGTCAAACTCAGGGCCTTTTAACTGCTGTGCCATTCCTCCAGACCCTCTTTAATGACTTTTTAAATTTTTAAAACATTCATAGTACATTCTGGTCTTACCATCTATATTCCTAGACCTCTCTTTGAGCTTTTTCTTTTCTTTCAGAACCATGAATTAAATGCCGGGCTTTCTCATTGAGTTATATCGCCAGCCCCCTTTTTTTTTATTTTGAAATAGGGTCTCACTAATTTGCCCAGGCTGTGCTCAAACATGTGATCCTCCTGCCTCAGACTTCTAGAATGCTAGGATCATAGACCTATAACACCACACCACGATTCCTTAAGCTTTTAAGTGAAACTTTAAATTTTTAGGTGAGGTAAATCAGATATAGTAGCATAGGAAGTATGCTACCCTTAAACATCTAGCTCAAAGAATGTTGGTCCACATCCATACCCATATACGTACCCACCTAGTCCACCAAGATCAAGAACTCTCCCAGCTCTCAGTACGCCCCCTCCTTGTCTCTGCATTATAAACATTCCACAGAAGTATTATGAAATATTATTCAGCCATAAAAGAGAAGAAAATTCTGTTATTTGCAACAACATGGATGAAGTGGGAGGGAAAATATCAGACACAGAAATGCAGGTACCGCCTCTTCTCATTTATCCGTGGGAGCTGAATCTCATAGAAGCTGAGAGTAAAAATTACCAGAGCCTGGGGAGAATATGGGAACAGGACAGAGAGAGGGTGGCTCATGGGCACAAGGTGTCCCTGGATAGCAGGAATACTTCCCAATGGTGTTTTTGTTTTTGTTTTTGAGACAGGGTCTCGCTGAGTAGCCCAGGCTGGTCCCAAACTCACTATGTAGCCCAGGCTGGCCTTAGACTCATGGCAATCCTCCTGCCTCAGCCTCCCAAGTGCTGGGATTCCCAATGTTCTACAGCACAGTAGGGTAACTGTGGTTGGCAACAATTAATATATTTCAAAACAACTAATAGAGAAGATTTTGAATGTTCCCAACACAAAGAACTGTCTGAAGTGATGGATAGACTCATTATGTGACTTGATCATTACATGTATCAAAATGCCACATTGTGCCCCATAAATATCTACAATTACTGTGTCAATGAAAAATTTAAAATATTTCTAATTCCCTAGTTTTCTGTCCTAATTTAGAAGAGATCATTTATAACCTTCCACCCCCATATAACCAGCTCCTTTGTGAGGCGTGAGAAAGCCCTTTTGGCCCTTCGGTGGCTACAACTCTGAGGTGCATGACCAAGGTCAGAGCGTGCCACCGACAGCACGTCCCTCCCTCAGGCAGGTGGCCTGCTCGTCCTGGTTTGGATTTTCCCATTTTTAGGACCGACAGTCCCATATCCCAGCACCCCATCAGTCCTGAGGCGAGCAGAAGGGCCATCACCCTCTTGCCTTGACCCTGGGCTCAGCTCGAAACGCACAAGCCCTTTCAGGTAGAATCTGGGTCAGTGAATCCAACACCATCTGCCGGGGCTGGACTGCTAACTCCCAGACTCCTGCCACATTTCCGTGTGGCGGCCTGTGTGGGGCCTCTGCTGGGTTTCCGAGGCCTGGATGAGCAAGGGAGAGTATGGTTTTACAAAAGAAAAAATTCCTTTAAATTTTATTTTATTTGTCTTTTTAAAAATCCTTGTTCTTTTCTTGTCCCCCCAGGCCTCCAACTCCCAGCATCCGGAGGTGTTCTCTGAAGCTCTTGGGCCCTCACCGCCTCCAGGTCGAGATCCAGCTGCTGGCCCATTTGGGTTGGGGCTGACACACCATCCATTTTCATGGCTAGTTGATTTGGCAGGTGAGTTGTTTCCTACTCACTAGCAGATTCCGACTTCCATGGCCACCATCCTTCTGGCTTTATCCACCAACTTTTTCTGGGGTCTGCTAAACATTGGCATCAGGCCACTTAACCTGGTGCCTGGTTCCACCTGCAGTGCCAGTGCTTACCAGAAGTGGCCCACTGAGTACCAGCATTCCATGCCCAGCTCCAGGCCAGTGAGCTGGGCTTCTTAGTCATTCAAAGTTCAAGAAATGTGTAGATGTTTGAGCTTCAAGACCTCCAATCCTTCACTTCACTGGATAAAACGGTGTGGAGGCATCATCTCTGCAACTGAGAAAGCATCCGCTATCCTAGGGAAAACTTGCAGGGAGCCAGCCAGTAGGTGGCTTGGTTTGGACAGCATTCAATGCCCGATACTCTAGAAATCTCCCCCAGGAGACTCAGCTGATACTCAATGCTGCCCAAGGGTCCTCATCCCTGACTGGGGAGCTTAAAAAAGATGTTCTAGTCACCTGGAGGGTAGTCTCATTCAGAGCCCAGGCAACTGGTGGCAGCGGGACTAGGTAAGCCAGGGCCTCTGCATCTGTGATTGAGAACACCTTTGGGCACCTGGACTCCCACTGAGAAACAATTAGAATGTCACCCGATCCAGAGAAAGCCAGGCAGGGACAAAGCAGGTTTTCCTTCCTCAGGAAATAAACTTTTCTTCATGTGGGAACAGTAGAAGAGCCAAGCCAGTTGAGATGCTTCAAACTCATCTACTTTTTGGCTAATCAGGACCCCCATCCTGGTACCTATAAATCCAGCCAAACCACTCGAAGCTGGCACAAATAGGAGATCTGGGGGCCACACAGACCAAAAGCCACATCTCCCTCCTTTGATAATCTCATGGAACCCTGTGGCTTTGAATGTCACCTGTAGGCTGGCAACTCCCAAAGGTGTAGCTCTGCTCCCCTGCCTCTCCACATTTCCCTGATTCAAAATTTAAAAAGGCTGGAAATGTAGCTCAGTAGAAAGGCCACGGGTTCAATCCCCGGTCCCGGGCTTGGGGAAATGACCCATTCCCTCCGGTGCTCACTCCCCAGTCTCCGTCCTCCTCTCCACACTAGGCCCTGGCAGGCTCTCATCTGCTTCTTGACTCCACAGGTTTCCCTATTCTGGACAATTGATATAAATGGAATTCAACAATTTATTATCTTTATGTCTGGCTTCTTCCACAGGGCATAACGTTTTTAAGATTTGACTACACTGTAGCTTTTATCCAAATTATATCTGTTGTAGGAATATACCACACTGTATTTATCCCAGTGGAAATTAGATTTTTTTTTTTTTTTTTTTTTTGGCTATTGAAAAGATGTTGTGAAAGGGAAGTCACACATAAATATATTTAAAATTCTGTGAAGGTTTAATATCATACCTACAGTGAAACTTGCTACTCTGGCCTATGAGGTTGCTAATGCCCCACCCTCTGACATCAGTGTTTTTCTCTGATCCTTTCCTCATAGCTCACTCTGCATTCTTCTTGCTTCTTGAGTGCCCACACCTGTTCTACCTCAGGACCTTTGCATTTGACGTTCCCCTTTTCTCTGCCTCCATTCTTCGCATAGTTGGCTGCTTCACTCCACTCAGGTTGCAGCATAAATGCCACCTGCTAGATGATCACACCCCTTACCTATGTTGCTCTGTCCATCCCACAGTGCTCTTACATACTCCTTTATGCCAACAAATATGTGAAATTATCTTGGCGGTATGTTTATCCTCTCCCTCCTCTTGATTGAATATTCAGCTCCACAGGAGGAATGGCTTGTCTGCTTTCTTCCCTACTGTGTTCCCAGGTCCCAGAAGAGTCCTGGCACGTAGTAGGTACCTAGTTAAGGCCCACTTGGTGCAGGCATGCTTACGCTTCTCCTGCCATGACATCAGAAGCCTCAGACACTAATCTCATCTTTGGCTGCCAAGGTGTTGGGGAAAATTTACTTCTTTCCAGAGTCTTGGGCTGTAGAGGAACAACACATAAAGCCAGATGGCCCTCCCCAGCTGTCTGTCCCTGGTAGAGCTGGAGGGACAACGGGAGAGCAGCAGCACCCCGTACAGGAGCACGGCTTTGCCCGAGAGGCTTCCTTGGGAAGCCAGGAAGCAGGAGGAAGGCAGGCAGGGTTGTGTGAGAAGAGGATGGATAGATAGAAACAGAGATCTCCCTCTGAGAGGAGAGAGAGGGAGACAGAAAGAGAGATGGGGCATATAAGAGACACAGGCCAGAGTTTGAGGTAGGGACCTGCCCTGCTTGATGTGGTGTGGCCAGGTCAGACCCTTCTTCCTCCCTGAGTCAGGAGTGATTACCAATGCCCTACGTGCAGTGTGGAGGGTGGAAATCGGAATTCCTCTACCTACTGGAAGAAGCAGGGACCCAGGGGAGGAGCAGCTTCCTTCCAGCAGGGTACCATGGGGCTGAATGTCCCTTTCTTCTGTGACTCTGCATTGTCTCAAGGATACAGCCCAGGTTTTACCCAGGATAGCATCTGTGTCTTTAACAAAAATCAAGTATAATATATACAAATAATCTGGCAAAGAAAATGTCCCCTGTTTATATTCCAGGGACTGTGGCTCATAGATCTTCCCCTCCTAACCTGCTTTGTGGTGTCAGTTTTGCATCCTCATAGAACAGAATTTGGTTTTCTAATAGCATCTGTTGTGTACAGGTTGTCCCCAAACATTAGCAATAATGAGTTGGAAGTGACTCAGTTGGAAGCCTTAGAAGCCAACACCAGACAGGCCCTTGGTGAGTCTAAAGACATGGGGCCGGAGCACAGGGCAAGACGTAGATCAGCCCTACTGCCTTGGATGGTCCCAAGAAGCCATTCATCCCACAGACACTGTGGAGTGTCCAGCAGGTGCCAGGCCTGCGTGGGTGCTGGAAAGACATGTCGTTGTCATGACTAGTTCCCAAACAAGGACAGAAGCAGCACAGAGGTAAACCCTGGCCCCCAGTTTGGCCAGCTGGGCCAGCCCCTGGAAGGCCAGGAAAATGGCAAGAGATCTGGACTCTGAAGGAGCTGACTGAAGTCAGGCACAGTGTGTCTATCTGTAACCCCAGCCCTCTGGGAGTCTGAGGCAAGAGGATCGCAAGTTCAAGCCTTGGGTGGTATAATCTTTAGTATCACAAAAAAAAAAAAAAAATCTGGGTACCTGAGCTCAGGCTCCTTAATTTAAAAAGAAGCAAACAATCCTGACCTCACTAAGTGGCCTGAGAACAAAAGGAGATAATTCTGTCAATCTCCTAATCCAGGTCTAGGACACAGTAGGGGCTGAGAATCCATTAGATTGCTCTGGCTTGCCAGACCTGACAGCTGCTAACGAGCTCCAAGGGGCACTGCCGCCTCCCATGAGCTGAGTTCTGGTCTACATCCTCACAGCCTCAGGCCTCTTGGGAAAGAGCAGACTACAGCTGTCCAGCTGTCCCATGGGCTTCGGGGATGGATTCAGGGCAAGAACCTGGCAAGAGCCAAGACTCTGCGGGAAAGACAGACAGGAAAATATTTCCTCAGCCCTCCTCTGAGCATGTTAAGTGTTCTCCAGAAAAGCCACTCCTGTGGCACACCAGGCCAGCAGAGCATAGGTGCCAGGTAACTCGCAGTGCCAGGCCACCTGCAACCTCCACACCCACCCATGCAGTTCCTCCTTCCAAGACCCCTCCCATCCCAGGTGTGCTCTTCCTTATATGCGAGGTTCCTCTCTCTCTCTCTCTCTCTCTCT